>VZRS01006752.1:0-77500 GCA_013398055.1 Ifrita kowaldi | reverse complement strand
TGGCCCAAGTCCTGATGAATAAAAATGAAGATCTTGTCAAATAATAAAGTGACAGGTTAATTTAGAGCACGGAATAGTGTGAACAGGGAGAGCTCTGCTTTTCCAATCTGTATGAACGGTGCCACCTATCTGCAGATTAGCAGAAAGCCTCATATAGACTAATTCAGAAATCAGGATAAACACCATGTGATGTTGCTTAGTTTTGTAAATATCAGAGGAATGGAATTGATGATAAAGGAAAATGTGAGATTAGACACACACAGTTGCTTTCGAACCTAAAAAACAAGATTTCCAACAAAGAACTGCTGTATCAAACAGTAATAAAGAGCCTCAAGCAGTTGTCTGTGCTCATGCCAGTTTTCATGCTTTAATTCTGCTGCCCTGTGGTTCTTAGCTTTGACATTGAGATCTGCACGGCCACCAGAGATAATTATTTCAACCTTCAGGCCATCAGGCGCTCATTTTTGATCATGGATATGTAAGATTTTTTTTTTTTTTTTTTTTTTTTTTTTTTTGCTTCCCAGGCTTGCCAAGTGGCTATCAATAGAAGGGTAAAATAAGCAAAAATGGTAAGCGTTCTAAGAGAAATTAAGATGCTGGGCTGTATGCTAGCTTTTCTACTAGTTTTTCAGGCCTTATTATTGTTTAACACTATGCAGGACACACTGTAAATACTGACACATATAAGTTGAAATTACTTGAATTTTCCATTAAGCCATTGTTAGAAATTTAAAAATTAGCTTTGGCTTTATAAGTCTGCTGTATTAAACAGTACTGCTGTTCTAACATTCTCTAATCCCCTAACATTATTTGCACACCATGAATCCACACATTTCATACACTTCTTGAAGTAACTTATAGAAATTAGGATAATTTTTCTCACCTCCACCTAACACAAGTTGAATTAAACACATTATTTCTTTTGTAACTACCGTATGGTAAAGTACTTTTTGAAGAATACTAATTTCAAGAGTTGCACTATTAAAACTGAATCTGCATTGCAACCTATGTAACATATCAATTATATATCAAATCCGTGATTAGAATTTGTGAATTGGTGTATGCCAGATGTTAAACATATCCATGAAGTACAAAACTGGCATGCTATTGAAATAAGACACAAACCAAATTTTATTTGCTCCTAACATTATCTCTGCATAACGTTTTAACACATGACATTTATTTCAGATCAATGTATTTTCCACTTGTAGATTAAAATACCTGTGTATTTCTACAATAACCAGCATCAGATACAAAGATAAAATCTTATTTTAGAAACACTGCTAAATTCCACTGTTTATCATTTAAGTCACTTATGTGCTGCTACGCTCATTTTACAGGTGTACAAATCAAAAATTGTGCGCCTAAGTGATCAAACACAACAAAACAGTAGATTGATCTAAAGTGTGCGTCAGGCTGCATTATTCGTCTCATATGCAATATTTAAAGAAAAAAAAACCACAAGCAACAGCACGCTAAATCTATTAAACATTTCTATGAAACAGATTTACAGATAGGAATGTTTCTCCAGAGTTTTATAGTACTTCAAAATAAGTTTGAAACTAAAAAGCTAAACACATACATATTCTAAGAAACAGTATTTGCCATATGGGAAACTGATAAACCAGAGTAGCTGGTTTTGCACCAGAGTGCAAAAAAAAAGCCACTGGAAATGTTCGTTCTAAAAACTCAGTGGGGTATTTTTGCCATGAGTATATTGCGCTTGGTCTTGCAATTAGGTCTGCACAGACAGGACACACTTTCAAGAGACACCAAACAGCACTTTTGAAGATGCAATTTTACATGCAAGTACTGGATTGCGTGATACTTTTTTCCTTTCTTTTGTATTTTTCTGAGAAACCAAACAAAATATAACAACTGTACAAAAGAGAAATATGAAACAGTCTCCTTGGACACAGGTGCAAACAAAGCATATTGTCTGTGCTAATTGTACCTATGTTAATAGAGAGATTTGGAAAGACAAAATACATTTAGAACATTTTTTCTTAACCTATTTTAAATTCAATTTTTGAAAGTAAAATTTCTCGTGTTATTTCAAGAAATATATCTAAGAAAATGAGCTAGCTTTTGGAGATACTATATTTGATGGTTTCTGCAACTGCTCTAGTGTGCATTCATTTTCCTTTATTAAACAGCAGGAATCAAAATTAATGCCACTCCTGGGCAAAGTAAACTTTCATATTTTCAGTTTTGTAAAACATTAATTTCATAGAAGTATGAACTCCCCATATCTGAGCACAAGCCACTTTTCAACTCCAAAAGCCTGTTATGCCTTTTGCACTCCTTGGATTTCATACTACTTTAGAAATGTCACTGAGAAAGGGTGATCACTGTTCTTTGATAAATGGGTATTTTTAACAGTCTAGAGTACTAGTGAACATCAAAGCAGTTCACTCCAGGTTGAGAATAGGCATTTGTATGCATTACCCACAAAACTCACAAAGAATTAGCAGTGATAGCTAGCAATGGAAGGAATAAGAAGGGTTGAGTTCCCCAAATGCCTTTGCTGCAATAGGAAAACTAAGCCCTAGCTAGTGCTATGTAATGAAATAACAAATCAGAAGAAAAATTATTTCACACCATTTTGTGTCCTTTCTATTACCAGCAGTACTGAAAGGCAGGTCTTTATATTAGCAACTGTGACTGTGGCAGGGCAGCTGGAGAGCGCAGCTTTTCAGAGGATGAGGCAAATCATTTTGGGTACAGATGCAACCTTGTCCATCCCAACAGCTTTCCCAGATCTGCTTCTCTTTGCCGCTCTCCTCTTTAGCACAGCCTGCACAGTCCCACGTTTTCTGCTAGTCCAATATGGCATAACCAGCAGTTGCTGCTTTTCACTCCGTTCCAAGTGGGCACTATCCTGAGAAGCACGGATAGTGCTAAAGACAGTTTCCACGTCCTCAGCGTTGGCTCTCCGGAATGATGAGCAGTCAGTGTGGAAAATTCTTCACAGACCTTTGCAAGCAGCATGTTTAAGTAGAGCTGCGAGTACGATGGGAACAGAGAAACTTTTGAATGTTCTGCCCACCAGAAGACAGCTGGCACACGATTATCATTCCTCCTATTCTACAGACGGAAAAAATGAAGCTTTAGAGAATTACCCTTACAAGAACTGTATGACAGAGGTCTGCATACAACCCAGATCTCCCAACCCTATTCTTTAAGTAACTACTTGGAAAGTACGAACAGGACAAATAGGAAGGTATAATTGGATTTTGCTGTCAATAAATCCAAAAGCCACCTGCCAATAGGCAGACTGGATAAAATGTTTATGGTGCAAAAAGGATACAATGGTACTGTGAAAAAATAAGACTTGCATACTCTATTTTATTATAGAAATTCTTAAGCTTGGTACAGGAAAAAAAAAGAAGGGTAACTCTGATCATTCCGTGCCACTTGGGAAGGATGGGAAGAAAACTCACAAGCATTAATGCAGTCATGTTTGACTTAAAACTTTTGATATTGAGATACTCAAGCAAACAGCATGGAAATAATGAGCTAAGAGAAAGCAAGGATATAAGTTCTATGGAAATATGCATCCTAGTATGCAGTATGAAAGAGCACCCTCTGTTGTTTCTGGTTAACAGAAGCAATTCTCCCGATACCTCAAAACAGTATTTCAGTTACAGAAAAGATTGAGAGAAATCATCAGTGATGATTTGATATCTGCAAACACTTTCCAGGGAGTTCAGGCACAGCAGTTTGTTTGGGAAGGATCATTATGTATCCTGAGAGTTACTGGTTTATGGAAGGAAGAATATGTTGTGCCATAGCAAACTCTAGCTGTCCTAGACTAGAACCTTTTTTATAACACAATATTTATTTCTGTAGGCAAAATAAAAAAAAAAAAAAAAAGAAAACCCTGTGAAGATCCAAAACTGATATGCTGGTTGATTTTTATTTATGATTTTTATAAGGCAAGAGGTTCAGGTAAGGACATGCATCATCAATAAATACAGGAGTTGCCAATACTACTTAAATCAAAGTACAAAATATCTGATGACAGATGAGCCATTCCAATCAGTTAAAAAGATGTGAGATGTGGCTGCATTCTAATGGAAGGTCTTGAATATATCAATGGCAACAGTGGAGCTCTTAAGAACATGCAATTTCTGCAACTGGGAATGTGTTTTCCTTATTTAGAGCTAAAAATATCATATAAATTTCAAGTTTTTGTTAATTTATTTCCTGCAACCATAAATTACTGATTAGCTCAAGGACCTAGAAATTACAGAGATGATGATCCACACGATTTACTTCCAGTGGTATACCAGTGGTGATGCAACAAAATGAAAATAAATTGTGATGTTACAGTGAAAAAAAGAGGATGCATCAGGTGCCTTAAGCACTGATGGTACTGCTCAGAGTAGAATATGAACAGAATTTAAAAATGTGCTTTCCCTTTACGGTCCAGACCTTAGTGCCTTTCAAAATTACACCAGTAGTGAAGAGAACAAAATGAGAACCTTAGAAACAGCTAATAAAGTTTAGGTAAATTATAAGGAATATTATACTGCAAAGGTGTAAAGTCTGCATTTTATTTCAGTCTCACTGAAGAAATGTGCTGCTCAGTTCCTGGAAAAAACTAGTCTCAATTTGACTGAGCATTGACCTAATGTCAAATCCTCTATGATGCATTTTACACAGTTTCCATGAAAAATTGTGAAATTTTCTAAATACGGGAAACCACATTGCATATATATTCAGAACCATGCAGCTTAACAGTCAACACTTTCACAATTAAACTTAACTTTACAGAATGTATAGGGAAGAAAAGTAAAATTGCAAAGAAAAATAGTTCCTCCCTGCAGATTTCTAAGATACTAAAGCAAAGAACTCCTCTAACATATCTCTTGTTCGTTGAGTAAGATTTTTTTTCACTGGGGGTAGTATGAATATGTCAATTGCAGGATCATTTAACAGTCCTACCTTGAAAGAAGCTGCTCGTGACAAGACCTGACAACGCACAATCTTTCTCCTGGTTGCACAGATTTCTGAATATTGAGGACCAAACTTGAAAGGGACACAGTGGAGTAACTATAATAATAACAATAATAATGGGTTTTCCTTTTACTAGTTACTTTTGCCAGTCAAAAATTTCTAGAAAATTCTGTCCACAAACAGTATTAAAGATATATTTTGTACAGTAAATACTAAAAAACCCAGAAATAAAAATTAGCAAATAGCAACATCTGAATTATGGTAGCAAGCTTAACATGGCCCCCATGGGACACTACACTGTAACAGTAAATTACAACAGTCTGTAATGCGACCTAAGAGCAAGTGTTGATCTTCTGGAGGGTAGAAGGGGACAGGCTGGATTGATGGGCCAAACCCAGTGATAGGAGGTTTAATAAGACCAGGTGCCGGGTCCTGCACTTTGGCCACAACAACCCCCTGCAGTGCTGCAGGCTGGGGACAGAGTGGTGGGACAGTGGCCAGGCAGAAAGGGACAGTGGCAGACTGAACAAGAGCCAGCAGTGCGGCCACATGGCCGAGAAGGCCAAGGGCATCCTGGCCTGTGTCAGGAATAGTGTGGCCAGCAGGACCAGGAAGTCAATCTTACCCTGTAATTGGCACTGGTGAGGCTGCACCTCGAATGCTGTGCCCAGTTCTGGGCTCCTCGATTTAGGAAGGATGTTGAGATGCTCAAATGCATCCAGAAAGGGGCAACAGAGCTGGTGAAGGGTCTGGAACACAAATCCTGTGAGGAGCAGCTGAGGGAGCTGGGGTTGTTTAGCCTGGAGAAAAGGAGGCTCAGGGGAGACCTTATCACTCTCCACAACTGCCTGAAAGGAGGCTGTAGCCAGGCGAGGGTCAGTCTCTTCTCCCAGGCAACAGCAACAGGACAAGAGGACACAGCCTTAAGCTGCATCGGGGGGGGTTTAGGCTGGACATTAGGAAGAATTTCTTCACAGAAAGAGTGATGGGGCATTGGAATGGGCTGGCCAGGAGGTGGTGGAGTCACCGTCCCTGGAGGTGTTTAAGACTGGATGCGGCACTCAGTGCCATGGTCTAGTTGACAGGGTGGTGTTAGGTCATACGTTGGACTCGATAATCTTAAAGGTCTTTTCCAATCAAGTTAATGCTGTGATTCTCAAACTAGCGGAAAACACAACGTTTTCTGCACTACTATTCATAAAACAAATTTTAAATAATTCTACGTGTGCCAGGAAAGGTCCGTCAAAGTACAGCATCTAACAACTGAAACAATTACGAGTGCTTAAACAGGAGCTAACATTTCTACCTTTTTTTCATCATGTTGTATCTGACATCCAGCTTTATTAAAACTGCAAGAGGCTGGAGAAAAACATATTCCTCCCTTCCCCGCCCCTTTTTTCTAAAAGGTTTTTTCTGTGGTTTAACATGTCTCTATGCTATGCATAATTCATTTCTCAAACTCCCTTCGTAAATATTCAGGCTCCAATGTAACAGGTATGTAGGCAAATGCATAACTTTATACATAAAACTATGTGCAGAGAAATCACGCAGCATTTGAATATTTGCATGATCAGATTCACTGAGATTTTGAAGAGATGGGGAAAAAATCACATTCATTAGAAAATAAACTAGAGAGCCACTGAAACCAGTGAGCAGAGTGTGCTGTTTTGTATAAACATCTACACACTATTTTGTAAATTGCCTGTAGTCCAAGCTGGCAGTCTACCTTTAAATAAATACAGAAAACTAGCCACTTAGGTGTGCAGCTTCATTAACTTCATAGCTATCTTAGTTACTTGTTCCTATCTCCAAATTACATCTAAAAAAAACCTGCACTGCACTTTCATGCATTAGCTTCAGATTCAGTTATTGCATCTTCCAAAATGTGCGAAAGAAATATTGTTCTAGATGGAAAAAATGCCTGTATACTGCATGTTTTCAATCCCCCTGTTGAAACTGTCCCCTTTTACCATCAGCAATAGAAATTACGAAGTTATGAGACGTGAATTCCTTTTAATTATTTGTCCCTTATTTTTGTGTGGCATTTCACAAACTTGTTCCACTCTTACCCCTCCTGAGCATAGTTAAAATCACCTATCTTGCCCAGTTAGAATTGCAAGAGGCAATTTGATGTATAAAGACTTTGGTACTACTGCTAGGTTAGCTACTGGCTTGAAAATAGCTGTAAACATGAAATACTCCTTTTCTGCCTGCAGGTAGCAGTGACTCCAGCTGTGGTGCAGCCTCATAGGCTGCAATCCCACTAAACTATGCACAGACACCAGCTCAAGCTCCAGCACACTGCCACATCCCCAACCTCACTGTCAATTCACACTCTCCAAACAGAGCAAAGGCATTCATAGCAGAATCTCAGACCATCCCCAGCAGGCAGCGTCCCTGTGTTTCGGAGAACAGGAGAGGGAGGAAAAAGTTTACCTGCACACGTAAGAATCATAGCATGCCATCTGCCCTCAGAGTTAGTGAATGTGCTCTGGCTGTCTTTACTTCAAAATTAAGATACACACACAGAGACTGCTTCATAAAACATAAACTGTTTGTGCCCTGTCCATGCAGGGAAAAGGGAAGGTTGGATCTGTGTTAAGGTATTACACCCAAGAGTGGGGTATCTCAGGTGAGGCTTTTCCCTGCACCCCTGTAGCTGTATGTGTTCTTGTCTGCAAGCACAGGAAAGCAGAGGCTAGTCTGCTGCAGGCTAGCTGTCTGGCAGCTGACACAAGCTTACCCTGAAATTGTACTTTTGAGATACTAGTCAGAAAAACAGAAGCCAAACCGTCACTCACTAAAGAGCTGACTGCTTTGGCCTCAGTATTTTCTTAAGCATACAGAAGACCGGAATGTCCTGTTCCTCCATATGGGTTCAAGGTCATGGCTTCAAAACAGTGTATTGTTACAATCTGGTTTGGAGTTCTGTAACAGCAAGTGAAAGCTCATGGCAACGCTGACATGAGCACAGCAAGCATAACATTATCAGGCCATGTGGAAAAGATGGGTTGTTCTCCCCCAGAACTGACAACCGACAAAAATCTTAATAGTGGAAAAATATTTAAATACTGTGCTCCCACTCTGAAAGCTGCTATGAAAATCTAAACACTTTCTTTGCATCCCTTGAGGTAATCTTCTGCATTTTCTGCCATGTGAAACATTCATGCATCTATGTCATCAATGAAGAGTTTCAATACCTTCAACAACACATTTATTATGTGGCTCTACGCTGCTCGTTTGCAATAAAAAAAGTAAATTGAAAAGGAAAAATGAGTCAGGGAGAAGATATTACAAGCAGCATATGTTCTTCTTCAGTTTATGTACAAGTTTAGTACAATATTCATCTACAATGCAATTTTAATTGTATCAAGAAATATAAATTTTGTTATAACTCACAGACTGGTAGCTACATTGAAATCTAACACTTTTTGAATCCTTCTTAAAGACACTTTTACTGCAGTTCTTCGGAATATGGACTTTTAGCTTAGCAAGAACAGTAGCATTACCAGATCTGCTATACAACTGCTTTAACAATTTCCTGCTTGGCAATCTTATATTTCACACCACTAATAACAGGAGAGATTCTCTATTTTTTCTGCTTTACATCACTGTCTTCTTTTACTGGTAAAAATAACTTCTTATTAAAAATAATGTTCTTCCAGAGCCAGCTGTGGCATTAACAGATATCTGTATTTATTTTTGCACAGCTATGTCCTCTTCTTGCCAGGTGCGATTCAATGAAGTAAACGAAGCTAACAAACCACGAACAACACTGACCCACTGCAGAACTGGTCACGTGAAGACAGTTCTCATTAGCAGGTTGGCATTAGCAACCACCACAGCCCAACGCCAGGGCCTTGTAGAGCAAAATTGTCAATGCTGAGGATACAATATCCACCACACTACACAAATTCAAGTGAATTGAACCTTCTGGCTAGGTTTCATATGCAAGAAATCCACTTTGCCTACTCTTGGAGTGCTCTGAGATGATAGTGAAAGCATGGTAAGGACAACTGGGAGATTTTCTGCTGAACCACGCTACTGAACCAACCTAACACCAATGAGGTGCACTTACCAGCTCTGCTTCTCTAGATATAACTCAGATCCCAAAGAACTAATGCCCTGAACAGATTTCCATAAACTGATGAGAACCATTGGAATAAATGAAAATGCTGAAGATGATTGCTCCACCTCGTCACCAAAGTCGTGGATGCTGTTTGCCCTTGGATGCCTAGTGCTCTCCAAGGAGACAAACAGGAAAGTAGAAACACCCCAAGCTGGACAATGTGGGAATGCAAGAGAAGAAAATGGGAACGCATGAAGTAACCATAAAGGATGGAGGAAAGCATAACAGACAGAGAATGCTAAGTGAGTTAAAGAAGAGGACAACAGAACGCGTTTTTTTAAGATCTGGAGATAAAAAAACCCTGCACATTTCTGACCTTTGCGTACTGATTTGTAGCTGATTTTTCTTGTTGTTTTTCAAGAAACACACAGCTCAGGATGATCTGGATTTGATTCTCATTCAAAGTATGAAGAAAACAATTCCAAATTATTTCAAAAGGATTTGTGAACACACTACACCTATCAAAACCAGACCCAACATACAAAGATCAGCATTCACAAACACAGAACCACTGAATCAACAGTGCCTCTGATAAAATTTTACCTTTACCTCTGTACCAGAGGAGAGCCTCTAAAAACCTAAGTAACGTGTTACTACACAATAAAAGAATTTTTAAAATAAGTATACTGAAACTTGCAAAAGGTAGCTGTGATATGTATACTCTGGCACTGAGGGCAGTCAGCAGGTCAACAGTAAAAGCAATAGTAATTATGCACAATGGCATTGCAGCAGAATGCTGACAGGTCATTGCATGCTGCTTTCAACCTCACAAAGACAATGCTCAGCTGAATGTAGCGCCCTGAGGCTTCCATTTTAAAAAAAATCAACTAAACTCACCCTTTACAGAAATCCTACCCTGCTGCCATGCAATCAACAGACAGAATAAACCCACATAATTTACACTTTCCTGGTACTCCATGAAATTGCAATCACGTCAATGTTTCATCATTTAAGATAATAATTCCAACTTACAGAACTGATAAATAAAGTTGGAGGTACATTTTAAGTTATAAAACCAAAACAATTCCTGTCTGAATTTATTTACAAACCAACCTATATTACAAAATTAAAACATGAAGAGAAACACGTTTGCTGACGATACTTTAACTTCCCTGTACTTTATTTCAAAAGATTTACATTTTTCCTTCCTCTATTCAGAACTGAGGTAAGCAGCAAAAAGAGATATATAACAATAAATAGTCTTGAAAATGTGTATTATTGCATGCTTTGAATTTCTGATTAATTATGTATAGAAATATCAAAGAACACTTTACGTGCAAGGAAGCTTGCAATCTGAGCATAGAGGCACTCAGTATGAGTGATGAGAAAAGACGCCTGAAAAGTCCTTTAACGTGGGTATTCTTCATTATGGAGATCTTTAGCAGCTGGCAACTATTCACTGGAAGATAACCCTTTGTGAAGGATGGACACCACTTGCTTTGGGACTTGTGCTCTCTGATAGAGACCGAGCTTCGAGGAAATGAAGTCAGGAAGAACTTAGAGAAGCACCATTTCTGACTCAGTTCAGGTATCTCAGCACCACCAAGGAATCATACCACTCACAAACCTGTGCTGAACCATTTTCAACATGATCTGAAGCTTCCACATGGGGGAGAAGTACATGGGATATTAGAATCACAAATAAAATGTGGAGTAGATTTATGAAAAATAACAAACAAAGAAATAAACACCAGGAACACCGGAAAAAAATTCCTCAGCTGAATTTCAGTAGAGACATCTTATAATACCCTACTGTAAAATATAAATTTGTTGACAAACCCATGAGTTACCGCTGTTACAAACTGAAGGAGATTAATGGTCATGTTTACAGAATCAAAAATGTAAAAACCTGAATTGGCTATAGACGTAAATACTGAAGAGAACAGACAAATAGTACAACAGAATCTACAGGGCTTTTAGATTCAGATCTCTATGAAGAAAAATGTAAAAAAAGAAAAGTTGTATTATCATCGTAAAGATGACACTGAATGAAGTAGAGAAAATAGTTCAAAGACCATACATTTAATAGGAGAAACTAATGTAAAAGGCAATAAGTGACCTTGAGATTATATCACTTGCTAAACTTATATTAAGTTTGCTCAATAATAGCATACATTTGCAGAATAACAATGGTAGAAGTGAGAAATAAGAAAAGCTTGGGAAATCACAGGTTATAGGCCTTTCTTCTACTCAGGTCTGCAATCTTCCCTATCATTTTCAGTATCATTTCAATAAGATACTGAAATAACAGAGGGTTAGAAGAAAAACACACACAAGAAAACTAAATGCTGAATGCCAGCATAATTTAGCCTCAGCTATGATATTAGTAAGAAAGTAGCCATGCAGGGAAGCTTGTAAAATCTAAGTACATGGCAAGAAAGAGAAATACTGGAATGATAGGAAAATATGACTACAAATAGTCAGATTAAATGAAAAAAAAGGAAAATGCATGCCGCATATCAGGAAAATCTTTCTGACACTGAAATTGTGGAATGATTTCTCAACAAACTAGAAGAAACACTTGGTGGCATAATGTAGGGAACAATGCTAGACTAGCAGGGAGGCAGACCAAAAGATCTAAAATGTATTTTCTCCATCTAATTCTAACGGACTATTAAAGGAGACAATCAATAGCCAGGGAGGTAAGTTATTTTGATAAGCTCCATGGTTTTCATTCTTTCAGAGGAAAGACCATGGTTGAAGTTGGGAGGGGGAAAAAAAGGAAATGCCAAGCTGTGTGCTTTCTTACAGGTACTGTTTCCCATTGTGGACGTTACCATTATCTTTACATATGAAGAGAGATTGAAATGATCTACAGAGATCCTCCATACTACAACACTGTGATAAAGAAGAACTTAAAAGAAAGACTACACGGTCTGGCACCAAATTAAATGGGGAAGAACAGAGCTATATTTCCTGGGGGAAAGAGACAGAAGATTATGAGGTTACTCACACTATTAGTGAGGCCAATAATGCCACTTAAAAGAAAAGTAAGTGTGATATATAACTAAATTTTTCATAGCATTTCAGTTTGGCAGAGAGGCATACTGCTGTACTGAAGTCATAGAGCAACTGCACAATTCCATCAGGTAAAAGCAATGAAGAAGGAATTCAGCTATTTGGACAGCTTTTTTTCAGCAATTCAGCAAAACAACCAAATGATAGATGAAATGTGAGTCTAAAAGGTAACTGTTGTAATTAAAATAAGCAAAATCAGTATTTGATACTTATTTTGAAGTACAATAAAATATCAGAATATACTTACATTTGAATATTGTAATACTCACATTATATTCCACTCATTTTTACCCACAGTCAGAGCCCTAACAATTTGGACTGAATGGCTCAGAAAACAGCGGGGATTTTTTATTGCAGATGTTCTTAGTGCAGTTAATATAATCAGCTGCTTCAGGAACAGCATTAAGATGCATGAGCTACTGGTAAGTAGTTTAGAAATAGACTGACTTAAAATATTGCCTACCAAAAGATGCAGGAAAACAAGCATGGTCAAATGGCTTATGCACAGACCTATTAAAAAAAAACCCTCCTAAATTGTAAACAAGCTGTGCTACTGAATTAGCATCTGTATTTCCATCAGGTTGCAAGCCTGTTGTGTCTCAATATCTGTAGCTGTGAAAGGAGAATACATAATATTTATGTGTTCAGTTTATGAAGATTCCATTGGAAACTCTTTGGGCCAGGTAATGGATCTCTCATCCTACTCTTCTAAAGACTGAGCAAGCGACAACACATAAAAATTTACCATTTACAATGCTGCAAGAGAAAAAAATATTTGGGCAATACATGTCTGACACCTAACACTAACCCGATGCTATTGTACTGAACACCAATTTTCTTTATTGTTTTCATTCCACATTAGTAAACCAGAAATTAATGAAGGAACATACTAACTTCCTGAACTCTTATAAATGCTTTACTAGGGTTAAGTAAGTTCTATGCAGACTAATAAAGAGCACCAATTTCAAGACATGAATATTATGTAAGCAGACAGGCTCAAGAAAGTAGTTTCTTAAAAACCAGCACTGAAATGAGTTTCGGGGGGAAGAGAGGGCAGGGCGGGGCAGGGAAAAGGGGAAAGGACAATTTCCCACGTGAACTGGAAAGCTGTTTTACAATGCCTTCCAAAGCACCTCAGGCAGGATGAATTTTGCTGTATGTCTCCGTATACTACAAGTCAAGTACCCTTACAATGGTGACATATATCACTGCTGTACAGACGCTTTAGGCCACCTTGTCATGCTAGGTAAGGGAAGATCCCTCTCTTGACTCCTTGCATAGTTCAACACTCCTTTTGGAGAGGCACGGGAGAAGGGCTGTTTTGTGGACTACCATCCTCTGCATGCCAACTGACAGTTGTAGCATGCAACTTTTCTACTTCATGCGGAGATCAGTACAAATTCCACTGTAACTGGCAACCGCCTCTGGCAACACCTGTACCATTCAAACGATTACTTGCTAGCCTGACCTTGGCATCAGAAGCCGCCCTCCTATCACAGGCACAATATTTAATAGAAGTCTGCAGCTTGCTTTTCTTCATGCTTCATAGACTTCCCGTTTTGGTAGGCTTCTCAAGATAGCCAAAGACTATGCATATTGGAGTATGCCTTAATGTTTGGATGGAAAGGTTCACCTTCAAACTCATAACAGATGGAGACAATGCATAACCCACTGCATTTAAAGACTCTCTCACTAGGCAACTTAGCCTTCCAATAATCAAACTAGACTCTTAAGAGAGCTGGGAAGGGTATGAAGGGTTGGCTCTTTCCTAAATACAAGGTCAACAATAAAAGGGGTTTTGGAAAGAATACCAGTAAGTTAATTAACTGATTCAGATAAAACTCTGAGCTCATCCTTGAGATCAACTTAGGCTGCCAATCATCAAGAAGGGAAAATGCTTCATGTTTACTGTGTTTAGCTACCATTCCCAAGAACCTCCAGAAACTCACAAGATCAATCACTTGTTTTTGACAGAATGCTTGGATGAAGTGTACAGAAGACATCAGCTATCAACCAACACAGAAAGTTTGGCAAATGATGTCACATCCATGCACACCTAGCAACTGCAGACACATGTACACCACTAATACTGGGTTCAAGCCCCTGTCAGTAACTGAAGGTAGAAAAGCCTGTCTTTTGGCAGGTAGGAGCTGATCAAAGTTCCTATGAGCACTCCCGTCTGATGTGCTGTTAGAAAATACTTCTTTGCTCGTAAGGAAGTCCAACCAAGAGGAAAAGGGTAGTCCACACAAAGACAAACTGACAAATATGTCCTTTGTTAGTACACATACTATCACTGGCATCGTCAATTTTGTGAATATTCCCATGGATGTGGCAGTATCGAAAGGTGGTGACCTGCAAAAGCAAGGCAACTTCCCAGATACTTCATATGTGGGTTAGAAATACACAGATGTTAAATCCAAACTGAAGAAATAGCTGAGCATCTGGAATGGTGGAGGCAAATATGGTAATCTCAATGGGTTAGAACATTGTTGAATTCATGCCTAGGATACAATGAAGACTTGCATGTCTGTTATTTGGAAAACATCTTCCCCGGAATTATGAAGGCAACTTGTCTAAAGAGTCTAAACAAAGCAACACGGTCTTGTTAAAGGCTCTCATGAGAACTGTCCTTCAAGAGGAACATGGAAAATAGGTGATTAGGGGTAAAAAGTGGATTTACACAGCATAACAATGGATAATGAAAATTATACTACATCAAATAAATGGGGCAAGGTGCCTTTAAAGACTGTTCCTTTTCGCCAGAAAATCTCATGAAAAAGTATGCATGGGTAGCTGAGGAGGAATAAAGCTGGTGATTTTTGTGTACTTTGGCTTTTCTGAAGCAATTTACCTGGACAGATGATAACATTCTCTAATTCAGCAGAGTTCTTACTTTTTGATCAAGTGTCTGTAGATACCCTTTAACTTATATCAGAAACAAGCCTTTGTAATCCCTGGTCCTCAAAGCCTGATCATAGCATCTGCTTCCCTGGGGATGACACTGAGTCATATGTACAACCAGCTAGCAACCACTCATCTCAAAGTGGTGATATCCCTTGCCATTTCTACAACCATCTTTGCTGCCAACCGTTGCCTTTTATTTCCTAGAGCTTCTCCTTGATGCCACAAAAAATCCAGCGGCAAAGTTCCCCTAGTCCTACACTAAAGAAGGAGAATTTGGTAGAGAAATTACCTTAGAAAAGGAAAGGAATACAACCTCTTTTGAAAGTATGTCCAGCTCTGTATGATTCCTGCAATTTAGATACTGTTGAGTGTAAGCTCAATAATGGAATATGAATTCTGATACACATACAGATACATTTGAATTACATAGAGAAATTATGCAGCTCAATATATTTATCCAACTGTGTTTGTCTCTTATTTTTTGTACTTCTGTTATGGATTTGAGCTTTAAAGGCCTAGATCTTCTCAAAAATAGACACATTTCAAATTTTACTAATAAACTTAGAGGAAAATCCCTGTAACTACATTATTATTGCAGTTTGAGATAAACTGTAATGCGCAGTTAAGAAGTGACAGAAGATAAAAACTGTTATACTTGCTGCTTGTCTAGTCAGAAATCCCACCATCTTTAAGAAGATGTATTTTCATGTAAAAAGACATATCTCTTTAATAAAGCAAAGATGTTATTATAAGTAAGCTCTTGTCAGCAAAGCTTATCAACTATGTGATATAAACCTTAAATGTAGTAGTAACTATTCCAAAAAGAATACAAAAGCCACATCAAAATAAAAAAGACTAAGACTCACAAACCTAAGGGAATTATTTCCAACTGGACACCGAATATGGAATTATCTTTTTACAAAACTCACCATATTTTACCTAGGTAATGTGGCCCAAATGGCAAAGTACAGTCTTAAAGTAATACATTGTTCAAAGATCCTTATCAGCTGCAAAGCCAAAGCTGGAACAGGGCCATATCAGCTGCAGAGACAACACATAATAGAGTGAAGAGTGGAAAGGACAGATTGCAGTGTCTCCCCATTCTATTACTGCTATTGCAAAATGCCTCTGGACTATCATCCTGTTTGTTACATGAATGTCAGTTTATTATTCAAATGGAACTATGGCATATTAGTATGAAAAAGACCAATACAAAAAAAATAAAATCAGATATTCTACTGCAGACTTTCTATCTTTTTAGGAAGGTTAATTTTTGAACAATTCGAGGTTCATCTTGCATTTGAGATTTCTAATATTATACAAAGATAGGAGAACACAAATAGTACCATTTGTTAAAAAAACAACAAACTCAGAAGAATACAGCATAAATCCTTAACTTTCATTTAGAGACTGAACAAAACAAGCACGCACACCAAATAAGAATGCGCATGGCCCCAACCCCAATTTCCACCCCAGTCTCAGTGAAAACCCAGCACCTCTAATACATGTTTTGATTTTTTCACTAAATGAGGAAGAATGATGTAAACGGTAACATCTAGACTCATCATCTGTACACCAAAGCTCCCATTCAGTTGAACATACGCTGAAATTTAAGCATATTGAAACAAAGCCTGAGTCTCAGCCAAACTGAATTCAAAATGGCTTAGGTATTAAGACCACAACTTCAAGACATGCAAGCCTATGATAAAACTGAACTTTTTTTTTTCTCCATTGCTCCAAAAACACATGTAAAAACATCACGATAAAACTAGATGTTAGAATGGTGGTTTGCATCATTAGATCTTTTGGGAGTTTTACAAGCAGAAGTAGTAACTCTCCCTCTGAAACAAGGAGGTGGGTACTGTGCCCTCAAATCACCTAGAGAGCCATCAGGAGAGGCAAGAATAGAGTAGTTTTCTGAATCTCGACCTGGTCACACTGCAATTACTTGGGATGCATTTTAATATACATAAAGCTGCTTTGCTAAACGCAGGTCTCAGTCCCAAAATTAAAGCTAGAAAAGTAGAGCTAATGCTGTTCAGAAATGTTGTATGGAGATGCTTTTGTTTCACAAATTGTTTTCAAACAGTAAATATAGAGGCTAATGTATCTTTGTGAGGCAGAAGGTTAGCCCCTCTAAGAAAGAAGTCCCCCACATGTCCCAAACACAACTTTAAAACAAACACAGGGCACTCTGCTTTAGGTAGATGCAAGATTTGGCTCAACTCACTAATAAGATTTCAAAGTAAAATTTAACAATAACAATTTATTTAGATGTTTTTTAGCTGCCTGCACATAAGCAATTTTCTTTTCAGTAACACCACATGATTTTTGTATTACCTTTGAGAAAGACATACTACTAGACTGAAAAGACAAACTACATCTGATATTCCCCAATTCATTGCCTAATACGTGATGCCTATATATATTTTGATATTTGGCTGGTTTTGCCACAGCAACTGCAAAGAGGTCGAGTTTAAAATCCCCATTGACAGGAGGAAAAGTGCCAGCAAAACCTCTACTCTGGACATGAGGAGAACAGACTTCAGGCTGCTCAGGGAATTAGCAGGATCCCCTGGGAAAATCTTTCTGCAGGTGCTGGGGTCCATCAGTGCCAGTAACTTTCTAAACATCACCTCCAAAGGGCACAGGAGCAGCAATTCCTGAATGTCAGAAGTCAAGCAGGAGGGGCAGAAGGCCAGACTGGTTGAATAGGAAACTTCTCTTGGAAAAAAGGCAAAAAATGGAGGTGTAAGCCCAGTGGAAGCAAGGTCAGATGACATGGGACTACAGAGATGCTGCTGCCACTGTAAGGAGAAAATTTGTGCAGCCAAAACTAAACCAGAGTTGAAGCCAGCCAGAACTGTGGGGGACAGTAAAAAGAGGTTTTTTAATATGTTAGAGGAGAAATTACTTCAGCCCATTACAGGATGAGAATGGTCACTTCACACATAGGGACAGGGTCAAGGCAGAGGTGTTTAATTCATTCTTTGCCTCTGTCTTCAGATGATGAACCAAGGAGGTCTCAGCGCCCTGAGCTGGAGGACCATGACTGCAAGAATGATCAGCTCCCAGTCAAGCCTGAAAGTGTGTGGGATCTGCTGCTCCAGCTGGATCCTTATGAATCTACAGGGCCCTACGGGATTCATCCAAGAATCCTCAGAGAGCTGGGTGATGTCACAGCAAAATCACTCAATGATGTTTGAGTGGTCTTGGGAATCTGGAGATGTCCCAGCTGACTGGAAGCTGGTGAACATTGTCCCGATTCCAAAAAGGGCAAGAAAGACCCCAAAAACTACAGGCCTGTCAGTCTCACTTCAGTGCCTGGTAAAGTTATGGAAAAGATTATTCAGGGAGGTATTGAAAAAAACCTGAAAGACAACGCAGTCATCAGTCGCAGTCAGCACTGCTCCATGAGAGGAGACTCCTGCTTATCTAACCTGATTTCCTTTTATGACAAGTTAACACACCTAGTTGATCAGCAGAAGCCAGCTGGTGTAATCTTTGTGAACTTCAGGAAAGCTTTCGATGCTCCCTCTCATAGTACCCTTATGGAAAAATGTGCAGCACACAGCTGGATGAACACATCATGGGATGGGTGAGCAACTGGCTCACGGGTCAGGCATGATGGGTTATGGAGAATGAGGTGACATCAGGCTGGTGACCCGTCACGAGTGGGGTTCCACAGGACTCCATCTTAGCCCTGTGATCTTCAACATCTTCATAAATTACCTGGATGTAGGACTGGAAGGGATACTAAGCAAGTTCACAAATGATACAAAATTGGGAGGAGCTGTTGACTCCTTCGAAGGCAGGGATGCCGTGCAGAGCGATCCTGAAAAATGAGAGGACTGGGCGATCACCAACCATATGAAATTCAACGATGGAAAGTGCCAATTCTGCACTGGGGATGGGGCAACCCTGAATGTATGGACAGACTGGGGAATGAGATGCTGGAAAGCAGCAACATGAAAAGGGACCTGGGAGTCCTGGTCAGTGGCAAGTTGAATATGAGTCAGCAGTGCCCTGGCAGCCAGGAGGGCCAAGCGTGTCCTGGGGGGCATCAGGGACAGCATCGCCAGCGGGCAAGGGAGGGGATTGTCCTGCTCTGCTCTGAGCTGGGGCAGCCTCACCTGGAGTGCTGGGGGTGGTTTGGGTGCCACAATGTAAGAAAGATATAAAGCTATTAGAGATTATCCAAAGTAGAGTAATGAAGATGGTGAAGGGCTTTGAGGAGAAGCTGTATGAGAGGAGTGGCTGAGGTCCAGCCTGGAGAAGAGGAGACCAGGGGAGACCTCATCACAGTCTGGAACTTCCTTGTGTGGGGAGGAGGAGCAGACACTGATCCCTTTTCTCTGGAGCCCAGTGACAGTACCCAAGAGAATGGCCTGGAGCTGTGCCAGGGGAGGTTTAGGTTGGATATCAGGAAAACATTCTTCACCCAGAGGGTGATTGGGCACTGGAACAGCTCCCCAGGGAAGTGGTCACAGCACCAAGCCTGACAGAGTTCAGGAAGCATTTGAACAATGCACTCAGCACATGGTGTGACTCTTGGAGATGGTGCTGTGCAGGGGCAGGAGTTGGATTTGATGATCCTTGTGGGTTCCTTCCAACGCCGCATATTCTATGATTCTGCGAAAAATGGCTTTTTCGTGAAGAGATCCTTACTATCTATCTGCTGCCCTTTTTGAAGTTTGTGAGATTTCAGGAAGTAATGTATTTTAATTTAGGTACCTTAATGTGGATTTGGTGTCTAACTTTTACCACATGCATCTGAAAATGCTAATGTAATTGCATAGGACAATTTGCCTAAAAAATTCCATCAGGTATATTCTGCATTTATTTCACTCATTTAAATTATAATTCAAGTTGCACATAATAAAAAGCACATATGTGCACAATTGGCAAAACTCCACAGTACTTATTTATAAATAATTAGTTTTAAAAGTAGAATTTGGAAAAATAAAAACACTGAAGATCACTAAATTGTTTTAGATGTTCAGTGTGTCTGAGCCATGCACTTTCAGAAGAGCTTACAAAAAGCAGCTACAACCCCACTACAAAACAGCGAAATTCAGAAAACCCTGCCAACCTCCTGGCAAAAGCAGTGATGCATCTCCTCTGTTGTTTGATCTAGCTCTCCTTTCCCAGCACCACTGCCAACCAGGACTGCCACCTGCTGACCACCTTCTTGCTAGGTCTTAAACTGCAGCAGCAATTAATTAGCACAGGGGGTGGCACACAGATTAGATGGACTGAAAATATCCACTTTGAAAACAAGGTAGAAGGTTTCTGTTCAAAGAAGAAAATTTTCATAACATATTTTAAGGAAAAGGGAAAATAAAGAACTTTAATCTGTCCCAATGCATCATGCCTGAATAATGGCTCTACTATTACTGAGCAATATTGCCAATTTATCTGTAAATAACTGTAAGATACAAACCTAACTTGAGGAAATTTATATATTCAGGAAAAAAGTAATCTGCTTAACAGGAAAAAAGTAATCCCCCTAAGAATAAAATCTTTTATAATCACTAAAATAATCCACAAATTAAAATATCCAATAAATGCACCCTCAAAATACTTTTTTTTATTATTTTACCAAATTATTGATAGTCTGCATTAAAAAAAATTATTCTGCTTTATAGAAATGGAAAAAGAATATTTCAGCCTCATATTTAGAAATAATGCATACAAGACTTCACTAATAAATTTAAACTATACACTACCAACATCATAACAAAAGCAAAGGTAAATCTAAATAAACATTATAAAAATAAATTATTGAAGTGTATTCTGAAATATATACATGCTCTCCACTTTCAAGTTACTCTTTATTACTCAGTCTCTGGTAACACTACATTTCCCTTAGGGATTGATTATGTAAATCTGTAATGTATAAAAAAATGTATGAAACACAGCTGAAACAAAAAACCAGAAATCAGACTCAACTTTCATGTAAGTAGAAGTAAGTTATACCAACTACCATCTTCCCTCCTAACTTTCTTCAGCCTGTAATTACGTGACAACAGCAAAACCTAAAAATGTAATTTTTGAGACTGTCTATACTTCAAGTCTCTTAAAAAATTGAAAATTGAAAGAGCAAACAAGTCCTCCTCTAATGAGTCATATTGCGCGTCAATATTTTAGGAAGAAGAATTTCATGGTAACAGATATAGGTCCTGATATTCTTATTGGAGCCACAACCATCACATACATCTGAATATTTAACACGCTGACAGTCATGACAAATTTTTGTTCCTGTAACATATAAAATCTTTGAAGAAAATGGTCTCAGCATTCAACTAAGACGGAAAAAATAACAATACAGTATCTCACAGCCCATGTTCTTACCAAAATTCTCTGTAGTTTTAAGACTGCAGAAATACACATCAATCAAGTATTCCTAAAGTGTGTTTCCACCTTTCACACACCTGGAACTTGATAAATATGCTAATATTGTCCTGTACCACGAATACACACATTCAAAAAGACCCATCAAAAGTTAATACATCTGCTATTTGATTATTTTCTGTGTACTGCAGTGTGTCGATTTTCAACTCTTTAACACCATTTAGGTTCTCTACAGCCTGAATATAATTTTTACATATGGGATGGAAGCAGGGACCTGCTGCCAGAGGTGATACAAAGAACAAAAAATGAGTTCTTTCCCTCGAAAGATTTTTATCTCCTTCATAGGGCGTTTAGAGGCAAGAACTTACTCAGTAAGTTGCTATCACTATTTCTTACACTGGAGGAAAGGTTGCTTGAAGTATTAATCTGATGATCTGGGGAGTTAAACCCATAAGCTTATACACACAATGCAGGAAGTAGGCTATTTTTCTTTTACACCTCAAATAAAAAGCAAACTCTGTTTATCTTGAGAGATCTAAGAGATTTTCTTATCTGGAATTTCTACTCTGTACCTTATGTGTTTTGATATACAATCTGGTACAAAAATACTTCCCAGCATCAATGTGATATCAAATGAAGCAACTTCAGAACGCATATGAACTAATGATTTCAACTTCTCATCAGATTAGTGTTTTGTCTTTCTAGGGAATACCTCTCATCGCTTCAATAAATATTACATACCTCGAAGTGGATCGTATAAACAAAGAAAGAGAGAGCAATGCACTAGCCACCCTAATGCACATGGAATCTGCTGCAATTTTCCTTTTCAGTGAAAAGGCAGTATGAAATTACAAGTGGGAGACCTGACAAATTATTATCTCGTTTTCTGCTGCTGAGAATTTGTTATGATCCCCGGGAAGCAATGTGCCTCAGCCTCATTATTTACCCATTTGGCTGCAGCACTGGTGTTCCCCCATCAAGACAGTTTCCACACTCCCATTTCACTGCTCTTCCCTACCACTGATCCTGCCTGGTACGCATCTGACTTTGACTACCCTGGGTGGTCTCCTGTCAGATCTCAGTGATCAGTGTCTCTCTCCACCGGTTGCCTTCTGGGGAGACTCCTATCAACTGTGCTCTTACATGCATCTGACAACTTTATTAGCTGACTCTGATAGTGCTTCAGAACATCTTCACAGTGCACACACCCTTCCTCAAACAATCCCACCTTTGTAGTTGACTTAGAACAAATAATTCTGTGAACATGTCAGCTTTTATACTCAATAATAAGGTTGAAATGAAGAGAAATTTCACATTATGTGCAAGCCAGGGGTTAGTTTTCATGTTTGGGCTCAAAAAATCAATCCTGGATTGATTTTTGTGTATATATTGTTATTGTCAGAGGATTAATTGATGAATTTTTCATTTGATGAGTCAGGTGAAATGGGCTCCAAGACACACAGTGAGGAGAATTTCAATTTATTCTACTTCTTGGAGCGGTGCAGCAACACTATCCATTGCAATATTTTGTTAGAGTTTTCCTGCTCAAAAACAATGTTTAGAGTACCTTTGAGTGCAAAGCTGAATTTCTGAGTATATGCACATTCCACATTGAAACTTGCCTAAGTTAGAAGTTTCTGAATGGATACTCATTTTGGTGGGGATTTTGGTGGTTTTTTTGTTTCCTTTTTTTGTTGTAGTTTTTGCTGCTGTTGTTTGACTATTTTTTGAGAGCACCCTTTAATTTCAAATGTTCTGCATAGATTTTCACACTTTCTATCATTAAAACATATTTGAAATTCAGAGTTTGGAAAATACAAGCCTAGATTAACACAAGAAATCTCAATTCAATAGAAAGTATAACCTCATGCTTCCCTTACGCTGCACTAGAACTTTTTTTAACATGGCTTTCAAATGAAAAAACTCACACCTTCCCATTTAGTTTACCTTTTTCTGTTCTGAACTTGACATTAGAAGTTGATATTTTAACCTCTGATACACTGCAGTGTCTTGGTGTGAAAACACACGAATGATGAGATTGTTTAAGGCAGCGTTCCTCTAGCCTATCTGCCGAACACAACAGACCAGAAGTGTTGTGTGCAAGTAAAAAGCACACTGTCTATTTGTAACTTGATGCCATTAAATTCCCCCCGTTCTGGTTGGCTCCATATGAAATACTGGTTTTGGAGCAGCAGCAGAAGGGTTCACTGCTTGCTCTGACTTTCAGATGAGTCTGCAAGGCTTTATTCAATACCCTGGCATGTCTGAAGTATAGGAGGTGTAAATGTATTTTCCCAGGCCAGAAAAGGAGGCAAAGAGATAGCCCATGAAGTGCCCTTATAATCCAACCCAAACCTCCTCCAAAGTGCAGGTAGGTTTGCCTGAGCATTAGAAAGCAATCTGGTGCAGGACAGGTTGCAATCACTGACAAACAGCAGCAAGATAAGGGTGTTCAGTTACATCCGTGGATGAAAGGATAACCAGAAACAAGGATCATCTCACAGCTAAGAGAAAGAGCACATAAATATACAGATCTTTGCCAAACAGTCACAAATTCTTCTGCACTGTGTTCTTCTAGCACCCTTCTATAGAAAGACCCACATACTATAGGGACAGCAAATAGCAATTCTTAATTGCTATTTAACATGGACATTTCAGCAACATTTGGGAAGCCCCAGAAGAATCAATAGTGCTCCTTACACGGTGCTGTAGAAACACACCAGAAGTTCTGTCTCCTACAAAATCAACATCCAAATTTGTGCTGAGATTCACAGAGAAAAGTACCACTAAATGAGACAAAGTAAGAATGATCAAGGCAAACAAAGGAACAAAAGAAAGAGTGATTAAAGACAAATGAGATGCTCTAGAAGTAAAACCAGAGTTTAAAGATCAAGCTGAGAGCTGGTCTGCAAGTCACTATATCCACTCACCATGACATCTAAAAATTCATGGCAGTCAGTACCAGATAACTAGAATAGGAGAATCACTATATCCATCATTAAAAAGGGTAGAAAGGCCAACCCTGGGAACTCCCAACCGGTCGGCCGCACCTCTGTGCCTGGGAAGATCATGGAACAGATGCTCCTTGGAGCTCTGCTAAGGCACATGGAGGAGGACAGGGAGGAGATTGGAGAGAGCCAATACAGCTACACCAAGGGAAAATCTCATTTGACCAAACTAGTCGCCTTCCATGATGGGGCGACTACATCAGCGTACAAGGGACGGGCTACAGATGTCATTTATCTGGACTACAGTAAAGCCTTTGACACAGTCCCCCAAAAACATTATTTTCTCTAAATTGCAGAAAGACAGATTTAATGAGAGAACTATTAGATGGGTAAGAGTCGTTGGACAGTCACATCCAGAGGGACATAATCAATGGCTCAGAGTACTGATGGACATCAATGACAAGTGGTGTCCCTCAGGGATCTGTATTGGGACCAGTCTTGTTTAATGCCTTCATTAATGGCATAGATGAAGTGATCAAATGCACCTTCAGCAAATTTGCAGATGACACCAAGCTGAGGGGTGCAGTTGACACTCCTGAAGGACAGGATGCCATCCAGAGGGACTCAGACAAGCTCAGGAAGTGGGCCCCTGGTAATCTCATGAGATATTGTCCTTTGAAGCCCCTCCTCACTGCACTGTAACAGGTTATTTTACCTTTCTCATATATCTCCTGATTTTACCTGTCTCATATATCTCCTGATTACAACAAACTTCAGCCATATGCCCACCTAAGTACGAAAATTACTTCAAGTAGTATTTCACAATCAAGTACTGCGTTTATTAAGTGATCGGATGTATGTATACAGCCAAGACACATTTCCATTGCGGGATTCTCTCCATTCTTTCTCCCTATAATAACAATGCAGGTAGTTTTCCAATGAGAAACGTATTTATAAAGCTACTGATGTGTCTATGCAGATCTTGGCATCTTACTAAGTAAATCCTTACAAAAACTGGACACCCATTTTCTGGACAGAGGTACATTTCATGTATTTTCAAGGGGGGGTCTAATAGTTACTTTTACTTTTTTATTGGGTTTTGCCTTGTTTTTCAGCTTTTACAGTTTTTCAGTTGTCATTATGTCTACAATAGTGCGCATTAAAAAAAAAAGAGGAAATGTACACAGAAAAAAAAATCAGATGCGTAAGATGGTTATCAAATATATTTTGTCCATGAGAAGTTTTTACACAGTGAGGTGTGTGCTGATGGAGACTGAAAACCTCTTATCTTAAGAACTGCTATCTGGAAAAGAACTGCACAAGACTCTCAGTTGCTATTTTAGATCTGGAATGGCCACACAGAGGAATAACTAAGACAATTCAGTCTTCACAATCATTCAACCCTTTGTCTCTGTAATAAAACTGTTACCAAGCGAGTTATCCAGGGAAGCCCAGCCCACTGTTCCCTTTACAGTCAATGATGGAAGAAGTGAATATCTGGAAGGTGATTCTGATTGGGTAGCTGTTCTGAAGAGCCTCAGTCTTCACAACAGCAGCCGTGCAGAGGTCAAAACTGACGCAGTTTCTATTCCTACTCCTGGCTATGCTCTCCTTTGTGCCTGCTTTAGCATCCATCACTCATGAACAAAGTCACCTGAAACAGTGCAAGTGCCTGAGAAGAAGGCACTGCCAAAGTGAGGGAGAAGAGAGCTGGTGCCTCTTCATTTCTGCCATCACAAGTTGCTAATTTAAAATGCAAGCAGAAACGTGAGCCTGTGGTCTCAGGCAAACCTTAGGTAAATCTTCCAAGGATAATCTGGATATCTTTCACTGCATCCACTGATAGTGCAGATTTCTGGGATTAATCCTTTATTGTGCATGTTAAATATTAAGCAATGCATTTATATGGATAACATCAGGAATAATACAAACAAAATCAATGGTGATTCAGTTCCTAAAACTAGCAGTTGTAAAATACTACTAAAAATCACTTCAGAAATACACATTTCTACCCCATGTAAGCATCTCTAGAGTTTAGTTTTCTACACCAGACATTTTGTAATTATTTTTCACTATTAAATGAATACTACTGAGAAGTACCCAAAAGTAGGACAAATATTACTGTACTTCTCACAAAAGAGAACTGAAGCAATTGAAAATACGCTTTGTCAAAAATGTCACTGAACTTTCATACATAATACAAATACTAGCAGTGAAGTTGCAACCTGATAAAACTGAGATTTTAAATGAAAGTACTACCCTGCTACTTATAAATCAAAAGAGAGTGACTTCTTGAAGTTAAGCTGCTTGTTATATAAAATTGAATCAGACCAGCATGAGACTTCATGCAGAATTTTCTGGAGCCTAGCTGTGTAACTTTAAAATACACTATAATATTTTAACTATGGAAACTTAACTGATAGTAACAACCTGATAAAATTTCAAGAGGCTGTGTGGGGTTAACGCTTTTAGAGCCATAAACTGATTTTGAGGCCAGGCATGCATCCAATGCGCCACCTCTCCTGAAGAGGACACTTTGGAGAAAAGTTTCTGTCTTTGCACCATATTCATTTGAGGGTTTCATTTGAGTTCTAACCTGGGCTGCTAATTTTGATCTGTGAGCACAACTCACCATCAGTNAGAGGAGAGAGGAGAGGAGAGGAGAGTACTTAAAGAGTACCTTCTATGAAGGTAAAAAGAATTGCCACCTGGGAGAAAAGTATTGTGTTACAGCTCTAATTTATATGTCAAATGCCATAAACCATTTCTGAATGTATTTCCACAGAAAAGTGCCATCTGCTCTTCTAAGATACACAGGTGTCCTGTGGTTGTGGTTCTTCACCGATTCTGAAGGGTAAACCTGTTACTTCTCCAATACAGACAGCGAATATGAAAATGCGAAAGAAATGTACCATTTTACAAACAAGCAGGCCACAGCTCAAGCTTCAGTGCCTTATCCTTCATTCTCTAAAAACTAAACTTCCTAAGAAATGCCCAGACTTATAACTACACTTAATGCAAAGATATAAAGGAAAGTAATATAGATCATAAGAATGTCTCAATAGAACCAAGAAATGACCATCACAAACAGTAACTGTGAGAAGGTAAGAGGCTTCACAAACAATCCCTAAAGCCAGATACCAGGACTGGAAGATGTAGGAACAATGTGCTTACCTATCTATATAACAAAAAAAAAGAATTGACACTAAATGTGGACACTCAAAAGAATAAAAGCATCTTTATTTCCTTCCAACACTGCTCCTTCTGATGATATTATGAGAGAATCATCCTTTGTAACCACATTTGTCAAAAATTCCTTTCCTAGGTCCCCTTTCAGCACAGGACTGCACATACAATTCACCTCCTGAGATCCAGCCACAGATCTCCCTTCGAGACCAGGCTGATCTGCAAAACCATCAAGAGACAGTAAAAGACAAGCAAGGTGAGGGAAAAAACTAAGTCAAGAGAATCAAAGACTGCGAAAAAGAGCATTCAAAAAAGCATTCAGGTAAAGTAAAGCTTTACAGAGTTTAAAAATAGGTGATTTTATTGATAAAATTATGTTTTGGGGGGGGGACTTAACCTTTTCCAAGTTCATTATCACATGTGGCTCAAATTTCTTAAATAAGTACTAGAATTCTTTTTTTAAAAAAAAATATTCTATTGTTATTAAAACCCTACCCTAACAGAGAAACTGTATTATTCCCATTTGTGCATAATAAGACTATTTCGTATGTGCTTTTTGATACTTTTCTTAAGCTATCCATTTGTAATTATGGCATTATTGTGTTATTAGTAAATAGTCTTGCAGTCACTGGATTTTACTTAGCAAGCTTAGAGCCCTTCAGAAGAACAACAATATTTCTTATCATTAGCATTATCAGTTACCCATCAAATTTTGTAATTTAATTGCAAGGAACATCCTTGATATTTCCAAATAATCAAACTGCCACTCTGCATTCTCACAAAGTAACTTATGCTGCTTTTAGCAATCATGCTTCAACAGGCATAAAAAAGGGATTCTTTTCCAGAAGCATCAATAACTGCTCTCATTCTTCTATTGCACAATCTGTTGTGAGGCAGACATCCAAAGTCATCTCAAAACACTGCATGAGTGTTGATTTAAAGGTTAACTAGTCTTCTCTTTTTTTAACTCCTTTCCCCATGTCTCCTGGTGGAGTTGCTCAATTATCTTACAAACATCATCTGATATGCAGACTCTGAGTCAACTTAGAGAACAAAATATGCAACTGCTTCCACAGCATCAGTTTGGATTCCCTGGCCCCTGAACCCAGCCGCTGGCACAATGCAACTGTAGGCTGAAGTACTGGGGAAAGGATACCTCAAAAGGCACATCTGTAGCAGTTCTACCCAGGTTGACCTCGTCAGGTGCTCTGTAGAGCTCTGCCAGCCCAAGCACAGAAGATCATCACCAGCTTTGCTCATGGGCAGAGGAGCATCTATCTGCACCTGTCAATCTACAGGCCTCTTCAGTCTGATCTTTAAATTCCTTGGCAGGTCTAGATTTTCTCTCCCACTCCAAACTTCTTGTACCATTTGTATCTAGGCATATACACCAGTAATGCTCTGGACCCACACGTAAAACTGCATCTCTGGAATGTTCCCATTGCATGGTACATTCCCACCAAATACAGACACTGCCCAGATCCATGATTTAGTATTGAAATATTCACTGATAAAAATTTTATTTTTTTTCTATGTTTCTTATTTCCACAGTTTCTTTCTGATCCTTCACAACAGAACTTCCAAATGTTACCTAGCAGATCTCTTTTATTCATTTATTGCCTACCAAATCACGTGATAAAAGGCATAATTATTCCTATTGGCTACAGGTACATCTTCCCATTAACAGGTTTTCCTTAAAATTCTGTAAAGACTTGGCTTTTAACTATCTATATAGAATCATAGAATCATTTACATTGGAAAAGACCCGGAAGACTACTGAGTCCAACTGTTAACCCGGCACTGCCAAAACCATTGCTAAACCATATCCCAAAGTGCCACATCTACACATCTTTAAAATCCCTCCAGGCATGGTGACTCCACCACTGCTACAGGCCTGTGTCAGCACTTGATAACCATTTTGGTCAAGAAATTCTTCCTACTATCAAGTACAACTTGAGCCATTTCCTTTCATCCTATTGCTTGTTATCCGGGAGAAGTGACAAACCCCCACCTGGCTACACCCTCCTGTCAGGCAGTTGTGGAGAGTGATAAGGTCTCCCCGAGCCTTCTTTTCTCCAGGCTGAACAACCCCAGCTCCCTCAGTCACTCCTCATCAGTCTTGTGCTCCAGGTACTTCTCCAGCTCCATTTCCCTTTTCTAGACTTGTTCCAGCACCTAAATATCATTCTTGTCATGAGGGGTCCAAAACTGAATGGAGGATTTGAGGTGCAGCCTCACCAGTGCCAAGTACAGAGGGACAATCACTGCCCTGGTCCTGCTGGGCACACTATTCCTGGTACAGGCCAGGATGTCATCAGCTTTCTTGGCCACTTGCTTACACTGCTGGCTCAAGTTTAGCCCCTGTTGATCTGCAACCCTAGGCCCTTTTGTGCTCGCAGCTTTCGAGGCACTTTGCTCCCAGCCTGTAGCTCTGCATGGGATTCTTGTGACCAAGCATAGGCCCCATGCTTCACCTTATCAAAGCTTATACTGTTGGCATCTGTCTGCTGGTCCAGATGTGAATTTACTCCTTTATTCACTGCTTTACAGAAAAGCTGGTTTTTACCATCTCTTTCTTGTCCTTGGAATCAGCAATGAAAAACCACTTTGCTGCTATTAGAGACATAATTTTCCTTTCTTTGCTATTTAATACACTTTGCTTTAACAGAGGTTTTTTAATTTACTAATCAGAGGCTAGCTCTATTTCCTCCTTTCACGGGCTTCTTGAGAAGATATCTGAATATGATGTGGGATTATAAGATCATTGTTCATTTATGTATTACATCATATTCATATTCAATAGTTAATCAGAAGCCCAAACATACACAATTCTGAACATATTGTGGCTAATCAATTAAAAGTTAAGCTTACATCCTGGAATAAGCTTTTGTTCTGTTTTCCTTGAACTTGTATCCACCCCTTCTCTCCAAAAGTGAGAACACAAACAACATCCATGACCATCAAAGCAGGAATGTTTTGCCAACATTCCTGCTTTGCCAAGTCTCTTGAAAGTGCTTGAAAATTTTCCTCAGTGCAAAGTTTATGCAGGTAGTTTTCTCCTAGCATTTCCATAACTATTTTCAAAATCACTAGCACATACCTCTTTTTGCCTTTCTCATCTACTACATCTCCAAGTCAAAATATTTTTACACACAATCAATAGTCTTTTTATTATCTAACTAACAATCCAGTAAATAACAGGAGTAGAGCAGAGAGGAAGAATAGAAGAATTTCAGTCCTTGGTTTTGGGCTCTCCCTCATTTCTGCTCCATGCCTTACTCAAACTCCTACAAAACTGGCAGATTCAGGCTTTTCATTTTCTTACACAAGCTGCACCACACTCTTCTTTACATTCAGTTTGGAATTTATTATAAATAGCTACAGAAAAGGAAACAGACTTTTTAAGCCTTAAGAATAAAGTTCCTAATCATCCAATATATTTACTAGTCTTTGTTTATGTGGACTTTAAACAAAACATAACTTTCTTTATTCACAGTGAGCAGTATTTTTCCATGAAAGTGGCTGCTGATTACAGCATTTCTCTAACAACATTTGGTCTGAGGTTTGGAGATTTCCGCAGATCAGCTCAACTAAACTCTGGCTTTAGGCAGATACATTCCACCGTTCAGAATTTCTGTATCTAAGAGATGAACCCTTTTTGCACAGTAAATTGGCTGTAAAATCAGTAGTTGATGTCCAGAAACAGAATAGAGCAGCAATTTTTGCAGTAATTTTTAAGCTATAGAAGCATACAGCACCAAGTGAGTGAAATGCAAAGGATGGAAACTGCTGATCTAGCTTGTCCTCTTGCAGAATACAAAAACTGAATGACAAAGTCCCGTACTAAACAGAACTTAAAGGTATATTGTACATTTGATTTCAATAATCACTTTAGTCTGGTTACAGATCTGCAAGAGTGATAGCTAAAGTGCAAATTAATGTAAGTTATCTGCCCTAAAAATATTACTATGCATTTTTAGGGACTGCAAAAGTATCTTCCTTCTAATTGATTTTTAAAATCCCAGTCTTTTTTAATTATTAGAAATAATATTGGCTCAAAAAGAAAACAAAGAACTTTATGGGAAGGAAACATAAAATACAGATTGACCAAAAAAAAAAAAAAAGGCAACCAGCACCTATATTTTTTGGTTAAAGCCATAAGAAATTGAAAATGTGAAAATAAATTCTTTCTGAATTTTGCTGAAGGTATAAGACAACTATTTAAAAAGCAAAATGCTTGAATGCTATACAAAATGTTAAAAAAGGAAAATGATGGATGTAAAAGATAAGGCTCTTGTCTGAACTGCAGCCAGATGCCAACAGCAGCATTGTGTACACAATCTTTTGTCTGTTTGACTTTCCAGAATTTCTGACAAATTTTACGGAACTTTTCAGCTGTTTTGGCTCTGCTGAAAGCAGTGTCATGCAAACCTAACTCCATTTCATTTCACATACAGAATCCACAGATCTCTCTGGAACTAACTTTAGTTACTAAATGCAGCCATGTAAAAAAACCCCAAAATGATAAAGCAACTGCCAGCCAGCTATTAAAGAACGGAATTTGATAAACAATGGACCAGTTTGCTGGAGAAATCACTTTGAATAGTGACAGTATGTAAAATGGGGTAGTCAGAAAGTTGTATCTCTACATTTTACATGAGCAGTAGCCATCAGAGATATTTATAACTTGATTATACCCAATTCAACAATTGTTGAGGCAGTCAAGACACAGCATCTCAATGCCACTAGCTTTTTCAAAAGAAGCCAGAACTTTCTAAGAACCTTTTATTTTCAGAGCAACATTTTCATTGATCTGTATCTCTACAAGCATCACATAATTCTGAACCACTACCCGAAAAATTACCAGGCTTTAATTATTTCAATTTTAAATTGAAAATTTTTGATCTGACCTTCTTTCAAACAGATGATACATTCTTGAAAGCTTTCCTAATAAAATACAAGTTCTAGTCACCTGAATGAAACATGCATTTTCGGGGACATAATAAGGACTCCCCACATTTTCTAATATTTTCCTGATAATTGATTCTCAAAATACTAATTGGCACTCAGAAAACCAATGTCAAAGACTGTTCCTCATAAACACAGGAACACCACACACAAAACCAGAAATCATGCAGAAGAATGGATATACGTCTTTTTTTTCCATTTAATAACAAGCCATTTCTGGAGATTTCAGAGGGATTTATACCCATCCTATGAAGGCCAGCATGCTATTCTTTGGCCATGAAAATCCTAGATAATACACTAAAATAAAATTTATCTTGCACAGAATGCTATAATAAACCACTTTTTTATTATATATATTAAACGCAAGTGAAAAACAAAGGTAGTCATTTCAACATTTGCTGAAGAGATGCCAAAGACAATTGCAGTGCTAGGTAAAAGAACCTAAAAGTCACCTTTTCAGCTAAAAAACCCTCTACTGACAGCCTTTCTCTAGAAACACTGCTGAGCTGAGCTAGAAGTTCATTCTTTCACTTGTTGACAGAATGAATATTCTAAAACTCATTTGTTAAGCTTAAATACAGATATGCATACACGTAGTTGCACTGCAGAGGTGTGCTAATATTTGGCAAATAATTACACATAAATTTCCACCTCAAAAGCAATTATGAGATTTTAAAAGAAAGAACACTTAACACTTCATAGTGAAAACGGTAAAGCACAACATTTTGATTAATTTTGCACAAAGAATTGACAAGATGCAATGCCATTTTACAATAACTGGAAACATCATGATCAGTATGCAAAATCAGAAAATCCTCAAGCCAGATATGCAATCACCTACATTTATGATGAAATATCACTGCCATGCCCACAGTCAAGTCAGCAACACTGAAATCTCCATAACTAGTGCATAAAAGCAAATTAAGGGCAATGTTCCTGACACACTACCACTTTTGAGAACAATTTTCAAAGTTGCGTCTCAGGCTTTTTCTTGCACTGAATGCTCTGTTCTAACTATGGACTCCAAGGGGAAAGATGCAGAAAAGGCAGGGTCCATTAGCTACTGCCATAAACTCTACACTAGATAGTGAAGATGTAAATAAAGACAAGTGTTCAAAATGAAGTTTTAAAGTGCTAACATAAGACCTAGATTAATAAATAATAATATTAATAATGATAATATTATTTTAACCCTCTCCTGATAATGTTTGTAATTCTTCAAACTTCAAGAAAATTATTTTGATACAGTAAGGACTTGAGCAATGCATACACTCTTCTTCATCCTTTTTACTGCTAGTACTTTTTCTGCTTAATTTTTTCCAGGCACATTTGCACTGAGAGAAATAATCCGTATTTATTTTAGTACTAATTTGATGCTGCTGTTTCATTTTCTAAGGGAAGTGTCAGAAGCTAATATTTGTAAAAAAAATAAAACTTACCACACTTGGGCTTAGCTGGGTTTATAACAACAGACAAACAAACACCCCACCCTAAAAAAGTACTAAGCAAAAAGAGTAGTGGTACAAAGCATTTTGGGAATCCTAATGGGACAAAAGCTGCCTTTGTAATTGGACCGCAAAGCCCTGGAAGTATTCAAGGTGACACAGTTGTGGAGGGAAGGGGGAAGCACCACATCATTGGCAGGTGCAGAATCTTTAATCTAGCGTTTAAAGGCCACCATTCCCAGAATGTGGCAATTGGGCTAACAGGATTGACACCGGGGAACTCGTTCAGCAAGTACACCAACCTCTGAATGGTGGGGATTTCTCTCAGCAGCTGCCTGAATGTCAATCAGCTGAAGGAGAATGTTACAGAGGTCACCGTTTGGGGCTGTTCTCTATGCCTGACATTTCTATCCGTTAGTCAGAAAGACAATGAGAGAGGGACAAAGCCCAGGCATTACCATAGTCCCATTCAGCAGTAAAACAAAATTGAGGGGAGTGGGAAAGGCCTCCAGACACAAAATGATCAACAGAAGAACAACTCAACCTACCCTCCTCAAGGGAAAAATCAGGAGAGCACCACAGCAGTGAACAGTCCCAGGCTACGGGGACAGCGACAGCTCTGCGAGGGAAGGTTAATCCCACACAAAGACGTCATTTTTCAGTTCAACGCTGAAGTTTAGTAAAGCTTATTTCTAAACAAAACTGAACGTCTGCATTTGACCTTGTGGGCAAGGCCTTTCAATGTGAATAGCCTGGGTTTAAAAAAACTCCAAAAGGCAATTACAAACCATAGGAACACTGGTAGAACATTATAAATTAAGAAATTTATAATTCAGTTATATGAAATAATTAATATAATTCCATTAGAATACCTATTAACCCATAAATCCAAAGCACAATGAGACAGAGGCTAATCTAGGAGATAAACTGTATTAACCAGGGACTAAGTTTCTGATAAAACCACAGCTAAAGCAGCCTTGTCTATCAGATAGGTTGACAAGTCTTCACCTCTGTACAACAGCCAAGTTAAAATCAGTGACATTCTGCAAACATAAAATCCCAGAATTTAGAGGGGGAACTTGGTTTAAGTAACCTAAACAGTGCAAAATGATTTGAAATCTACTTTTGACTTTTTTATTTTTCCAGTGTTAAATTGCTTAACTTACTTTGCCTCTAGATTTTAACTTCGGGAAAGGATTAATAACTTTTACTAAAATACTCATACAAACAAGAGGACAAAACATCACACATGGTACATCTTAGCACAAACCCCATGGTTAATACAGGCATGTAGTTTAAGAATAACTCTGCATTAATAAATTGAGTACAAATTGACATCAAAAGTTTAATAACTTACAGAGACACGCATTCAGGATCTAAAAATAATGAGATACTTTTGAAGATATGAGAGAGATTAAACACTATTTGGCAACATGGCTTGTCAGGAGCTGGAATTCCAGCAACAATTTCAGCCCTTCACTTAAAGGAAGGTAGGACCATGCAGGTCAGTGCCACTTGGGAACCCTCACAACCAGGTCCTCATGCATAAACAAGAACAAAAAACCAAAATTGTATATTCACCTGAGAGAACTGAGTATCCAGATCCATATCTCCAACATAGCCACCTACAACATACACTTGTCAACAATGGCTTATTCCTGTAATCATACTTAAGAGGTTTTTGTTCAACACAGTCCCAGACCAGTTATTTTTACCCTTCAATCTCTCCTTTGCATTAAGAAAATGGCACTGAAACTCACAGTACATGAACAGGTTTTTAGTCAACTTGGAAGCTGAATTAAATAAAAACATTTGTAAACCAAACACAAGAGATGCTACATGTTTCCACAAACATTTTGTGGAAATACTTCTCATAGAAACTGAAATTACATTTCTTAACCATTTAATCTAAAATTCAGAACAAACACCTTACAACTCAAATAGGTGAAAGAAAAATCTCTTTTTTCTCTAAATAGTTCATGGACACAGACTAACACAAATAGCAAATTCTGAGTAAACAAACATATGAGAAAAAACCCCAGAGTCATTCAATTGCTGCAGATTTGTTCCTCTTTGTAAGATTTCTGCCCATGCAGTGACAAACAAAGCTTTAAAGGTCTGTGTGCATGGCACAAGTGATACGCTAGAAAAGCAAAGGGTTTGAAAGGTGAAGGTTTTGCATGGCTGCATGGCCAGATGTTTTTTTCAGGAAGGAGTATTCTCCCAGTGTTTCAAGAAATGTAAGGAAAGCAGAAGTTTGCATACCCCCACATGTCAGGGCTACGGACTTTAAAGGTCAAAGAAATTTCCTCAAAACTTGTAATGTTTGGTATTAGCATCCACCATATATACACTAATGCTAAGTTTTATAACAAATTAAGTTATTAGAAGGTGTTTTTTCATTTGTGATGGGTGATACAGGAGGACACAAGTCAAAGAGTCAAAATAAAACCCTGAAGAAATGGAAATAAAAATAATGCTTATATTGCACATAACTGGTGCCTCACACATTTACAAGAATATATACAAGTTCCATCTGTGCACCCCTGGTCTGTAATCACTCGTGACATAAAGACATTGCTAAAACAAAAAGAGGGTAAGATCCAGTTATATTGCAATGAATCTTGCATACAGAAGAAATTAGGTTAGCATGTTTCAGTTTCTCACTATTGATAACTATGAAAGGTTAGGCTCTTACTTTTCAAAAATGAGTCAATACAATAGCCATGAAATGTATTCATTTATTTGTTCTGAGTTTTGTCTTGCCCTAATCACACTATCTTACTAATTTTTTTTGGTAACTCCTTCCTGAAAAACTATTCTCAAATTACTTACAATAAAAACTATTTTTCAATAATGTGAATGTAAAACTGTTGTAAATGACAAATTCTTTAAGCCTAAAGGAAAGAAAAATATAATCTCTTAATGCTATATGAATGTTACTCAGAACTGTTTTATTAGTTTTTATCAGTATGTATCATTCACAAAGAAGTACTAGGAATTTTCAAGGAATAACTTAAAATTATGCAGGTTGAGCTGCAATGCAAAAATAAGCACTGTAAATGCATACCTTACTATTTCATAAAGTGAATAGTCTGTAGCTGGATATGAAATAAAGCAGGACTAGACTCTTATTCTGCACTGTTCATTTTTTACAGTTGATCTTCAGTTTGCTCAAATATATCACCACCATAGTCTATTCATTTCCCTGTAAAAGCAGATTTCTCAAGAATAAGATATTACATCTCTGAAAAAAAATGTAAATCTTCTTTAGCTAAGCACTGGGCAATAGAAAAAAAAAATTAAAGAGATCACTTATAAAGGATGAAATCAAAGCATGAAAAACGAATGGCTACAAACTAAAGCAAACCCATATCCAGAAACTGCACATATAAAAGTGTATTGGGAAAAATAGAACTTCAGTCCTGGTCTTTGCTAACTTTAGAATACTCTTGCTGTTTCCTCTACTGTACACTCTTCCACAAAATTGGTCATTACAAATCTTCAAACCATTTCAGAGCTACTCTATTTCACAGAAATGGCAGATAGCCACCTGCAAATGGATTGCTCCACTTTCAATGACAACCCATTTCAGTGTCCCTTGAACATTTAGGGTTACCTTGACAAAAAGATAATGTTCTTCAGGGATGGAAAGCCATTTCACAGTTTTACCTAAACAAAATTTAAGAAGTTTAATATCAGTTTTAATCAATCTTGTCTCTCTGTAAGATTAATATCCCAGGACACAAGACTTTCCTCAGAAGTTCACTAGAAATTTTTATTTTTCCATACTGTTTTTCACAATGCACTCTAGAAATTTCAGCTTCTGCTTTAACAGGAGTAGAAGAAATAAAAAAGAAAACTGGACTTTTTCAGATATCATTAGTACTCAGTTGTTCTTTTCCATGAATGTCACATTGTATAACATTATTGAGAGATGAGCTACAGATTCCTGAGATGAAAATGCAAAAAACCACAACAAAATAATTTAAAAATCAACAAAATAATAATTAAAAAAATGTTTTCCACCAACATCCAGTTATTCTTTAAATAAACTCGTGTATTGAAAATAATGTCAACATCAAGGTGTCAGGGTGTCAGGAGAAAGGAGTGTCATTTTTAGGCTTGTCACAGATTTTTTGAATAGCTGGTATAAGAGGATTAATTTTCACGCACCTGTTACTGCACAATATATAACCTTGTTACAATATCTGTAACAATAGTAGACTGTCTTTACAGACTATAACCTCTGCTAGTTCAAAAAGGTGTTTCAACATCTACAGCTTGGATGTCATTCATAAAAACAGTACCAAGCACAGCAAAGGCTTCTAAACACAATCCCTTCCTGGGTCTGTGGGTGTCTGAAGGGTCTGTTCATGTCACTCACCCAACCAGATACAGCCCCTCTTAACTCTCTCTCCTTCCAGAGCTCTGTCTTTCTTCCCGTTTTTTCCAACAAACAATGCCAGCAATTGGACAGCAACACTCAAAGTCACCTAAGAAGACAGCACCGTTCTCAATGCTGACTGGTCAGTCAAGGATCACACTTCTTAACATTCTTTCTGTTTGCAGTGGTAAGAAGAGCATTGTTTTTAACTCTGCATCTCGACAGGTTGCATAAAATTCTCCTTGAAATGTAAGAATTTCTTGGCCTCCTCCAGTGACTTTTCCCTAGGCTCTGCTGTTCTATCACTTTCCAGTATCATCTCCTCTTTCTTCTAGTTTTATATTGCCGTCACAAACAAAATGGACTCCTGTTTTTTCCTCACATACAAGGGATAGCAGCCATGCCCATTCATACGCTTTCTAATGAGTGAAAAATACACTCTTTGGTTTCGAACTTTTTAAGCTTGTCCTGTATTTGAGCAACATGATTTTTACCTCTGGAGAAGCAACTTTATTGACAATCTGATTCTCTATGTCTCTTTGTATCCCACGACAGCTATGAGGTATTACACAAAGCTGTCTGCTTTCCTACTGATCTTTATTACAATGTCCTCACCATCCCTCTCTGCAAGTTTCCATACAGCACACCGTATATGATAGCTGTAGTTTGTAAATCCCACTATACTTGAGAGGTCCAGAGGCATGTACTGTCCTGCCATTAGCACACCATCATCACTTAATGTAACAGCTTTAATTGTCCCTCAAATAAGAGACATCCTCTTTTGGGAATTGTGTTTAAACAGGTCAGCACCAAACTATTTTGGGATAAAATCTGGGAAGCACCTAGGAGCTGCAAGTCCAAACTGAACCTGAACACCTCATCTTACATGATCCCAGCTAAGATTATACAAGAACTGGACTGCAATCAATTTGTGAAAGCACTGCATAATGTTATGTCCCAAATGGTAAGCCACAGCACATGAGGTACTGCACAGCTGAAGAACAAGTGACTCTCAACTCACACACAATAATCCAGCTACTTCAGTGATCATCTTCTAATGTCATATTTTAATGCTTAGTTACTGCCCTCAGACCTGTGGGTGTTTCAGCAATTCTCAGTCTACAGAATATCAAGACATATGCATACTTGGGGGGAAAAAAAGTAAGAAAATACACAAAAATTTCTAGAACAGATTTATTAAACCCAGAACCCGGACAACAGCAAATAAAAGTAGATCAACTGTGTTACTCATAAATTGATATAAGCTTCTGATCAAAAAACAAACAGTGAGAACCTCACTCAGACTTTTATGGTTAAAAGTAGAATTTCTTGATGCTGGTCAATTTGGTGATTAAAGAACCCTTGTAATGCAGTGAATGATAGCTGGAAATCAATTAATCTGCCTACCCTTAAAGCTCACAAAATGCCAGCTACTTTCTTCCTACTTACTCAGAATATTACCAGACTTAAGCTAGACTTTACAGTTAGTTTTACCTCAGGCTGAACTCTGTTGAAAATTTCACAGTAAATCGTTCATCTGTGCTCAAGAGAAAGTCACAACAGAATAGCTTACTTTGCCTGTTTACAAAAATCTAGCAAACTTTGCCATCAAACACTTTGGTGCACCTGTGTTTTTTAATCAGGGGCTTAAATTCTGGCTGGAATGGTCTTCCATTCCTACAAGATACTACTCAAATTTGGCAAACTTACAAACTTTTGAAAATGTCTGGATTCTCAGCAGACACTTCTTAAATTTTGGCAGCTGAAATGTACAAAGACTTAATGAAGTAAGTGCTTGTTATGCAGATGAAGGTTTACACTTTTTAAGTTCGGGTCTGGACATGTCAATGAGAAATCTGGAGATCATACTGCTGTGTGATCAATGTGCCCCTGCGCACCAAGGAATACAAGGCAGAAAAAAGCTATTCAATACAAACTCACAAGTAGAGGAAAGAAGAGTACTGGGGAAGCTAGTATATTTGCAGGTAAATACTAGAACACAAAACAAAGGTCAGGAAATTGGCTAGATGGAATGGAAGACAGAAACTTGAGGGAGTTTCCTAACATATTAGGATGTCCCAAAACAAAAGTAAAAGAGACTACACCTCCATAAACTGGCTAGTCACTTTCTGGCAAGAGCAGTGATGATCCAACTTCATTCTCAATCCAAAAAGCTGACTTTATAGACATTGACACACCAAACATACACAATTTTTAAAGAGAAGCAGAACTGAGATACTTCCCAGACAAATAACACCTTCTACTGCAAGCAATTAAGATTCATATGCAGTCCAAAAACTGGCTGAGAAAAGGCCTACAACGAGAAGTATTCAAAAAGCTACTGCTATCCCATAATCCATTTCATAAGAACAGTCAGTAGTATAGCAAACTGAAGCATCCTTAAGACAAAATATTCTAGTTAAAATAAATAATATTAATACTATTTACTTAGCAGCTCAGATTGTGGGTAAACATTGTACTAATTACTCTACAAAGATAATGACGGTCCCTGCTCCACAGAAAAGTAGGCTGCATCATTCAAAGTACACTCATAAGTTTTTTATTGTATACAAAACTAGTCAGGAAGCTGAAAATGCACCATATTTACATAAAAAAATATGTAAAGGCTTGCACACAAAACATTGTGCGTCAGAAGATATCAAAACAGGCATAAGGTCTGATTACATATTGTTCTTTATAATTCTTAGTGCTTTCTTTTGCTACCTGAACATTCATTACCCTGATTATATTTGGCTTTACTTTTAAATCTAATTTTCAAAACGAAATACATTTAACATACATAAGATGGAGTTATTTTTAAACAACCCCACAGCTTGTACAAAATGTACATGAGGACTGATGTGAAGTCTGTCACGGAACCCTGATCAGTTTCCATGCACTTAAGATCCCTAGAGGCACACCACTCCTAAAGCTTGCATCACTATTGCTGCAAGACATGATAGTGAGGAAAAAACAAAAAAAGCAAAAATTCCATTCCAAAACTTAAAAAAAACCAAACCAAACCACCACATAAACATCTTTTCTACACCTCAAAATTTTTTACAGCCAACCTAGTGGAGCCTCCTTTTTATTCCTTCCTAGAAGGCTTGAAGCCTTGTCTTGCCAGTTCAAAAAAATTAAAAACAGCAAGAAAAACTTCCCATTTAAGCTGCTGCTGAACATCTTAATACTACCTGAAAGAGTAGTATGCAATTACTAGTTTCATTTCTTCAGGAAGAGCTCTCACCACTTCTGCCTGTGTGCACCAGTTTGCAGGGATCCACTCCCCAGGGCTGATAGTCTGCATACCTTTTACAAGCAAAAGGTTTGATTAAAATAGGATTAAAATTAAAAATTGGTCTACTGCTAAAACCAGCATATACAGCTGACCTCAATATCAGCTTCAAAACAAAAAACTAAAGGGAGTACATTTCTATGTCACTATTATCGTAACTGTCTTGTGACTGCCAAGACACTTGCAAAATTGATAATTGCTGCATCCTCTTTAAATTTTCACTTCTTTTCCTGTGGTCATACTGCTTTAAAAACCCCAGATTTATGAGCAGTATCTCAACGAATATAGATCTTGAGTGTCACCACAGTAAACATATCATAATTTTGACACTGATCCAGTATTCTTTTATATAGGAGAAATAGATTTCATTTAACTGAGCACATGGTACAGCAAAAAATATTTGTTCAGCTTCTATAAAGCTTTTATAAGACTGTCAACTGTCATTTCTAAGAAACTTTACGTTTTACAGAATTATTATCTATTTCTATGAGTTCTGAAAGTTCTCTACTTAGAAGTTACTCAATAAGGATGTCCAGAGGATAAAAAGCAACATACAACACCCATATCAAATTAAATCACAAGGCAAGTTAATTTGTATGACATTTGAAACATTAGTATCTTTGAGAAATAGTCAATACACCCCCCTTTTTAATATATCATAAATTACTGGGCTCAAAGAAAACACTAAATGAAACAGTAGTTTTCCAGTGCTGTAAAATATAATCAGCATCTCCAAAACCACAAAAGTCACATGCAGCTTCAAAACCCAAAAGACGTAAGAAATTAACTATGATTTTGCCTGAATGCTCCACATCTCATATTATCATTTATAAAACCAAAAAGTTACAACTAAGTAGACAATTAAGATGCAGTGTATCTTTCTTTACACACACATGTATATATCTGCATACATATACACAGGTAGAGGCACTTGAGAAACTATGATTTTAAACTGAAAAAATGTAAACTAGAGAAAAAAATTGCTACAGAAGAAGTACTTGCCTAGCTGCAAATGTAAAATGATCACACCATAAAACCACTACCACATGAGAAAGTAGAAATAAAGTAAAAAATACTGTTTATTACATTTTAAAATAATCTCTCAAAGATAAACACATGGAATTGAGAGAGACATGAATAACATTTTCAAAATATTAACAACATGGAATTGGCAAGAAGTCAAAGTAGCAAATATTTATTTTGACTGTCTTTGGTGCTTATAGATTATTTTATATTGGAGTCCTTCTAAATCCTAAATAATCTCCCCCTAAAACTTTTCTACAAATAAGGCTAGAAGAAAGACTTCCATTTCCAGCAGAAAAACATTAAAGCATTTCTTATTTATCTAAGATGGAAAGCATTTGAACAGCTCAGTCAGCTGTACATACTTTTCATTTAAAATTTCCGCTACTCTCCTGTCCTGAAATGTTTCATACCTGCATGAAATTACTTTTAGAAAAATAAATTAAATGCACTGAAAATCTCACAGGACAACGTATGTAGAGAAGGTGGACATACAGTATGGGATGGGGGGATTAATCTGAATCAAAAATATCTGGATTGTGTTATTTTAAGAAAGGTTTCAAAATGAAACAAAAAGAAACACTGGTCTAACATGGTGAATATAACTACAACGAATAAAACAAAAAAATGCCAACATTAACAAAAAAGAACAAATTAATTAAATTCTTTTAACACCTAATCAAAGACAGCAAATGTTTTATTCAATGTGAGGTATTAATTAATAAATGCTATTTTAACCAATTGTAGTAACAGCTGTTATCAGTATTTGACAACAACAACACTGTAGCATTAAAATGGAATCTCAGAATCACTTATTTTTATCAACAGCTGGTATCAGTTGAATATGAGCACTCAGACAGTCCTAAATTCGGTATAAATATCACTGTTCATGAACCAGGGCTGTCAAGTCTTGAAAATCCTGTATCTGATCTCAACCATGCGTGATGTGGAAGGTGCATATTCCACATGAGTAGCTTCTGCACTTCATGGAAAAGCCTCCTGTTATCAGCATTCAGGAACTCATTCCAGAAGACTCAATCACATTACTCTCAACATTGGAGGAAGAGTTGGGATTCAAAACACAGGCTCAGCTACCGAGGGTCAGCAGAAACTCAATCACCTGTGCACTGAAGCACCATGAATATTTTCTACTTATATTTTTCAAGCGATTTTTAGAAAAAAGAACATTTACTTACTAGATGAGTACATCTACTCTTAAGGAAAGCTTAAAACAGCAGTGGGTAACATCTAGGAAGAAAACTTTACAATAAATGATAATATTTAATACAGTCACATTTTTGTGGGATCCTCTTAAGTATTCAAGATCCTCTTAAGAAACAAGCAACAGTGTAAGACCATTACGCTATAGTCTATAAAGTGCAACTCTGTCTTTCACAGCTAAAAGGACAATTAAAATAAACAACTACCAAAAAGAAAAAAAAAAAGGAAAAAAAGGAAAAAAAGTATTAATTTGTTTTCCCTAAAATACCAGCACATATTTACACCCAAGTTTCATTATCTGTTCTACCCTCCAAAGCAATCTGAAGTCGCACTGCCTTTGGCGTGACACAGAGATGGAGGTTGCAATGTAGCACACAAAATAACAGGTTAAACTATCTGTGCCAATCTCTCCTTTTCCTAAGAGGATTAGTACTGCAATATGCTAGAACAAATGGTTGCGAATAAGCAAGATGGTACAGCTGGTCTTCCCCAAAAATAATCATCCAGCTGAATAGCCTCAAAACAGGTTTACACTTTAAATGTTCCTGAGATGAAAGGAAACTAAATTTACAAGTCCAGAATTAAAAAAAAAAAAAAAAAAAAAAAACCACAAAAATCACCAACTATAAAAATCTCCTATACCCTGACACGTTGAAAAATTCTAGGTTTAAAAATGTTAATCAACATATAAGGAATTTTCACCATTCCATTTTTTTTCTCTAAAGGAATCACTGAAAATTGAGTAATTCTATTTCTTAATGACATATTTCACCCTATTATGTCTAATTTCACTGTTTAACTCTATGCAAAAGCACACATTTTTTTAATAAAGATGTCTTGTGCAATTCAACTCTTCTCAAGAGGGAAAGAATTGCCTGGGATGGGTAAAAATAAAAAAAAGCAACACCATTTATTAATTTTGTATAAGTTATCTACCACCCTAGAGATTCCTTGAAGGAGAAGAACGTCTGAATTTCACCACAGAGTGCCACAGGCACAAAGTGAGAGAAACTAAACAAGCACATCCTGAAGGGAGAGAAAACGCCTGCAGCAGTAAATGACCTACTACATACCTCACTCTCAGGTTTTTTGATGTTATAATTTGTTCATTTCAGGGAAAAAAAGACAATTACCCACAGTTTTAGTTTGTTTTAACAGAATTATTAAACTTTTAAAAGTTTTTGATCAAAAGGGACATGTATCATTCCAAAGATCTTTGTATTTTCAAAAGGTTACAATCCAGTGCTAATTTGCATAACAAAGTCTTTGTCATATCTATTTTCTTATTACCTGGAGCAGCAATGTGCATTATTAGAACAGTACTAAACTAGTTAAGCAGAAAGCATATCAATTTTTTATTTGAATTCCTATGCATTAAAGTTAGTATTTCCAGCTCAATGCATAGCAAATAAAGGATAATTTAATTCAAATACGCATTTCATGATATCAATAAGAAAGTGTTTATCTCACCATTGAATTGTTAAGTCTTTAAAGTACTGATTCATTTGAAAACTCAACAGAGTATTGGCAATTTAGTGTAATATTAAACACATACATATACCAAACTCATACTGACACACACGTAATACTGTTTCTGTGATATATATTATAAAGAATGCAGCTTAGACATTATAATGCATTAAGATTATCTAGGTGATAGTTTAGGCATGTGTACATATAATAAATAACTCAAAACACAATTTTAGTATTTTTAAATAGGCATTAAATATTTTTAAATGATAGTGAGTTAACTTCTTTAAACGACATAAAAAAATTGCAATCGTATTTTTCATTCCTGAGCTAATGTTCTCCTGAATGAGAACAAAAGTGCTGGCCACTGATGTTTTCAAAAAGTAAAATGAAGCTAATGACTCAAGATTAATATGGCAACCAACAAACAATTAATAGGTCATCCCATACTACAGGACAGAAATCTTAATAAGGAAAGATCATTCCTCCTAAAATTATGCTTCAAAGAAGTTGGTGTGCTGGAGCATGTCCAGACAAGGGCAACAGAGCTGGAGAAGTATCTGGAGCACAAGTCTGATGAGCAGCTGAGGGAGTTTGGAGTGTTTGGAGTGTTTAGCGTGGAGAAAAGGAAGTTCATGGGAGACTTTGTCACTCTACAACTCCCTGAAAGGAGGCTGTAGCCAGGTGGGGGTCAATCTCTTCTCCTAGGTAACAAGTGATCATATGAGAGGAAATGGCCTCAAGTTATGCCAGGGACAGTTTAGATTGGACATGGCAAAATATTTCTTCACAGAAAGGGTTGTCAGCCCCTGGCATGGGCTGCAGAGGACAGTGGTGTCGCCATTCTTGAAGGCATTTAAAAGATGTGCAGATGTGACATGCGGGAATATGGTAGACTTGGCAGTACTGGGTAAACAGTTGGACTCAATAATCTTAGAAGTCTTCTTCAATCTTAATGATTCTATGATTTGGTTTAGCATGGTGACACTCTCAAAAATCACTATTCACACTATCATTCACAAGATCACCAGAACAGAAAATGTTGCCAAAAAAACCATATGAAAGGCATTTGAAAATCTCTATTCCATGATCAGATAAGCACACTTATAAGCATAGTTTATTACGTATGAAAGTAAAGCCTAGCAAACTTTCCATCCTAAATCATACCACCCTGTGAAGCTACTAGTGCCCCTACCACAACTTTACTGGATGATCCCACACAGAAATGAGAGACACATCTGCTTTAGCAAATCAGCTAAAACTAGATCTTACTTGTATGTACTTCACTCAGAGATAAAGAACCAGAAAGCTATGACACTTCCACCGACCCAGATTCTCTAAATCAAAACAACACTGGATTACAACTTTATTTTCTTTTAAACAAGATCCTTACAAAGTGTCCTGTATAGAGCAAAAAACAAGCCACAAATAATTACTGCATTTCCAAGTACAATCATACTAGTATCTATCTACCCATCGATCTTTCAAATGTCATATGCATGAATTTAAAATAAACAATAAATTGAAAATCTGTACTGCAACAGAAAAAGCCCCACTGCAATTTCAGAGCAATTAAAAAGCCACAGTTCCACAGCCAACTTGCCACAGGCAGATCCCCAAAACCACACAGAAATACTAGTACAGTGCTGGACTTGAGACTAGTCTATACTTTCTTGCTAAAGTTTTGTAACAAATCTGTATGCAGAATAATCTCTACCAAATAAACTATTCCGGTGGTACAGATCTCATTCCAATGTAGTTTATTAGAAAATACAATGTTGTACTTCTGAATAACATTGGTTATGTATTTGCTAAAGACTTGTTTAGTTACTATTGCACGGTACTGTCTGTGATTTTATTTCCCTTAAGAAAAATAAAAAGTTCAAATAAGTAAATAATTAATGAATGGTAAGAACCTTTTATTCTAAAGCCATTCATGCATTATTTATTGATATTTTGTACAGTAGGCATATATGACACTATGTATAAAAGCACCATTTTTAGTCAGGCTTTGCCTTTCAAAATAGCTGCCTCAATAAAAATTATTATACGAAAAAAAGTAATTAAAACCCCAATAAATTTCTCATAAAACCTGAAATTATCAAACATAATTATTGCAAAGCGAGATGAATTTAATTTCAGTATAAAGCTCTTCATCTTCGTAGCAAGTAATGATCATATATACAGAATGCCCATATAATGCTATTTAGACCTAAACTTTATAATTACTGAATGTGTATTACAATTAAGGCTTATTTATTAAGGTTCAAAGTTGCAAATGTTTTCTGTTAGCTAAAATGACTATTTGCAGAATCAATGTGTGGGTAGGAAATGAGAAAGCTAGCAAATCTGAAGTTGAATTTTTATATAGAATTTAATCTCCATTCTTACAGTTATTCGACTACGCAGACAATGAGACTACAAAATTAATGCACTGTCTTAAGTAGATGACATTACTTTTGAAGCAGATTGATTTTGTAATACTGCACACATTTAAACAAAAGCTCATAGTTTTAAAAACAAAGGGGAGGGAAAATATAGTAGAAGTGCAACCCTGATCTATCTCTAATCTTTTCTTTTCAAACCTAGGCTACTCAAGAATCTTCAACTAATTATTCCATTTTATTGATGGCATTTTTCCCAAGGGAAGTTATTTAAAAAGTTTAACCCCTGAGCAAGTCATGGCTTCTCCTGCCTTTGAAAGTGTCAAGTGCATTGATTATAACTGCAGGAAGTGTTACCTTCTACCCAGAGAATCTCACCCTGCACAATCTTAAACACTGTCTCTCTCCCAAAACGGCTTTGATTCAGCAATTCAGACCGCTTCAGCTGATATTAAAGGCAGAAGCACCACAGAAAAGGGATCAGCAGTTAAAACGAAATACAAAGAGGAAAAAGCCCAGATCTTGAATATAGTACCACAAAGCTTGAGAGAAAAGCAGATTTGAAAAAGACATCAGAGTGACTAAAAAAAGAACAACATGACAGAAATTAAACAAGATTTTTATGTTCCCCTTCTATGCATTTAAACTCATCTCAACCTCTATTGAAATTCTGATCATATCCAAACCCCAAGGCTTTTGACATACTTTCAAAAATCCACACCCCTTCTTACTCTTTTTTAAGTCTCCAGAGTCACTGTTGGGTATCCAACAAGTTGAATGGCGGGGGAAGGGTTGTGGTATGGAAAGGAAGAATCCTAATATGCATATGATGAAAAAGGCCATTTAAACTCATATTAACTTTTTTCTTAAAATGATGGCGACTATTTTAAATGTTCACTGTGTGTCCTTAACCTAATGCTTAGCCAATTAAAAAAAGGCTGAAATAGTATGAATGGAGAAAAAAATATTTCAAGCCACATTTATCCAAATACCTTTATCTTGAACAGTGATTTTCTTAGGTCAGTGACAAAGTACTAGTAAAATAACACAAGGTGCTACTGAACTCTAAAACACGACAACCAGCAGAATAAAGCAAGACAAAGCAAACTCTAAATATCTCTACGTTATCAAATTATGTATCACAGAAAAATGTAAGAATGTAATATACACAATTAATACAATAATGGTAACATGTATCTTGGAAAGGACGCACTAAATTCCAAAGAGATTTTTAGAATTGCAAGTGGGTTTTTTTTTCCAGTTCAGTCATGACAGGGCCAGAAGGTAATGATACATCTGCCATGATGCAACAAGCAGACCTGTCTTCTGTCAAGAGTTGAAATCATAAAGGAATAAGCTGTCGTTAGCAACCCCTCTCCAAACAGTAGAGCTGTCATCTCATTGTTTTCCTCTATTGGCATGGGGGCTGGTGTGGGTTTATATACACTGTCAGCTCAGTATTAGTCTCAGCTTTTAACCTTTTCTTGAATTTCTGACTTAATATTTTAACTCCTATACAGCTGATCATGTATTACTATGTATTTTGTGATCAATTAATATTGCTTTCACTATGCAAATTTTCCTTCTATCTGCTTGGTGACTGGCATTTGAGAGATTATTAATCCCTAATGGAGTAATCCCTAATGTTTTTGAAAGAATTAAGAAACAATTTTCTTTCCAGGGTATGGTGGATTTTAAAACAATTATACGTGGCTCATTATTCAGTAATACATTGTGATTTGTGTTTATGTTTTCAGAAAGATCTCAAAAGATCATCCAAACACCTCTAAGTTTTCTTAGTGTAATTACCGTAAAAGCAGGAGTTCTAAACACAAGTCTTCTCTGCTAAAAAGGACTTTACAAGCAGTGCTGGTTCTATGGTCTAACAGAATGAATAAGCCAAGTACATATACCACAGTCAGAAAAGCAGCATTTGAAATAATACAGCAAATTATTGCCCATTTTAGTGAAAGTCGGCAGTTCAGCAATACATTAGAAAACCCAAATAAGATTAAGATTGCTCTGGCATTGTAACTGACCATTAATAAATAAATGAGGTATTTTAACATCCTTCTGCATGTTTAAAAAACATAAAAGGCACACGAATACTAGTATTCTGTGGCAGAACTGTAATTGCAGTGAAATGTCAGCTGCTTTTTTTTCCATAAAGTGTCACTTGCCCGTATTACTGATACTATGCTAAGCTTGTATAAACTGTAAGACCAAAACAAAAAGGATGTTTGTCTAAGAAGATATTCTGTACTTAAAAGTGAGACTTCAATGTTTTTTAGCAAGAATTTTTGTTAGTGTAATTTAAACATAATTTCTGGGCAACAATATGTATATATCCATTATTAAAACTGACTGATTTTTACGAATCGGAAAGAGAAAATAAAAAATACAAAATAGTATGTGTTATCATACTAGTTACTAACCATTAAGACTCCTAAATCACATAAAAGTTATAGTGGGAAAATTTACTGCTGTTACACTGAATGATTCTGTTGTTCCATTCAACTGCCTTACAAAACTAATGACATCTTACTGCATGCTGACAAAAGTAATAACCCTCACCAATTCTTAGTAAATATTGCCAACCTGCCAGTTTTGTTCAAATGAATGACATTAATATAAGTGAATAAATCCAATATTATGACCAAAGAGAACAGAGATTGTGAAAAAAATGAAGAGTAAGATAAACACAACAGACAACTGAAGCTGAAAACCCTGTTTTATCAGTTATTAAAGAAATATTTCCACAGCTAATATCCATCTCATGCAAACCTTTGGTTTATTATTTGTTCATGGAAAGTCAGATTTTTAGGTCCTGCTCTATTTCTTCTGAAAAACTTGTCCAGGTTCTTTGAAGAACCTGTTTTCTGGGTAAATGTAAAGTATAAATTCTCCTTTAAATAATAATACAAGTATCTAAGATATCTTAATATCTGAATTTGAAATCAGGCAACAATTGTTCAGTTGTTTTTAATTTTTTTTTAAATAAATAAGCAACAGCTGCTGTGGTTGAATTCTACTAGCATCCCTGGGACCACAGCTATCTTAGGTAACAAATGTACTGAATTTCCAAAGACAAAGAAAACATCCAATGGTTTCCCAGTACTTGTGCAGTAAGCTGATATCCTCTTTATTCCTAGAATTATCAAAAATAGCATTACTCCAAAATTCTTCACAATGTCCAACCAAGGGAAACATTCTGTTTCCCTAGTAAACAGATTTCCTCCCTCAGTACAACTGCAGCCTCTCGTCCTCTAACACAGTGAACATCGGAGCCCCTCAACAATCTCTACGAAACCAGGAACATAAATATTTAATTCTTGACATCCCAAGTATATGCCCTCATCATTAAATTGAAGAATTTAACTCTGTCTCTCATCACCTTTTCCTGGCACTACTTCAGTTATTGACTGCACAACTAAATAATAACTGATCTGAGAAGAGCCTGACTGTACCAACCTGGACAAGCCATTTAGGCAAAATATAGAAGAGACAGATTAAAATTACTCTTCTAATCTGCATGTATTTATATCATTTACATTTACTTTTTTATAAAAAGTGGAGTATCTTCAGAGCAGAATTCTCATTATAAATGGAATAGCCCCTCATTCCCAAGGGAGGGACTTGAACTACAGTCTCTCACGCACCAGATAACTGCTCCTGTCAAAAATCAGTGTTTCCCAGTATAGAAAGTTTCAATAGAAAATTTCTATTTTAACGAAACAACAAATCTATGCAATATTTTTGTACTGTATTTACAAGACATTGCCAGCTTCTTTTGTTTTAAACACCTTTATTAATAAGTATTTATTTTAATTTAGCTTTTGTTACATTCTTACTGCTTTATTAGCAGATTTGTCTTTTCCATACTTGTTTTTCTAAAATAGGTTTTGTCCTACCACATTTTAATGTATTTACATGTGTTTTTCACATTGTGTACAATTTTCTCCCTCCTTCTTTTCCTACAATCTGTTCTCTATCTAGTTGCTTATTTGTTCTCTTTGTTCATATTTCAACATCTCTTTTACACTACCAAATTTGACTTTTCAAGTTAACACAATAATGTTACCTTTTCACATAAACCCTTGTCAACTACTCAGAACACCTCTTACACAAAAGATCTAATCTGCACAACAGGGTTTGATATAAAACATGGAAGGAGAAGCATTACCGACAGGAACTGCACAGATGAAAAGAAAAAATGCATTTCTAGCTACTTGAATTCTCACCAGGATATTTCTCTTAGAATCTTTTCCTTACAATGTGCAGCAGCCAGAGAACAATAGAATTTTAAAATACAAAACTTTAAGCCTGTACACTGCTCTCCTGTTCCACACATGTTTGAAAAGTAGGGTTTCTTAATTCTTTTTTCCTCAGAAGTGTTGTATCAGAGAGTAATAGTTTCTACTCTTCCCTCAACTTCCTGTTTAGAAGTATCAGTTCATCCTGCTCAATCCACTGCTCACTGATAACCCCAGCTATTGCATCCCGGTTTTCAGTTTTTCCGAGAAATGAACTGAGAAGAGAAGCATGGAGAAAAGCAGTAGGGAAAAAGTTGTGGGTTTTGGTCTATTTGGCAGGTGGTTTTTTGCTTGTCTGAGTTTTTTTTAAGAAAAGCAGATATTTCTGATTAGTTCCTGCACATAAGACATCTAAGCACTGCTTTTGCAATTTTTAATTTTTATTTTTTTTTATTAAAACCTCATCTTCAGCAAATGTTTTAAGCTGGCTGCAATGCCTGAATGTGCTGCAAAGTCACAACAGATCACTGGAATTTTCAAATCCTACGTATCATTATCCACTTCAAATTCACATAAGTCTATTAGGAAAAAAATCTATGTTCTCTTGTCATCAGCACTGATGCTTTGACAGGGTCTGCTGGTTTCACTCAAGAACAAGACCTCTCCTTAGAAGAAACACAGAAAGATCCAAGAAAACAATTCCTTACTTCAAATAATGTTGCACGAGAAGTTAGCACAATTTTCATTCAGGCTCTTTATCATCTAGGCTAGTTATTTTCATTTCATAAGAGACAGAAGTGGCTAAATCAGCTAGAGGACTGAACACCAGAAAACCCAGAAAAGGATGTGATTTTTACTATTATTTTTATTATATGGAATCCTTATACTCAGTCTACCATAACTCCCTGCATTTAGAAATGTAATTTTTATAATCTGTACCTGAAGCTGACATATCAGCATGTAGCTATATGTATTCTCTTTTTAGTCATAACCTAATGATTCTAAATACTTTCAGTGGGGTCCAACTTCCATAAAATATTGCCTTACCTAACCAGATACATAACCAATTCCCACTACAGTGATTACAGGATACAAAAAAATAGCAACACATTTAACAACATAACTGAATTTAATGCAATTGAATACAATCTATTCTTCATTTTGCATGAAAAAAATCACTGTAAATAGTATGTGTCCTAAACATGTAGTACATTTACCAGAATTTTAAGATGCACAAAAAGGGACAATGGGTTTTACAGTAGCTGGAATTACTGAACTAAAGAGAACTACAAATTTAAAAACCATATTAAGAAAAAGCTCAAAGAACATGAAGTTTGATATACCAATGTCATCTAATGACTACATTTTTGTAAAAATATTTTCTCATCCAACAGTTGGGACTTTTTTCCTGTGTTTTTTAAGAAGCATTCAAAATGCAGAGATAAACAACCTGGTTTTAAGTATAGTAACCATTTGAGAAAACAGAGGCCTGATCTCTTTCATATGGGCACAAATCATTGCACAAAATAAATAAAAATAACAAAACAGCAAAAAGAAATACAACTCTCTTCTAGTAGAAATACACCCTTAAAAATAATCTGTTAAATTAGGGTTAGTATCTCAGTTTGAAATACTTGGTCTCTCATATTACCCACGACAGCAGCATCTCTAGGAAAGAACAAAAATGCAAGCACGTAAGCACTGCCACAAAAACTGAAGTAGCTACAGCTATTTGCATGTCTTGGGAAAGGTTTTGGAACCTGAACTAGAGGTCCCATACTGGACCCACCATGCACCTGTATTGCACTCAGTAATCCTGAAGTACTTTTTATTCTGTCTCTGAATCTTGACTCAAAATGAATAAAAAACTTAATGTTAGAAAAAGATAAGCCTCACTTTCGCAGGGCTAGTTTTCTTTTTCTCATGAAGTGTAGTCTGGTGCTTTGATAGTGAGTAAAATAAACCAAAAATAACTTAATGTCTTAATGTTTTTATATGTTTTCTTTGCTTTATTGAAAAAAAAAAAGCGCCATTTTTTATCCCGAATACTTTAAAGTCAGCTGCAAAAATTAATCGTCTTGCAAAATATGAAACAATAACAGCAGCAACACTGATATTTAGAGTAGAACACCAGCTTAACTTGGCAAATATAATAGAAATAAAGAGTCTTAAATATGCTCTTCTAATGTTTACCACACGAAGTTTCATTTAGGTAGCAGGGTGCACATGACGAAATACACCTGCAAAGTTCCAGTGACAAAAACATAACACCAACTGTCCACTGTCTCTCAAACAGATATAACAAAATAGTGTCAACAAAATGTGAATGTCTTCTACTGTCAAATATTGATAAGTAAATCAGAATGAATCAGTATTTAGTACAAATCCGAAAAAGACTGTGTCTCTAATAAATTCAGTACAAGCCTAGTAAAAAAGATTGCTGTTATCATGAAAGCTCGTGTTACCATTAGATTACAGCATTGTTGAGCAATAATATGTACAAAGTTAATGAAATATAACAGAAAACAATCCAAATTGTACCAAATTTCTGCAGTGTCTTCTACTGATCTCATCACCTGCTAATGGCTCGTGTCACAGTATCTGCCATATTAAACCACATGGCAGTCCCAACACAACAACATGACATGCAACTACATTTTTTTTTTACTGCAAGACAGGAATTTGGTTCCACTAGAAAGAAGTTCCAATAAAACCAAACAAGTATTCCCATCACAAATAAAATGATCACACAGTAAAACATAGAACACTGATTAAAAAATTAAAACCTCACAGGTTCACAGCTCTTCATACACTGGCACACAGGTGCACATCCATAGCACACACAACCTTGCATCCACGCACTTTCACTTACCTCAATAGCTCTCTTTATATATGGTATCTGCGTCCCACTGTCCAGATCTTCATTAATTATAAGCCTCCTAGCCCACTGACCAGCTCTGACAACACCGTTACCATGAATTAGGACCAACAGCTTGTCAGGATTTATTAATGCATCTTCACTCATAAAGATAAAGCTCTTTGGTTCAGTCTCAGTTGCATCAACCTGCAATTACAGGTAACATACATTTTAATGCATCAATAAAATTCTTTGAAAGAAAAGCTGTAGATTTAAAGTTATCTACCAAATTTATATGAAAACATTCACCATTTAACAACCATTTCAATGCATTTGTGCCCAGTACTAAATAAAAATAAAGCAAAATACGCAACATAACTTTGAAACATATAAACATACCACATTTTAGAACAGCAATCCAAGGGGCATTTAAAATTAAGAAAAGGAGTAAAAAGTGTCTTAAGCTTTGAAACATCAGTTGTTTACAGAAATTTACAGAAAATAAGAAAGTCCATAAATGAGCAATTGGAGGTGGCGAGTGGGAGGGAGCAAATAATTTCTCACCTCTGATATGCCTGAAGCAACAATAAAATTCTTACATAACACAAGAAAAAAATCCTGGAAAGTTCCAAATCAGCCACCTCAACGTAAATACTCAATAAACCACGTAGGAAACAGTACTGTAAATTTGTCTGTTACAAATTTAATAGGTCTAATAAAATATAGAAATCCAATTTGGGTCTAAATAATAGCTTCATTAAGAGTCCTCCTGCACTAGGGTCAATGCTTAGACACTTCAGTGTAGGAAGAGACCAACAATTAGTTTTGATATTCAGTAAATTGCAATCTAATTCCACATTCTGTCTTTAAGAGAGTAAAGCAGCACTTTTTGTTCAATACAAACCAAAGGTTTTACAATTGGTTTAGCAAGCCTGTCTCAAGACAAAAGAACTGTCCTGGTGTAAATACCATGAAGGCAAAACAAATCTGCATGTCTACTCATTCTTCTCTTTCTAGCATAAGAGTACATGGAAAAGAAAGAACAGAACAGGCAAATCTCCCCCTCCTAATATACTCCACACCCCTCCATGCCCACGGCCTAAGTGTCCAGCTGCTAGGAACATGCTCTGCAACAGTGAAGAAAAACAGATCAGGTTATGATACCCATGTTGAAAAAGAAGGAATTGGCTAAGTGGATTATGTTAGTTTTTTCTCATACATGGGTATGTATTCTTAGCTACCCTTACCATAGGAAAAATTAGATCTGCATGCATCTTCAGACTTTTTTAATGTAAGTCCTACCAAATATTTTTTTGAATTAAGTCAATGAGGCCACTTGAACAAAACAAATTTGTAAGAGAAAGAATGGTCATGTCTTTCTTCAATATCTGCCATAGTACTGAAGACCATATTCCCCTGCTCCAAAATAAAGAAACATCTCATATGCCTCAGAGTTTGCACCAGCAAATGTACTCCTTCTCTCACACTTTGTGCAAAAATAGAAAATATCATAAAGAGTATGTTCTACCAAAAAGACGGGCTACAGTCAGATCATGCTGCTGCTTCTCAAGTAGCAGTATTGACACCTTAAAAGGTAAAACAGATTAGGTAAAAAGTCAGCCAACACTGAATCTCAGATAGTGCTTGGCAAGGTGTAACTGACTTCTACTCATAAACTGAATATTTACAACACTATAATTAGGAAAAAAAACATTGTGAATTTTCCTTTCAGACTAATGTGTAACTTAGCTGTAGGTTTTAGTACTTATAAACTAAAATTGTGTGTAGTATATGGGAAATACTAGCACGTAGTAATCACATGCACTAGAAGATATAAGAAGCTCACACTTCTGCAAAGAAGTTAATTTTAAACAACTAAAAATATCTACCAAGACCATAAAAAAATTATTTTGATTCTTTTCCCACAAGTAAACACATTTGGAGACTTTTTGTCAAGCTAATTTACCTTCAGACAGTAGTAATTTACTAGATCCAGCTTTCACTAAAGAACACACATAAAGGTCACTCCTATACACAACCTTACTTTTCTGACAGAACAACGTAGAACACCATTTAATGCTGGACACACTGAGGCCACATAAAATAATATGCATTGATTTTAGCCACTTGCTCTTCTGGACTCAAGGACACTGATTTGTGACCACGTAAATCTAAACTGAATAAATACAGGAAAATGGTTTTTTAACATTTTTAACATTTTAAATTTTTTAACATGTTTAGTTTAACAATTTGATTCAACATTGTCGTTAACAGGTGAGAACAATCTTCCAGTAATCTGTAGCTAGGCATGTCAAACCTATCTAAATTACAATGATAATTTACTGTTTAAAACTACTGTTAAGTTTTCTTTTTCCAATGCACAGTAATTCCTTAAAGTTTATGAATGTAGGCAGCTATGGTGAGATGTCTATAGATACTATGACATTCTTAAGGTTTTCAAACAGTGAATTTCTTTTTTCCATACAACTTCTGTCTCTAATGAGTTATCACCTAATACAGTAGTATCAGTCTATAAAGTATTTCAGCAGCACACTAGTTAGTATTTTGCACAGCTGCTATCAATATATAGAGTTAAACTACACTTGAAATCTAATCTTACTGACATGCTTGCTACCACATCAACAATTAGCCATTACTAACCCAAGACGTATGACACCTGACTAGGTTCCAGGAGTCTTTTATTCGGTGTATTGGAGGTTTTTAGGTTTAAGACTGAATGCTAAAAAGGGGAAAAAATCCACTAGTATTTTTCTTATTTTTCTTACTAAGTGTTTTTCTTATTTCAGTTAAGAAACATGACAACAATTATGAGCCTCGAGCCTACAAAGTGAAAGTATAAACCGTAACTGGGGGAAAGAACATGGCAAATAAGTGGAATTGAAACTGAAAAGACTCAAAAAACATTGTGAGAATTGTAAGCAACTGGTGGAGAGAGAAAATTGCTCATTTGCTTCCTAAGATGAAAAGTCTTCTTCTACATGTTTCAACATAAACCTCACTAACTCACTTAAGATACAGTCTTCACAATACTGAAAATCCTGATTCAGAATTTTTTAATCAAAAATGTAAAACTGAGAACTGCTGATCAGTATCACAGGCAGCTAATCAACATTTTACTATTACCACAACTAACTTAAACCTAAAATTGGTGGAAATTCTACGACCAAGTATTAACTTCACTTAGGTAACAAAACCGGCAAAAGGAACATTGCAGTGTTCAGGTGACAGGCCGTTGTTTCTCAAAGAAAAGTAATTCTTGGATGAACTTTTACCAATTGAAGTGAAAGAGGAAAGCATTGATAACTTAGAAGATTCTGCAAAGTGAGGCATTTCAGTGCCATTGTCAATTAAACATGTGTCCCGGTTTCACCCACGATAGAGCTAATTTCTTCTCAGTAGCTGACACAGTGCTGAGTTTCAGCTTCAGAACAAGAATGGTGTTGATAACACACTGATATCTTGGGGTTTTGCTAAGTTGTGTTTAACCAAAGTCAAGGACTTTTGTTTCCTTGTCTCATGCTCCACCAGCGAGAAGGTGGGCAAAATAAACTTGGAGGGAGCATGGCTGGGACAGGGGACCTGAAGTGACCAAAGGAATATACCACAACCTACAACATCATGACCAGGATATAAACTGGGGGGAGTTACCCAGAAGCATGGCCGATCTGGGTTCGGGAATCGGGGGTCCAGCATCTGTCAGTGAGTGGTGAGCAGTTGCATTGCACGTCACTTGTTTTTTGTCTTATTATTATCATTTATCATTATCACTGTATTTTACTTCGCTTTAGGTTATGAGATAAACGTGTTTTTATCTCAGCTAACAAGTTTTACTTTTATTCTCCTCCCCATTCCACTGGTGTTGGGGGAGGTAAAAGGGGGCTTGAGCAAGTGGCTGCATAGTGCTCAATTTCTAGCTAGGCTTAAAACCACTACAACTTGTTCTGAATTATTTAAACTTCCATCTCAAGCTTCTCCAGAAGCTGTTAAAGATGCAGTTAATTCAGAAGCACACTCTATTTGTCCTCAACAGCTAAAGAGCAAAGATCAATCACTGATTATGCCACTAAAAATAGAGAAATACAAATACTTCATCTGGCTAAAAAAATTGCAGTCTTCTTTTTATTTCTAACGTAAATCTTCAATGGAGCACAAACTGAAACTTTAAAAGTAGTAATTGAATGGCCTCTCCCCGAATATGAGACTCGTCATCAAAAATTTCAAGTCCAGTAGTGTATGTTGAACACTACTAGAAGTACAATGCTTTACAGTAACAACAACGCAACGTGGATCTTGGCCTCCCTGTGTAGGAAAAAAATGTTCAGAATTGTTTAGCCAAAGATGCTGGCATAATAAATTATTGGGCAAGCTCTCCTGATCTGCCAACTGATCGTATTTTCACATCTGAAAAGAAATTAATGAATTTTTGTATCTAAAACTGAAGGTGCCACCCAAGAAAGCAAAACGAAGACAGAAAGTTGGACTTCACATGCAAGGTTGAAACTAAGGAAGAAGGGAGAGCATGAAATGCCATCATGCTAAATGTTTGAAGCACAGCATTTCCATTCCCTACTAAAATCATGCTGAACAAAAGCACACTCCACTTAACACAGTCCCGAAACACATTTCAAATATTCAAAAATCACTGCACTGCCAACTTTATTATCAGCTGATAGAAAAAGGAAAGCCAACACACCAACTTTCTGACCACCTGTGACTTGGTTAAAAGAAAAAAAAGTTTTTGTATTCATCCCTAAAATATCCATATAAAAAGGTTTTACATATATATATATATTTATATATATCTGAGCCATTTTGGTGAGTTGAAGGTCTAGGGTCCTGTTTCTGGCAAATGGCAGATTGCATAGGGGAACAGTAACAAAACAGAGTGGTTATAGAATGATTCTTGCCTGGTTTTGACAGCCAGTAACTTTGGAACCTTGCAAGCCAGAGTTTATATAACTGGGTAAGCATGCACAATAGTTCAAGCCACCTATCCCACCTCAATATTGTCAAATGGTTTTTTTAAATGCATTTATACCTCTCTCCTTGATAGTACTCTGTGGCAATGAGTTCCACAATATAATTGGGACATGTATGAAATAATACTGTCTCTTTCAGTAGAGATCTCCTGCCTGACAATTTAAACTTGATGCCCCTTAGGTTCTCTATTATGAAAAAAGCAAAAACCCATTCCCAATTCATCTTCTCTTCACCTTTCATGATTTTATAGATTTGTCGTATTCCTTCCTCAGTCATCTATTTTCCAAGCTGAAGAATCTTTGTTTAATCTTTCTGTGTCTGAAAAGCATTTCATGCCTGTGATCATCCTTGCAACCCTCCTCTGTATTTTTTTTAATTCTTCATATCCTTTTTGATATGGTGCCCAGACTTCATGCAGTGTTTAACATGAGGGCCCACATAATGAGTGAAATGACTATGTTTTTCTGTTTTGTTCTCCATACCTCATAATTCCTAACATCCTATTTGCTTTGAGGGTTTTTGACTGCCATTGAGCACTCACTGATGTTCTCAGAGAACTACTCACAATCACTCCAAGCTCTTTCCTGAGTTGTAATAGCTCATGTAGAGGCTACTGTTGTATTTACAGAGTGAGTTATCTTCCCCATAATTTCATATTTACCAGAATTGAATCTCCTGTGACTTAATCATCCATTCATTCAGCATCAAGAAATAATTTCCCAACTCATCATAATCAACTTCAGGTTTAACTATCCCAAATAATTTTAGAAGAAAATGAGAAAAATTTGTTAGCTGGTATTAATTACTTTTTTCCTTTTGTTTACAACCATGCCTTAATAGCATCCCACTGGTAACAGATTATTTCATCTGTAAAATATGCACACCTTTCTCCCCTTTTAACCAATTAACTCTGAAGCGGACTTCCTTCTTAAAAGCATTTGTTAAGTTTGTTGACAGTTCATTGAAAATACATGTACTCTTTTACTGACAACATTTTTCTTCTTCATGTGATCTCTGACTCCTGCAATGAATTCTGGCAGGATTTTTTTTAAAAAGAAACCTGTACTCATTTCTCCCGATATATTATTGTTATTATTAGCTGATTTCAGCAGTAAGTTAAATACAGATTGGTTGTTCTGCAGCGTACTGTTTGACTTCTTACAGAACTCTAGGTTTTAAAAAAATCTCATCCTGGAATTTGTTTATTGTACAATATATTAACTTCTCCTAAGGTCTCCTCTATAGATACGACAAATTTCAGACAGTTGCTCAGAATTATATCCTATTTAGAAAAAAAAAGGCGTGCGGAAATTGGACAGTTAATATTGGAAATAACGATATTAGTTTTTCTTATTTGACCTGGGTGTTCATTTTAACTGCAGTTCATCTATTGGCCTTATCAGCTCTCTTTTACTATTAGCCTTTACAACTCTAACAAGCTCCTCAAATTTGGTTTTTGTTATCTTTCTGTGATTTTATATGTAACTTGCCAACGTTTATATTATTATATATCTTCTATTCTCATCCTAAAAGCTGTCTTATTACTTTTATTAGTCTCCTTTACTAGTTTAAACTAGAGGGTTTTGTGTTGTTACTTGGGAGTCTGTCAGTGGTGATTTAAACCTAGCTTTCACACAGCTTTAATTTTTCAGCTTCTACATACATAGTTTCAGTTTTTCATTTTTGTATGTGCCTTCATAACCTATTTTTGACTGTGGTGAGGGCTTGCTACACATAACAGCCATTCCTGAAAAACGGCGCTCATACCTCGTGTGAATTTTTCCACAATGCTCACAATTAGAAATCTGCGTATTTTGTGAGTTCTTACTTTGCTCCAAAATGCAATTAAATGATGACATTTCACTGAAGTTGGAAGTAATGCATTTGAGAATAGCTTAAACATATTACTGAACAACTGTATTCATGCTCACTATACAATTTCTAAACACAAATAAACAGAGATTAATCCAAAAGTGGGAGCTAGCCAGGGCCATTCCTCTTCCAAGCCAAGAAACCCAATCTTTAGAGCCAGGCAGATGAATCACCACATGTGTGACATAGGTGACAGAGGTGCTGTAATATTTATCCCAAGTTTCTCCATCTTCATGTTTTGGAACTAATTGATCAGCCTTAGCACTGCATTACTTATATGAATATTCCTTATAATCCTTTTTAGGAATCAAAGGAAGTCCGATAGCCTTAAAATTTGGGCACTTCAAAGTTTATAAATGACAGCTTCATGGTTTCACAGACAAAGTGTGACATGGCTTGAGAAGTCTTTTGATATATTATCTGTCTGGAAGTAATTCTTTGACCAAAACTTCACCAACAAAGAAAATTAGCAAAGAAGCTGGAGATCACAGCTAGCACTGCACCAGGCAGACCATCATGATGAACCTGATCCTATGTCTGTGCACAAAGGAAAATGTGAAGTGGAGAAATGTTTTCTCAGTCTCAGTTCTCCAGGCATTGGTGCAACCAGCAGGCTGCGAGTATGGAGGAGATCTGCTGCTTGCCCTTCGACTTCTCTGTGAACCTCGTAGCTCAGCGCGTTCTGCCATGACCAGGAGACACTGAAAATGCCCTTCTAGAAAACTGTTAGTAGTTTGGGCAGGTCATCAAAACATTCCCTAAGCAACACTCAGGGAATGGAAATGGGAATAGTGAAATGTTACAGAACTGTTAAAGCAAAAGACCTTTTCCTTCCTTACCCTAAACAGGTTTTCCTTGACTGAATATGAAGGATCAGCAGAGAACAACAGTAACTCAAAAGATTTCAAAGAGCACAGGAATCCTTCATAATGATGGAAAACCTACGCAGTGCTGTCACACTCCAGTCTCCCCCACACTCTCCAGTATAGAATATAAAAATACCTGAACATCATCATATCGCATCACAGGTATTTATAAACACTCTGATATGTGGGGGAGCACCTCATCTCTTCCAAGGGTTGATTGAATATTTTCACTAAGCAATATAACCACTTTATATTACATAAATATTACAAATTACTGAAAAAGTGTTTTTTAAAAAATTACTCGGAATAGTTTACTGATACTCAATGTGAGTGTAGTCTTCGGCCTGCAAAGACATTTCTGTTTTCTACATCCAGATGTAGATGTCTCAAAATATCCACAAATACTTTTCAGAAAGCTTATGGCTCTCCTATTAAAAGCACCACATTTTGAAAATTCTGGTATCTGGCAAGGTAAGGAAGGCTCAGTTGGAGAAATCAAACACGTGAGAAGTGAGGTGGAACCACATCCCCAGAGGCATACACATGCAAAATTCGAAAGCAGTGTCCCAAGACAATGTCCTGCACAGAGCCCGGGCACATCCTGTCTTTATCTGAATACAGGATCAAGGCTAAGCTGGGTACAGATTCAAAAAACCAATGCCTTTAGAAAAATAAATTACACTTACTGGAAGAGTTACTTTCTTCAAGTGGCATTCCTTCTGCAGTAGCTCATAAATGTACTTAGTAATGATCTAGAAGAAAAGAAAAAAATATAAATGCCACCAGATACTGCAACACTTACAATAATGACATATGCAGGCAGACAACTTAAAGGCTAATTGGTTAAACTTCTAAGCACTTGTATATGTTTTGCCACTTTTCTGAATCCTTTACTATATAACTAATTATAGAACTTGGAGCTTTAGACAAAAAATTCTCTCTGTTACACAGAAAACACTTCTTGCCAGTAAAATGGAATGGTAACTGTACCTGTGAATCCATTTTGCACTGCTGTGTGAACAATAACCTCAAAACCAACGTTTATAACCAATTAATACATACTCAGGAGTAGAAGAAAGGCTCTCTTTCTAAAGAAATACTTTTAAAGCATTTTTTCTACTAGCAGATTTCGGGAATTCTCTCCCCTCCAGGTTCACTTCATGATTTACATGGAGAGCAGATCTGTAGCCAGCCACAGTTAAGTTACCTTGCCATTTCTGCTTACTGAATAGGGGAGGTATGGGTCAAAGGTTCCTAAATAGAAGAACACCCCATACAGAATCCCCACTATGGGGGAGCTTTTATCTCTTTTCTCCATGTAGAAATAAAATTTAAATTTCTCACCTGAAAGAAAAGGTATCATTTCAGAAAGCAACCAAAAGAAGAAAAAAAACCAAAACAAACAACAAAAAAGCCCAGACAAAACACAAAAAAAATCCCCAAACAAAAAAATCCCCAAAACAAAAACACAAAACCAAAACAAAACCCACCAAACAACAAAAAAACCTCAACAAAACAACAAAACTCACAAAAATCAACCTAGTTGCAACAAAAGACTTGCCATCTCAAATGTAACAAAACTGTTCACATTTCAAAGTGTTGCCTACTATCTAGGGAAATTTTTTTTGCCTTCACATATTCTAAGAAAAATGGAGATGTAGATGTAAAAATTTTCTAACTGTTATTAACTTGGGAATTAAACTGACGAATAAACTGGCACTTCATCCATTTGAGCCTGTAAAAATGGTTTGGAAGCTAGTGACTGCATTCGAATGGCTGCAAGAGTTTAAAAAAAAAAAAAAAAGCAAATTAAAGAGGTTAAAAAAAAGAACTTATTCAGAGGCTGAAATGATGCTTACCTTCTCTTTAGAGCTTGGGAAACTGTATTTAAATTCCAGACAGGACAAGATCTAAGTCTCAGAATATTAATCCAAGAATATGTGGGTACAAACCCAGACGGTATTCTTCAGTCCATCCCCTCAAGGCCACAATTACATCCATCTGAACCCACAGTATATTAAGCCCCAACAGAAACATCACTGTAACAAAGGTCTCAAGTGATGGCATCTTAGCAACACACTATGATCCAAGCAAGTAGGAGCCAGGGTATCATAAACTTCAAATGTAATTTTCCAAATGCACAATTAAGAAGAAAAGTTTCAATGAAGTCCAAAAGTTTTTATTATGTCAATGTGAGGAAACACAATACGCAAATGTTTGGAACACATATGAACAAACTGGAGGTGCTGATGAAAGCTAATTAAAAATGTTGGTATATGCCCCTCCCTTTCTTTCACTAAAACCCCAAATCTTTATTAGGATTGTAAGAATTCTTTGTGATCCTGATCAAATGCATTTATTGATAGAATTATGTTCAAAAACCTTTATGGTTTACAGAAAATCAGTCTTTCTGAACATTATTATCTACACAGAAACTGCATTTGGAGAAGGAATTCAGCTGCAAGCGATGAGTTGATTTAAGACATGTTTATCCCCAAAGCAGTATGCTAGGAACATGCATACAGTGTAATTTTACCTTCAGGGGCAAACTTTTTATGGTTCACCGAAATTGACTGCAGTGTAACACCAACAAGTAAAGCAGTTAAGTTCCTGCAGTCTCAAATGCTAATGTTGTACAGACATTAAAGTGAATATAATGATAATATGGCCTACAACATAGAAATTTTGTTTTTAACTCTCAATTCAGGCATCTACTCACTGTCAAAATCCCTAAAAGAACACTTGGAAGAGAAAAAAATTACACTGCAGAAAACATATTTCAGACACCACTTGCAAAAGTCTACCCTTCTTGCAGCTGTTTGTATCTATTTCTTCTATTCTTTCTCATTTATTTAGACTGTGTGTCTTCAGATCAGAAACAAACCTCTACTCATTTTTTCCACACCTGTCTCAATGGGGCTCTCATTCTAACTGACTCTTTATGCACTACTCTAAGATAATAAATAGCAATACAGCCTTAAAAATGGGACTGTTGAATCAGTAGAGCACTGTGGTGTGGCAAAGACTTAACCTAATTAATGCTTTCAATAAACACAAACATAAAGAAAGATACAGTAGGTTGAAGGCTCACATGCAAAGTCTGAGATTATTATCCTCAGACAGCTCAACACCTGGATGGCCTGCAATGCCCAGAGAGATTTTAGGAAAAAATGCCATAAAAAACAACCCTCAAGCGAAAAAAAACCCTAAAACTGCCCCAGTGTGTGTATATGTAGCCCCAGAAAGGGTTGAGGGTTTTTTTGCAGTAGATCCACATGTTTAGGGATATCCTAGCATGGTACACTATCAGTTTTAAATGATGGGGAAAGTGATACACAAGATTTCTTGAGGTGCCATCCAAGTCCAAAATTTTCCAGATTTGAAAACATCACTAATGGTCAGATTTCCTGCACTTACCACAGACGTGTCTGGAAAACCTGATAAAATCCTGTCCTGCCTAGGAAAATCCAGCAAAATTCTGTCCTATCTAGGAATATGGCTGCAAGTACTGAAAATGCTACACATCCAACACTACTTTTGGATTTTCATGCTTTTAATGACTTCTTCTGATTTTATGGCTGATGAGCAATTAAAAAAACTTAATTATAAAAATATCTTTCCTACAGGTAGTAAAAAGCAAAAAGAAAAGGAAACTGTGATATTGTTTATATAGAACTAGTTAGACTTAGTATTTTGAATCTATACTATTTATATAGCCACAGCTTCTCTAAGTAGCAATATTAGCTTGTGCATGCTGGTGTTCTATACTTAGATCTAAAAACTATTGTAGAAACTACTGTAGGATGTTGTGAAGTGTCTTGTGACTTCTTGCATGAGAAGGCGGTTCTGGTTACACTCTACAAACTCTCCTGGACTAATTATCAGTCACACAGCTGCTCATCACTGCAGGTATATAGTGACACAGGCTGATCAATTCAGTCCTGCACCAATAAATCATGTGACCTATCAAGCAACAAATAGTTCAGATCCAGATGCTCTCAACGTAACACTTACTAGAGAGCACTACTCATGCTAACCATACTAACCTGGGATATTTGCACTTTTTCTAAGGCTCCTGAAACTGGTGCCAACACTGTATAGAAGCAGTATACTGCACTGTAATTCAAGGTAGTAAGGTGGCTGGAGAGCAGGCATCACTGTGTCCAGGATGGGAAAGGAAAAAGAACCAACAGTAAGACCTGCCCACAGTATTTGAAACTAATTGCCTGATAAATGGAGAAGAAACTGGCAGTTCTGTAATTCTTGTACGAGATACGTGAAACTTCCACCTCATATTAGAGTATTCCTGCACTTCATTCACTTCCAAGTGCTGTCTATCAGGAAAACACATCCTAAATAAGACAAATACCTGAACTTAGAACTATCAAGGTGCTCTTATTGACTGTTCGGAATACTGGAGGAAGAAAAAAAACAAAACACAAATCCCCAAAAATTCCATGCCTCCCATGACCTATTCTGATAGCAAGAGAGAAATCCTTTCCAGCCATGGAAAGCCTAACACTTCAATCACCCAAAAAAGGCTGCATTCAAACTGTGTGATAGAGGAAACTTTCTTCCCAGAACAAAGCATTTTTTCTGGAAGGAAACTACATTGCTTATACTTTAAACTGCTCTCATTGAGCAGAGGAGCCCAAGATCTGCTTTCCTTAAGCCTGAGAAACTTCTGCCCTAAATGAAATCACAGCTATTTTAATTTTGTTGCACTAAAAAAATTCCCACAATGAAGGCAAGCTGATGAGAGCAGGGACCACAGCTGAGTAGAACACATCCTGAGCAGTAAAACCAAGTAGGTTATCCTGGGTATATTAAAAGCACAAGTACCTAATCTCTGCTACCATTTCTTTGTTTCAGTTTTCCTTCATCTATGGTGCACAAGGTTGACAGCCTAAATACACGTGGTTCAGGAGTGGAACCAAAATTCAGTGCTCACCACTGCCCTTCTGAGGAGCTTAAAATAAGTCAGTCTTGATTGATGTTGGATGTAACAGAGAATACTTCCCAAAATACCTTTTCAAAGTGTTAGTGGTATCAAATAGGTAATCTGCAAAGTCCAATAGCCTAACGGATAATTAGGGGATAGAACTATGTTGTGACCAGTGATCCTTCATATGGATCCAGAAAACAGGTTCTTTTAATCACAGAGAAATTAAATTTAATGACTTGGACGGACAGCAAAAAGAACAGAGAGAAGCACATTACTTTACAACAGACCTTTGTTTTACCCTTGCATTGCTAAATATTCTGCACCATGACAGCAAGACTATAATGCTGCACATAGTCTGCAGAGCAAAACTGAAACTCCAAGTGGAAACCTAGTTCTGGTACACACAAGTGTAGTACATGTTAATTGGTAAGGTCCTGGCTTCCTACAACATGTGTTCTTTTAAGACTGTATTGTTCATATAGAGGACTTCCTTATTGACTGTTTTCAATAATCAAAAAGCATTGAAAAATTTTGTTAGCAGCCTACTTTGTGAAATCTTTGCAATACAGCATCCTGAAGCTACATGATCAAAAGTTCAATACCTGCATAGATCTATGTGAAAATAGAAATTAAAGACCAAGAGCCAGTGACACCAACACGTTTAAAAGTACAAAGACCATGAAGGTATTGAAGTCTAAATACGATTAGAAGTGGAGACAAATACCAAAGAGGCACTTCAATGCACTAAGTACTGGAGGTCTTTAAACAGAGTCTGGAAAAGAGTACTGAAAAAAGAAATCCCACAAAGCAAGGAGGCAATTCCAAAATAGCTCAGTTTAAAATAACAACCCCTCCATTTTAAGTCTGTAAGACATGGAAAAAAGCCTTGTACCACATTCTAAAAACATCAAAAAACCAGCACGGCATACATGAGGAAGAGCAGAATTGCAGCTGACCCATTAGTGAACTTTTCCACAACAGAGATTGCCAGGTATACAGACAACAGACCACAACTCAGTGACTTGATTAATAACACCTACGTCCTAATCCAGAGGAGCTGCTTCAGTACATACCACACCAAAACCCATGCTGGGACTCAGCAGTGCACTGAGCCTTGCCCGTCAAGTTCCCCTCCCATGCCGTGCTTTACAACCCAAGTCCTCTGAATTCTCTTCATTGCCGCTCAAACGTGCTCCCACTTTCAAAACCAACCATGATGACCCACCAGAAGATTACACATACAAATAGAACAAGCCTGCTGCAAAGGGCAAATAAGAAAAAAGACAACGTAAATTACTCAAACTTGCAAAATGTTTTCTTGAGTGAATTCTCAGCTAAAAATATACTAAAAAACTGGCATAAGCCTGGGTCGTTTGTGGCCTTTCACTTCTAACCTGGCACCTACCAGGTGTCACTGGAAATCATTACCATGTAACCAACAGTCATGGATTCACAACGGATGTGAGGAACCCTTAGGCTAGCACAAACCACAAAGTCTCTTTGAAGACAATCAAATGCCACATGTCCCCCTCTTTCCCCATATGTGCATCCCTCATGACCAAAATGCCAACAACCCTGTCAAATGGCTGGTGTATGGTTAACACACGATAAAGAATAAAGCACATGTGACATGACAAAGGATAAGGAGCATGAGATCAGTTGACATTACAACTCCCAAGACAGAGTAGAGATTACAAGACCGTGGAGAAACGATGAGGGAGCACAAGCTGTTAGCTCAAGTTGTCCACACCACTGCCTACTCCTACACACTTGTAGCAGATTTTGGGGAAAAAAAAGGAAATAGACAAAACTACAGATTAAATATATTCTTCTGGTGGACCAGATTGAGCTGGATGGATCTGAGATTTCCCACATCATATTCCTCATTTACAGATATTCAAAACACAAACAGAAAGCCATCATCACCATTACTACTCTTGCTATCACTCCAAGGATTAAACATGAATGGAGACAGAACTACTCCCTCAAAGTTAAGAATGGCTACTTCCCATCATGAGTGAGATATGATGGCAACGACATACGTACTCAGTGGATAGGGGCTTCTGCCTCCAAAGATGCCAGCTTGCGAAAAAACACTCATTAAACACTCTGTCAGATCCCTTTTCATTAATTTGTAGACAGTTCTCAAAGTAAATGAGAGTGGAGAGAGTAACAGAATCTAGTGGCAATAATTTTCATCCCACGTTTTTATGAGTGGACAGATTTTTCAGAATAACAGAGATAGTGTATTTAAAATTAAGTAGACTTTAGCTAATAAAGCAAAGCTGCAATGGCATTTTCCTTCTTGACTGACTTCTTGGGTTTTCCTAAGTCATATCATAAAAAGGGTTAATACATTCTTAGTGTCATGTAGTTTATTATTCCTCCAGTAACATTCTCAGATAACTATATTTTAACCTCAGTTTAATCTCCTACATGAACACACATTACAGAAAAAAGAGGAAAAAATAGAATTAAAATTATTGGTGATATTTCGGTTTAGAAATCACCACAGTCTGACCATCTCTACCCTCTACAGTAAGTCACTCAGACATAACTTCTTATACTTGAAGAAAAATGCAAGGATTTGTTTTCTTTTCTCTAGAGACGCAAAACTAATGTGACCTTAGGTTTATTTGTCAACTCCCATCCTGTGACAGAACTGCACTTAAAACGTGCAACAGCTGAACATCACCAGTTCACCTGAGAAATCCACATAGACATACCAAAATCAGCCTCATTTGCCTTTGTATTCTTTTTTTTTGTAAAGTTGTATCTTTGACTTAACTTCTTACAGTACACTAAGAGATTCACTGTCAGCTCCTCAGACCTCTGAAGTTATTTTAACTATTAATTCAGACCTGACATAAAAAGTTACAATCTCTTGAATCTAAGTTTCTCAAAAATGGAACTTCCATGGGCATTAAAAGGATACTATTTTCAAATAATTTCTATTCAGCATAAGAGATTAGACTCCTCAGCACTACTAGTATTTTCTAAGAACTTCAAGGCAGAGTACACAGGTTGGAGGTTTTGTAACTTATCTTAAAAATAAACACGTATAAAACACTAGAAGCAATGTCATTATGAGTAATGGATTTTGTTATTTTATAAGACTTGTCTCCTCGATGGTAATAGGCACTTCAATGCAAAAAGTGAAAATAAGCACAAGAGGGAAACAATCCTTATAACATACAGTAGTCTACCCACAATATTTTCCTCATTGCAGTGTAAGAGCAACAATGTTCAGTGAAACAAATGCAAAACGAATTCCAACTGACTGCCCTGCAGCAAATCTCAAGTGGTGGGACTGACCTGAGGCTTGCTACTGTGGCTGCCATAGCCTTGGTTGAATGAGCTTTCCTTTGACCCTGAGGTGACAAACCTGCCAATACGTACTAATGAGAGATGCAACGAACTTTTTGACATACTGCTCTTGGATACAGTCTTACCTAAGAACTGGGACAAACAAACAAAAAAAAACCCCTCACCATCAACATTCTAGAACAAAAAATCCTAAAAGATGAATGGACTTCTAAAGCCTCAGTTCAGCAAGCTAAAAAAAGGAAAAAAAAAACAGAGAGAAACAAAATCAATGGCATTTTAAAAATCCACAAAGACCTCACTTGGACTATAGTGTGGGAGAACAATTCATTAAGATGGAACTGACATTATCTCTATGTCATTTCTTGAGTTTTCTACTGAAAGCAATTCAATTCAACCTTAATACACAGTTGTGATACTCTGGATTTTGAGCTGACTGATCACAACTAGGATCTCAAGATCTTTCAAGAGAATTAAATGAAAGACAACAGGGATTTGTCATGAATGCAGCATATCCTGTTGATGTGATTTGAACCAATGTTTTGTTACATGGTCTTTGCTGACACCTGTTGGTTTATTTTTTGTTTTCCCTTTTTTTTTTCCTTTTTAAGAGACGCATCTCTAATTTTAGAAATCACTTGACAATTATTTGGCTTTAGAAATGGCTTAATTGCAAAGTGCATCTAATGGAAATCCTCTATTTTTTTTAAATATACATACATATACATATATATGTATCAGTATTAAGCAGAGGATTAATAATTAATTAATCAAGCACCTTGCACTATAAGCAATTAAACCTCAGCAGATAGCAAGACCCCTGTCCCAAGCTGAGACAAGAAACACAATGATTAAAAGCTTGCAAAAGAAAGACAGAAACGAAAAAAAGCTCAAAAGTTTAACAGTGGAACAAGTTTAAATGAAGATTATAAATACATTTTAATTTTCCAGTCCTATCTATATAGCTACAACTATCATATCTCTAAATTTTATAGTAGAGATGAGATATGAAAAAGGATCTCGAAGAAAGAGCAGTTTTGATTATTCCAACTATTATGGAAAAAACCAATGTTTAAGTGGAGAGGCAGTGTTCTGGTTTCAAAAGGTTAAAAATCCATGCCAAAACCAAATGACATATCAGATTAACACAGTTAAAGCACACCAGCTTCTGTAGTCGCGGACAAGAAAGTCAGTGATGTGTCAAGCATCATCTAATTCTGCTACCTTTCATTGCTCAGCGGAAATGACCAGATAAATATTCACAGATGGCCTGAAGGATTAATTTTATGTAAATCCAGAACAGAACTCTAAATAATACCTTCTTTCCACAGCAAGATGTCCTCACCATTTTGCCACTGTGCTCCAGAACACTAGTGGGTCAAAATAAACAGGATTTATTTAATTTTAGCTTAAAAGGACTGGCTTTCTCCAGGCTAAACAACTCCAGCTCCTTCAGAAGCTCCTCATAGGACTTCTGCTGATGCTAAAAATCTTTAGGCATCAGCACCCTCCCACAGATTTATGAACATCTAAGTCACACAGTCAGTCACTACCTACCTCCTCCTGGATTACAGGGCATTTACTTTCCTCCCCATCCCTGTCTACCAGCTCAGGAGGCCAGTTGTCCTGAGGATAACCAGTTTTACTGTTGAAGACTGAGACTAAGGTGTGAAGTACACCAGCCTCATCTTTGGTGATTACTTTCACCCCCCACTATTCAATAAAGAATGGAGGTTTTCCTTGGTCCTTTTTTTATTAATGTATTTATAAAAACACTTGTTATTATCATGTACAGAAGTGGCTAGAATAACTTCTAACAGAGCTTTTGCGCCTCTAATTTTCCTTCTGCATGACCTAACAACATCCTTGAATACTTCCTGAGTTGCCCACTCCTTTTTCCACTCTCCTTTTTTTTTTCCCCTGAGTTCCTGGGAAAGCTCCCTGCTCAGCCAGGCCAGTCTTCTTCCCCACTGGCTTCTCTTTCGGCCTGCTCCTGTGTCTTCAAGATTTATTTCTTAAAGTATGTCCACCTTCCTGGACTACTTTGTTTTTAAGGGCTGTTTCCCAGGGAACTTTCTGAATCAGTCCCATGAATAGCCCGAAGTCCGTCCTCTAGGAATACAGAACAGAAGTCTTGTAGAGGTCCCTCCTTACTTCAGCAAGAATTGAAAGCTCCATCATTTCATGGTCACTGTGCCCCAGACGGCCTCTGAGCACCACGTCTCTCACCCCTCCTCTCTGCTTGCAAACAGCAGGTCTAGCAGAGCCCCACCCCTGGCANGACCCTTCACCAGCTCTGTTGCCCTTTTCTGGACGCATTTGAGCATCTCAACATCCTTCCTAAATCGAGGAGCCCAGAACTGGGCACAGCATTCGAGGTGCGGCCTCACCAGTGCTGATTACAGGGTAAGGTTGACTTCCTGGTCCTGCTGGCCACACTATTCCTGACACAGGCCAGGATGCCCTTGGCCTTCTCGGCCACGTGGCCACACTGCTGGCTCATGTTCAATCTGCCATCAATCAGTACCCACAGGTCACCTTCTGCCTGGCCACTGTCCCGCCACTCTGTCCCCAGCCTGCAGCACTGCAGGGGGTTGTTGTGGCCAAAGTGCAGGACCCAGAACTTGGTCTTATTAAGCCTCCTATTGTTGGATTTGACCCATCAATCCAGCCTGTCCAGGTCTTTAGCATCATCTGCCTGACCCTCTGGACCCAGGGCCTCGTACCTATTCTGTAAGGGCACCTGGGAAGGTGATGGGGGTCAGGAGGGAATTTTACTACCTCTCTGAGTGGATACCCATTGCCATTGCCCCCATCTGCTAGGTCTCCTCCTTCTGCCTGATGGTAAGAGGGACATGGCTCCTCTGACTCCTGCTGAGCTTCTCGCAGGTTTGCAAGGCTGTAACTCCACCACAACTCTACTTCTCCCTCCCTCTCCCTAACACTCCTCAGCCTTTCCACTTCTTCCTTAAGCCCTGGCACCAGACAGAGCAGATCATTCACCTGCTCACACCACACACAGGTGTCTTTTGCACTGTGCTCTCGTACTGCCCCCAGGCTCAGACACTCCCGGCAGCCAGGGATCTGGACAGCTCTGTCCTTGGGGGGTTCTGCTTGGGTCAGCCCACTTTTGCTGGAAGCAGCAGCAATGGCTTTTGATCATTTGTTAACCATTGCTTGGGGGGGAAAAAAAGGCACCCTACAGCCAAAAGACACACCACACCACCAGGAGCATGGATGCACCCTTCCTGCTTGTCCTGCCTGTGGGAACTGCCCGCAAACTGCTGTGCCACACTCTCAGTGACATGCCATGCCATGCCTGGCCCGTTTGCCCGCTCCTGTTCGCAACACTCCCTAGAGCCTTTTTTAAATCGCCTGCAAATGGCCTGGAGATCGCCTGAATTCTCCTTTTGATAGCAAGCGAAACAATCGTGGTTTTGTTGGGTTGAGAAGTGAGTATTATGACTTCCTCTATTTGTGCTGCTGGCTAATATGCCTTATTTTCGCAACATAGTATTCTTAAAATCATGACTTGTAATGCAGAATCAAGAACATTTGCACTCCTGAATATTGTAAATCATCCCAAAAACATGTTCCTATGATCTAAGTTAGGACTTTTTCTGTTACTGAATGTAGCCTGTCCAACAAAATACTAAATGGCATTAAAAATGTGAATCAACCTTCACTTTCCACTTGTAGTCACCTTATGATTTATTTATGTTCATTTTACCTGTATTATCTCTAGGATTACAGGCTATTTTTATGTCAAAAATTATTAGTAGTTCATTTAATATTTCAGCCAAATAAATTCTACTTTCTAATCTATCTGACAATATCGTCAATTGGTTTCCCGTGAAGGTGGAAAGGTAAGCCCAAGAACATGAAACCAGAAGAATACACTCAGCATTTCACCAAGAAGTATAACTTTCTAAAAGACAGCTAAAGAAAAGAAAAAATATCTTTTAATTCTTAGGCAGACTGTGAACTGACATCAGATTTGTCTTACAGAAAGATAAGTGAATATCATCTTAGAGATTTACTTTGAAATTACCCAATCATACAGTATCTGTATAAAGGAAGATACGTTCCAGAAAGAAATACTAATGATGTATTTTATTAATTTGCAGTTTTAGCTTACTGATGGAGAACTGATAAAACTTGAAGTCATGTACTTGCAACTCAGTATGCACCTTGATAACTTCCAGAAGCTGAATTCAACTTATCTGCTGAGAAAATTATTTGAATTTTATTTACCTACAACCATATACACCTAGAAGTATTTTTTTGCATACTAGACCACTGTGACCAAGAGCACTGAACTGTGCTGATATCTGCAAGAATTTATCAGACCTTTTACTTCATGTTTAATCCTTACGTAGTCCTAGCAAAGTAGCATCCAATGGTCCCTGACATTCCCAAAATACTTCAGAAAGAAGAGATGTGACACTGTAAACTTAACAGTAGATCAGCATTCAGGACAAACAAGAGCTCTGTTCCTGGCTGACAACTCTGAGTATAAGCTCATGTTATCAAACAAGCTGTTTCTTTTTCTACTACACAAACTGATTTCAAGGCACACAAACCTCTTAAGGGGCACTTTTGCTAAACACAATAGAATCAAGTAGAAGTATACATACTACCAGATAATACCTTTTCAAGTGCATCACATGTCTTGAAAAATCAGCTGGTGGAAGACAATAAGCACTTTGAAACTGAAACCTTCATAGAATCACAGAATAAGCTGAATTGGAAGGGATCCATGAGGATCATTGAGTCCAACTTCTGGCTCTGCACCGGACAGCCCAAAGAATCACACTGTGTCGCCGAGAGTGTTGTCCAAATGCTTCTTGAACTCAGACAGCCTTGGTGCTGTGACCACTTCCCTGGAAAGCCTGCTGCAGTGTCCAGCCACCTCTGGGTGAAGAAATTTTTCCTCATATTTAACCTGAACCCTCCTCAACTCAGCTTCATGTTGTTTCCTTGTGCCCTGTCATTGGTACACAAGAACAAAGACATCAGTTCTTGCCCCTCCACTTCCGCCTGTCAGGATGCTGAGAACATGACAAGGTCTTCCCTCAGTCTCCTCCAGGCCAAACAAACCGAGTGACCTCAGCCACCTCTCATAAGGCTTCCCCTCCAGATCCTTCACCATCCTCATGGCCCTGCCTTGGATTGCTAACAGCTTAATGTCTTTTTTATATCATGGTGCCCAAAACTGCACACAATAATCAAAGTGAGATCACCCCAGTGCAGAGCAGAGCAGGACAATCCCCTTCCCTGGCTGGCTGGCAGTGCTCAGCCTGATGCCCCCAGCTGCCAGGGCACATTGTTCACTGATATGCAGCTTGGTATTAACAAAAAACCCAGAGTCCCTTTCCAAAGCACTGCTTCCCAGCCTCTTGTTCCCTAGTCTGTACACACAACCAGGTTTGTCGCATTGAACTTGAATAATACAGGAATCTGGGAATAGTTGGCAGGATCCATACCAACAGCATCTAAAAGAAGAATGATTTCGCTACTTAAAGTGGATACACTTTAAATGTGTCTTAGGTTACAATGTAAGATGTAACCAAAAGCGTGTATTCTGTCACCATCTGTCAAAACCACACGGGGCAATGTCCTTTATCTCTTCCAGGACACACCCCTGACAACTCCCTCCGGGAGATACCTTCTGTTAATGGGCCATCCAGCCTCACTGCATGACTCATAAAATTACATCATCCCATTGTGAGATGCTCTGTCCAGGGGGAGGAACCAAGCATTCCTACCTCGATATAATCTGAGGCTTGGAACAGCATACTCAGCCCTACCTACCGGGTTCCCAGAGGACAAGAGCTACCACTGGACCTTCAGGTGAAGACCAGACCCTTCTACAGAATCACCACTTCAACAGGACCACTACATCTGCACTGCTACCACCACCCTGACTAACAGGTGTCAGGCTGTATCCTGACTCTGTCAGTGTTCTTGTACTATTGCATTTATTTTAATTTTCCTATTAAATTTTAATTCTGACTTGCGATCTCCCAGTGGTTTGTTTTCAAACTAGTACAAAATGAAACAAGCTCTTACTGAAGGATGAGCTTATGCTGGTTTCTTAAAGACCTGTATTTTTGAACCTAAATTGTGCAGACTTTTACACATTTTTCTAGTAAAGACATGGATTGCTAAGCCGTGGTGGGTTTGCTTTCCTAGTTACTTACTCTGGTGTGCTTACCCTCAGGTTAGAAACCACTATTCTAAAGGACACATACTGAAAGCTGGGTAAGAACACCAATCCTGATCAAATCTACCAACCCCCTGTAGAGTTTTAGAGCTAGGTATTGAGACTTCCAGTTGTAAGGCCTTCGTAAATGTTTACTTCACTCAGAGCAGGAGCTTGAAACTCCTTTTCCCATAATTAAGGCTAAGGACAAAACCTGACAGCATGTAGAAAGAGCAGCTGTTTGGTACCAAAAATGGAAAGAAGACAGTTGCACATGAAGAGCTTTCAAACTTCTCCTAGAGTGTAAATATTACCCTGAACTGGCATAAAAGTAGGCCAACACTGCCTAGAGCAATTAATTCTTTAGGATTTAACTATGGAGCAAGAGATTAAAGCAATTGTTCTTTCCTCTCTCAGTCTATGTCACATTCTGACTGCAACAGTCTTGACAATCAGTACCTGTTGGGGAAGATGAAACAG
>VZRS01006751.1:4941-45595 GCA_013398055.1 Ifrita kowaldi | reverse complement strand
TTCCGCCGCGCCCCCGGCCCCAGAGAGCGCCCGGCGCCGCCCAGCCCCGCCGCTCCGGGCCCCGGCTGCCGCGGACAGGCTTAGGGCCGGCTCCGTGCCCGCACGTCCAGAGGCGCGTAGGTAGGTGTGCCTGCAGCGCCGGCCGCGCCGGGTGCTGTCCGAGACGAGAAATGTGACAGCCCGTGCAAAATACGGTCCCGCTGCGGTTTGTGTCTCCCTTCTGCGACTCGCTGGGTACTTAAATTCCCTTTGGCACGTTAACAGGGCTGTCCAGGCACTTTGCACTTTGTTTCGTAAGTGAATAAGTGCTTTTCTTTCTCTGTGTATTGAGTTGCTATTGAATTGCTTCCCATATTTTTATTTCATACAAACTGAACAATTGTGGCCCCTCTATTTTATTTATAAAGGTTCAGTGTATCTTTGCCTGCCTACATCAATCTGCAAGGGAGTTGCAGAAAAGCCTCATGTTCATCGAGCCGTGAGTCACAACCAATTTTTAAAGCTGTTATAACAAAAAAAAAAGTGTTTGCTTTTTTTCACAAGTAACTTTAAAAGTGTAGCTTAGAAAGAAAAAAAAAATTAAAAAAAATTTCAGTAGACACAACATTATTCCTGGATGCTTGTGAATCCTAAACTATATTCATACTTTAGTATTACACATACCTGTGTCATATGCACAGATGAGCTTTAAAATTGTCACATACAATTACCACTTTGCCTTTACTTTTATGTATCATTCCCCTGACTTCCTTACTGCAGGTGTGGGCAAGAAAGCTTTTCCTTTAAAACTTTTCAACAATGGGCATAAAATTCTGCAGCTGAGGTCTTGAAGAATGCAGATGGGTATAGTATGTGTTGGAGCTCGCAGTGTGTATTGACTAACTTTGTTTCTTTTTTTATTATTTATTTTTTTGCTTTTCTGATATTGTCTCGTTTAAGTGGCTCCTGAGTGTAAAATGTCCTCTGAGGGTGGGCCGTGGGTGGGAAGCACGTGGTGTGTTCCAGGCCAGGACCTGCCAGCTCCTTCCTTGCAGGGCCTGGGAGAGCACACACTGCATAGTTGGGTTCCAAACCAAACGGACTGATGGCTCAATTATCACCTGAGCAAAGAGCAGTTGCCTATAAATTTTGCCCAGCACAGCCCTGTTTTGTGATCTGATAGGGTGGGGTTTGGTATCTCCTGCCCCTTCTTCACAGTGAAAAAAAAAAAGGGTGGAAAAAATAACAGGTTTTGGCTGGGAGCCAGCCTGTCTGTCTCCTTTTCTCTTCTGGCTGTGCTGCTTCTTTATGTGGATGACAGGCCTTGGACATTGCTTGGCTCACCAGCACTGTGTTTAACATGGTGTCCTGGATGAATAAATGCTAAAATAGTGTTTGTTGCCAATTGTAAGTGTTCCAGAATATCCTGTTACCCTCTAAGCTTTTCTTTTTCTTTTTTTTTTTTGAGTAATTTTGGGGAGCAGGAGCACCAAATATTTTAATCTGCATATTGAGGTGAAATGTTCATGCCGACACCTGTGTTCTCTTGGTGTTCTAATGTCTCCTTATTTAAACCACACATGAATTTCAGGAGATGAAACCAGACAAAGGGTGAAGTTTACGGACGATCGTGTGTGCAAGAGCCACCTTCTGGATTGCTGTCCCCATGATATCCTGGCTGGAACAGTAAGTATGTCCTCTGTAATAAGGGATTCTGGTGAGGAGGATGCTGGTACAACTCTTGTCTGTGCAGGGTCGGTGACTTCTAGGAGAGATCAGGCTTTCTGTGCCCAGGGAGCAGTCACAATCCTAATTCCAGTTCCTGTGACCTGTGTGTGGAACTGCTCTCACTTCTCAAAAAAAAAAAAAAACAAAACCAAAAAAACCCCAGGAGCTCTCAGAATTCACCTGAAATGCTTTTTCTTTCACAATCCTGTGTGAAGTTGCTAAATTATTTCTGCTTTAGCAGTTTGAGATGGTCAGAGCTTGAAATTTGTCTTATGGTGGTTCCAAGCCTGTAGCTAGGCTGCTGCCCTGCTTCACTGCTGCATCTTCAGGTTAGTAAGTGTTTTCTTAGCAGCTGCACTAATCCTTGGTGATTTTCAGTCTCCTCTCCCCAACCCTGATGGAACAGCAGTTTTTCTGTCATTATTGGGGTGGTGATGGCAGGTCACATCTCTGGCTGAGTGTTGGTTGTTTGAACTGCTTGGTTGTTTGTGTCACTCTGCCCGACTGGTTTCAGACAGTTGTCTCAGCTCCTTTGCTGTTCCCTGTGGGAACAGAGCTGGCCAGCATTCAAAGGTTTGGCTCACGTGCTACCTCTGAGAGCAGAAGGTGATGTGGGCTTTTAGCAGTGAACTGTTGTGAAGTAAGTGTTCATTTGAGGCTTCCAGATGAAAGCTGCAGCCTGACTTTGGAAAGAAAACAGTGTCTTTTGTCACCATTGCTGTGTAACAGTTGCAGGATGGAGGTGAATATGGACGTTGGAAATCCATATTTGCCCTCGCTGTTTGCATGGAATACTGTGGCAATTCACAGTGTCTGTCCACTTAACCAGATTGTTGAAAGATGCTGTGGTTGTTTATAGCCCTTCCTGCTGCTCTCTAGGGAGCTGGCTGGACACAGAAGGTCTCCAGCAAAGGGAAGGCTGGCACTGCTGACCCTGCTTGTGTCACTGCCATAGCAGGCTTGTGGCAGCACTGGTAGAAAGAGCTGTAGCAAAAGCTGCCTCTGCTCTGAGCACTCAAACTTTAGCTTCTCAGTGGCTGCCTTTGCCAAATAAGATTGGAAAAGCTGCATACCAATCTCTGTACCTCTATTTTTTAAAATTAATTTGAAACGCAAATGTGTTTTTCAGTGATTGCTCTATCAGCCTCCATATGACCTCACCTCCGTTTCAAAGAATTTTAAACTTCCATCCTTTGTATAGGTCACTGTGGTCAGGGTATGTTTTTTGACACAAGGTTCTACAACAGTTTCTTGGGGCCCAAAGGGTGTTTTGAAGATGAAGGCTGCCTTCTACCTCTTCTGACAGGTTTTCAGGAAGAGGGTAAATGATGAGTTGAAGGGGTAGAACTAAGTGATGTGTGTGAGCTGGTGCCAAAGCATGGAGGAAATCTGAACTGTTTCAGGTGGGTTGTGAGTCTCCTGGGGCAGAGAAGCACCTTGAAGAATTAGTTGCTTCTGCTGTTACTTGACTAGATTGAGTTGTCCTTTCCCTGTTGCTGAGGAGTTTGTGCTCAGAAACTGCAGGAACAGGAAGACTGCTCCTGCACAAGTGATCTTGTGGATCACTCACATGATCATGTGGTGGCCTTGAAGTGGGTGTGGAGCTCTATGCCTCTGTCAGCAGGTTCCTGGGGGCAAGAGCAAGTATTGGTGCTCCAGATCTGTGTTGAAAGAACATGTGATGTCCAGAACAGGAACAGCATTTCAGCTGTCGGTGCTGCCAGTACAGAATGAAACTTAGCTGGAATGTGCAGTCTTTCCTCGTGATCTCAGGCAGCTTCACTGGCACTTTACCGTGCTCTGCTAAGGAAGAGCTGTATGGGTGAATCTGCCTCAGCTGGGTGGGGTATAATCCATCTCTGGGTGTATTACTGCAGAAATCAGGACCTTGGACCTCTTGGAAACTTCCAACAGATGCTTCATGCCTTCTGGTGCTTGCTATGTTGTGTCCTCCCCTGAAGGCATTGTTACTGCTGCATCTTCCATGTGTGCAGATACTCCTTAGTGGGAGGCTGATTGAAGGCAAGCAGGAAGCTGATCCCTTGGGTAGCTGTGCTCAGTGAAATGTGATGGAGTCCCACTCATTGACCTTCAGGTGCAGAGTAAGAGAAGGAGTCCAGGCTGTAAGCAAGGCTCTGGAATATTCCTGAGAGCTGCAGGAGGCCTGTTCATATTTGCTTTGTTTATGTGCACCAGTGTTCCCGATCATAAGAGCTGTCATTTTAAGTTGGTTTGTTCCTGTGATTATTCTCTTTTTGGCCCCAGAAACTTGTCTAAACTTGCCACTAAATAAGCCACAGTGGTTCTCTTTGGTCTTTGTGGGTAAGGAGGACCATTCTGGGAGAACAGAAGTTGGTTTAGCGAGCCCATGGGCTGTTACCAGGGCCCTTGTCATTCACATCGTTCGTGGTGAGTGCTGAGTTCTCTCTGCAGCTTGTGGCAAGCATATTTCTGTCAGTGAAAGTATTGTAGCATGTTGAGAGATGGCATCAGCTGGCAATTCTCCTGAATTTCAACTCCACTAAGAGGTGGACACATGAGCCTCAAAGCTGCCCAGGTTCCAGGGAATTAATTGTGTCCCCTACTGGGAAATATGAGTTGAAATCTGTAGGTTCTAGAATTGTTTTTTTGTTGTTGTTTTGCGTTGGGCTTTTTTTTTTTTTTTGGTGGGGTGAGAGGGTGTCTGTGCTTTTTCACTTGGATGAAACTCTGTAGCTCTGATCACCATTAAAGCACATTTTTACTTTGTGGAAATTTAATTTTGTGGTGAGTTGCCAGTTCAGTGGAGATCCTAAGAGATACCTAAGAATGTGGATTTCTCAGCAAATGTGAGCAGGACTAATTCTCAGTGACATCTAAATGTCTTCAGTCTTTGTGTGTATGGGGAGTTAAATCTTTGCTCAGGCTCTGCTGGTTGCCTGTCTCACATGCCTGTGTTATAAACCAGCCAGTGTTAACTGGAGCAACTCATGATCTCTGTGGAAAGGGTGAGTATTCAATGACAGCCCTCCTTGGGATGAGAGGATGCTTTGAGGCAGAAGGGCTGGTGGTCTTACCCCGAGTGAGCAATACCTGTGGAAGTCTCCTTGCACTAGAACATCTCAAAGGAGGTGGAGGAAGATTGGAGGTTTATAAGCTGGTGAGAACTGAATGTTCTTCCTTGAGGAAGAGGTTGAGGGATTCGTTGCCTGTTAATGAACAGGGAGAGGAATAGGGAGCTTCAGAAGCATTGTTGGCTGTTCTGAAGTGGTCAGAGCCCATTCTCTGAAGTTGGGTTAGTGGCTCAGATAAGAATATATATAATGCGTGACAATCACATCCAATACCATTATTTTCTCCCTGTCTTGGAATGTGATCTCAGTAGAGTGACCAGAAGAATGAAAGATGTGTCACGTCATAGAAAGTTATTTTTGTGGTAAAATAACAGTAACTCTCTAGCATTCTTTGAAGTGGCTTGCCTGAAGTTGAACATGATCAGGCTCTAAAAGTACCAGCATGCTTTTTTTGTAGGCATTACATTTCTGCCATTAGAGAGCTCAGCAGGAATATTCTGGATGCAGTGTCTGTTTCCGTAGCCTGCTGCCTGTGGCCTTCTGGTTCTGGTAAATCTGAGCAAAATGAAGAAGGCTAAATAGTGGCAAGTCATGTAGAATTTTTGTTTTTCTAGAAGAGAAAATCCAATAACAAACACCTGCTGAAAACCTGAGCATAAACTGGTAGAGTTTGCTGTAGTTGCTCTGCTTCATTCTAAACACTGCTGTCTGCATTGTTTCACATAAGCATCCCCAGCTTTAGTTTGTGATGTTCCACAGGGATTCAGCGTGATCCCAGTTCAGCTTTTTCTGCAGTTCACTGAGTTGACACCTGTTGTGCATGTTCAGGTTTGAGCTCCTGGGGGACTGGTGGTGACAGTGAGAGAAGAGGATGGTGGGTTGGGGTGTTCCTTCATGCAATGACATGTACCCTGCCATTCCTACAGTGGCTCACACTTAGAGCTTTTACTATTTTGGCTTTCAAAATGTCATTTTCTTTTTCTACTCTAAGAGGAAGAGAAATGTTCTTTGTTACAAATTGATAATGTTGAAATGCAGCTTGCATGTTTTGAGAGCATAATCGACTTGGGTTCATGTTAACTACTAGGTGTGAGAAAAAATAAGAAATTCAAATAGCATGGAGTGCAGTGGGAGGGTAGGGCAGCACACAGGTCAGCTTTCTGGGAAGGGAGATGCTCCTAAGTCTCTCATTAAATGGGCTTATGTGTAGGACTTAGCTTTGCTGGGCAGGTTTTCAAATTCCAGGCTGCACCTGGATGTGGGAAGGGTCTGGCTGTGGAATTAACAATCTGTTGTTGCTAAGTGTGGGGTTGTGCATTTCTACTGGCTGTAGCCTTTATTCCTTTTAGGTCCTTTTGTTGTTGATAGGAAGCATTCTCTGTGTGTCCTACAATTTGGTATGTCATACGTTACTTGGGCTCATCCTGACACAGATGTGCATTTCCAGATGAGCTTTAAACAGGGTGCAGCTATGTTTTGCTGTGCTGTGGCTCCATGATAGGAGGCATTTGCAGTTGGTGCCTGTTGAAGGAGTCCCACCTCCCTCACAGCCATTTCCGAGGCTGTCCTGGGACTTAGAGCAGGAGTAGGACTGTACTTAAAGCATTTGGGCTGTTTTAATGTTGTTCCCAGAACACCTAGAAAAGGAGTTCTGGCAAGCATGTGGTTCTTCTGGCTGGTTCTGGTACTGACAGGTTAAGAGGAAGCTGCTTTTCATAAAAAACTTTATTTTGATATGATGCAGTTGGCAAGAGAGATCTGCTGATTGGTGCTGTAATGGAAGGGTTCTTACATGGGTTCTCCTTTTTCTTTTAACAGCGAATGGACCTGGGAGAATGTACAAAGATCCATGACTTGGCTCTGCGAGCAGATTATGAGATTGCAAGTAAAGAGAGAGACCTGTTTTTTGAGCTGGATGTAAGTATGGAGAAATTTTAGTTACTTTTGTGGAAACTGCTTCTTGAAGTTACTGGGCTGTACAGTAGAACTCAGTGACCATTTCAGCTCATCATGTTATTTGATGTGTTACCTGTCCAGAATGTGCAGCCCCTTCCTGAATGTCAGCCTGACTGCTGACCTGAGAATGTAGAAGTAATTATGGCCTTTGCCACCCCATTATCCCAGCTAGCTGGGAGGCTCCCTGGCATTTCTTGGACCCCACACCTGCTGCTCTGTACCAGGTCCTTGTAACCTGATGCCCTGTCCCAGAAAGAGATTGAACATTAAAAGCCTTCTGCTCAGTAGTTCAACTTTTGTCAGATTTAGCTTTCATTTCACCTTTCTGTGATGGAACAGATCAAGGGAAAGCACAATTCTGTCTTTCCTTTTCATGTTATTCCAGTGCTTTTGTCCTTGTGCCTGTTGGCTCCTGCATAGGAAGGAAGTTCCAGTGCAAAGCAGTGTTGATGTGAGCACCCTGTGATGTGTCAGTAAAGGAACTGGGTCAGGTTTACAGGGCAGGGGTCAAATGTTACTTGTTCTGCAAAGTGTTTTTTTTCTCAAAGCATCTGTTCTTGAGGTTGTTTGTGCATTATACTGGGATTGCAGCTGTTGGCTGTCAAAGCTACATCTGGCATGGAGAGCACCTTCATTCATAATTCTTTGTCTGATCATGCAGGCGATGGATCACCTGGAATCCTTCATTGCAGAGTGTGACAGGAGAACAGAACTGGCCAAGAAACGCCTGGCTGAGACACAGGAAGAGATTAGTGCTGAAGTGTCTGCAAAGGTATTGGCCTCTCCTTAAACACTGGTTCTGAAAGTCTCAGTGGGAGCGCTGGTGCACTGTTTCTCTGACACCAGTGGTACTGGGGAATTAGGCTCCACAGAGGATTTGGGGATTCCAGCCATCCTCCTCAACTGCTGCTCTGGCCATTCTGGAGACAAACTTACAGAGCACGATGGACTCTAAAAGAGATTGCTTTAGCCTGGAAATAAAGCATATTGGTTTCTCCCCCATGCTATGAAACGTTACCATGATAATTTAGAATAGTAAGTCCATCATCCCATGATTTTGTTTCATTTAACAAATGCTCATGGACTTTCCTTTTTGTGAACTTGCCTAAGTGGGCCAATATAAGACATTTCTGAAGCTGATTCTGTGGTCTCTATGGTGACCTGTAAGCCAGAAATGACTGGCAGAACATGATCTCTCCACATCCAGTTTCTCTCTTTGCCATGTGTCTTGTGACTCTACTGACATTGGTCCACCAGTCCCTTTTGTTGGGGACTTTTGGAGATTCATGGTCATCTTCCAACAGCTGATTTAGTTACACAGTATTTCTTAAAGAAAAATGAAAAGTTGTGCTGCAAGCTTTATCACATTTTTCTCCTACTAAAAACTAACTATTCTCTTCAGGCAGAGAAAGTGCATGAGCTGAATGAAGACATTGGAAAACTCCTAGCTAAAGCTGAACAGCTGGGAGCTGAAGGAAATGTTGATGAGTCTCAAAAGATTCTGATGGAAGTGGAGAAAGTCCGAGCGAAAAAGAAAGAGGCAGAGGTACAGTGTTGGCTCCCCTGTGAGTTGTCACAGGAGCCTGGGCTAGGCTGGGTGGTTCCTACCTGTGTTCCTGTGTGCTGGCACCTCCTTTTGCAGTTCCAGCCCTGTGCCAGCAAACAGGTGGCAGTGTGGTGTGGTGGATGAAAAGCTTTTTAGACACTTTTATCTAGTGCAGAGAACTGACTGGGACGGGGAGGGCTTTGTCCTCTGAAATATTTCGTCACCAGTCCCTTGCAGGGATAGATGGTCGGGTTAGCTGTGCCTGCAGAGCATTTGTGTGGCACCTCCTTTGTGTGAGGGTGGGTTTAGATTCTTCAAAGCAGTTCTTTGCAGGGGTTTCCCTGGAGGGTTGTGTCTCTGTAAGGCTTCCCTGACATTTGTGTGGGTTTTCTTGCCTCCCTGTAGGAAGAATACCGAAATTCAATGCCTGCATCCAGTTTCCAGCAGCAGAAGCTGCGTGTGTGTGAAGTCTGTTCAGCATATCTGGGTCTCCATGACAACGACCGGCGTCTTGCTGACCACTTTGGAGGCAAATTACACTTGGGTTTCATTCAGATTCGTGAGAAACTGGATCAGCTGAGGGTAATCCTCTCTGTTTTAAACATTCTCATTGTCCTTCTGAAGATCTTGAACATTTCTATTAAATTAATACAGAATTCTTCGCAGAGGGCTTGTAAAAACTCAGAAATTTTGAATTGTAGAATCCTTAAAACATCAAATGGAGCTTTGTTTAGCCTTGTCTTGGGTTCTGTTCTGTCTTTTCTGGGTAACTAAATGTGTACCCTCAGAATCAGTCAAACCAGACCACTGCTGTAATTTATTCATTGGAGCTTTGGTACAGTCATTCTCATTGACATGACTGAAATTTGTTACTCTGGGTTTTTTTGACTTTGAGACCTCTTAATGAAACATTTGAACGGAAGTTTCACATGGTTCTGTCAGTGAAAAGGTCTTGAGTAGCTGAAGCCATTAGGAGTTTTCTGAAATGATTTGTAATGGGTTGTGGTACTGGCCTTGCTTGCAAACAGAGACCTTTAGCTGAGTAAGAGTTGTGATTCCTGTGCCTCACTCACAGCACGTTGAAATCAGTGCCTCAACTGAGAAAAATGAGAACCTTGATAGAGATCTTGACCGAGCACATAAAATGCAGTGAAATGGTTCTTTGTCTTGCTATTGGAATGGTCTTCCTGCAGATCCAACCTGTTACTGTATGGCTGAAATATGATGTGGATTTATTTTTTCCCCTAGAAAACAGTGGCAGAAAAGCAAGAGAAGAGAAACCAGGATCGTCTGAGACGGAGAGAGGAAAGAGAACGAGAGGAGAGGATGGGCAGACGGTGAGTGGAACCTGGGAACTGGCCTCTGAAGTTTAGAAGTATCTGATTTCTTGTGCATGAGCACTGCAGGAATTCAGCATCTGCTTCTGGAGTGGCTGTTGGATGTGCTCCAGATGCTCTGTGAGCATCTTGGGATTCAGTTAAAGATGAAAACAATGCACAAATCCTCCACTCCTCCACATTAGAGTCATTGTACGTGTATTTTAACCTCTACTGTGTGTCTGAAAGATGTGACTTCCCCATAGTCTTCAGGCTTATATTGGTCTAATCCCTGTCTTAGGGAATCTGAGTCTGGATAAAATACCCTCATCCAGAGCATCTGAGTGGGAAAGTTTAAGATGAGTGAGGACTGGGCTTGCTCAAAAGGCAGTAGTCATGCAGAAATTCCCTGGACAGCCCTCCTCACTGCTTGGAGGCTCAGAGGTGATAACAGGCTGCTGTCCATGAGCCAAATAGTGGACTGCCTGTAACTTTCCTACAGCAAGCAAGGTGCTTTTGGCACAGCTTTGGCAAGCATTTCCTAAGGAAGCTGAGGGATCCCAGGGAGTGGCTGCTTCTGGTGGTTGTAGCCACGTGTGTCACCTGCTCAGATGTCTGTAATTCCTGAGCAGTGGGAGGGGCTGGAACATTAGTTTTCTCAGGACAAGCTCTTCTGCATCTTGCCAGCTGAACTGGAAAAACAATATCTTGTGTACTTGAACTGAAGAGGCATCTTGTGTGTAAACAGCTCAGTTAAACAGCCTGGTGTGGGGAGGGTGGTTGTTTGCAGGGGTCAGGCAGAGGAAGTGGCTGGGTAGGAATGCTATTGGATTGTCACAGCATCTCCCTGGTTACCTCGTGTGTTTCTCCTCATGTACTTCTTGCATCAAAAAGACCCCAACCTTGCTGCCTGTGCAGAGCTATTTTTGAAACCCAGAGTCAGCTGAAGAGTGAGTTTGTCTGAGGAATATGAGATTTATAACTGCAGTGTGCTCTAAGATGGTGCTGGCTCTGGCTATACGTTGCTGTAATTGCTGTCAAATATCAGCATGAAGCAGCACGGTGATTTCAGTGTATTATGAAGACGTGAGCCCCAAATTGTTATTCATTATCCATATTATTATATGCATATTATGCGTAACTCCAGCTAGGGTGTTTCATGTGAGTTTTCTCTGGGGATTGCCTGGCGTGATATGAAGAAGCAGTTCATGCTACAGCTTTCTGTTGAACTGTAGCACTTCATGGAGAGCCTCACAACCTTCTGTTATCCATGCAACTGTAGTGCAGCTAAGTTTGGGAGCTGCAGGATCTGGAACTACCTGGTGATTGCTGGAGTTAATCAAAAGGGACTGCTGTTGCTGCTGCTGTGGTCAGAGATGTGGAAGTGAAATGGGAAGTGTCTTCTCATGCAGCTGCCTCATGGCAGGCTCTTCCTGACCCACAGCAGGACTCTGCCTGACCTGGACTCACTTTGTCTCCATGGTGCCTCTTCTTCCTGGAGGTAATTTCTCTGTGAAAGTTGCTCAATAGAGTTGCCTTCAGGAAGAAGCCTCTGGATCTCTTTGTTGATCCACATCTTTTCAAAATGCAGGTTTTCTTCCTCCTGTGGTGTGCCTGTGGTTTTGTTTTAGCGGTTTTTAAAAAAACCCCAAGTCCTCAATTCTTGAGAGCTAAAGAGCCTCTCATGTTCACAGGTAGTCCGTATGTGGATGCATCTGATGAGGGGATTTGAAGGCTGCTTTTGAATGTTTATTTAAGGCTTAAAATAGGAAAAGTTTAAGAACTGCATGGAGCTGGCCTAAGGTCTGAGTTCTTGCTTTTTGCATATGTGACAGTACTTAGACTGTGGCTGGCCTTTGCTCTGGCTCTGTGCTCCACAGAAAAACTTGTTATGAAGGAGCCAGGAGTGCTATACAGAAGAGGTCAAATTAATTGCCTCTCCAGGATGAGAACTTGACCTGAGGGAGGACAGTAGTTTTTCCAGTGGACACTCGGTGTCAGAACTGAGGTTAAGAGTCCAGATTTCTCAGTCCCTTATCTGCTGGGAGCTGTGCACACCATGCTCACAGGGGCATTTTTTCATCAAAAACTAATTGGTGACTTCTACCACTTTCCAGACAGCCTCTGTTAGCCAGATCTTGGTACTTTTAAGGAACCACAGGAAACATGTTTCCTTCAGAACTCTTCTTGTCATATCCTCCTATACAGCATCTTCATGGTGTTACTTCAGTAAGAGAAAGAGTATGGCTTGACTTTGGGAGTCTTTGGTGACTGACAGGCACTGTGACATCCCTGGAAACCTGTGGATTCCCTTGTGAAACTCTGCCTCTCACAGGTGTAATTAATTTGTCAGTAATCTGTGATTCCACATAGGAGTGAGTGAACTGGATTGCCACCCTAGTGATAATAAACACAAATCTTTTGTTTGATGTGGCTGTTAGGTATCCAGTAATCTCTTAAGACTGGAATTCTGTGGAGAAGTGGCATGCTTGAAAGTGCAGACCTCGGTGTTTGCTTCCAGAGTACGCCAGCAAACAAACCTGGTGGAGGTGCCAAATGGATTTCCTTTGTGTTAAGATGGACAAAAGACAGGTTATGAAATTCAGCACAAAATATCTGTGATACAGGGACAAAAAAAAAAGAAAGAGGCAAAAATGAATAAAATAGACTTGCTCAGCCTCTTGCTCCTATGGACAGCAGTCTTCTTTAGTCTCCTGCTGTACAATGATTCAGGCTAGTAAGGACAATGCTGTTTTGTTGGATACTTCCTGAATTCTAAAGTCTGGTTCTAGGGAGTGATTATCAGATGTTTTTTGTGCGTACTCCTGCTCAGATCATAGGCATGGAAGGGCAGCCAGGCTTTTCAGGGGATGTAGAAGGGCTTTTGTGGATGTGTGCACTGGTGGTTCAGAATAAAGTGATCCGGAGGAAAAAAGAACATTAAGAACTTGAAGTAATTACAGCCACCAAAAAAAAATCCAGCTGCCTGCCAGGTATCTACAGGAGGTCGTGCTGCTCTGTCAGGTTCTGTTACATGGGAATGGAGGTGTGTGGTTACTGTCTTGCTCTCCTGGTTTATCAGCTTTTCCTTCACCTGGTCATGTGTGTTGCCACAGTGCATGTTTCATTTGCAGACTCCCAAGTTCAGCTCCACTTTGTTTACAGTCCTACCTGAATTCCTTTCTAAATTTGGAGGCTTGTTTTTGCTTTCTACCATGATTGAACAATCCCATTTCATTGTGTCAAGAAATGTCAGTGCACATTGATTTTCTTAATCTTGTCTTATCCAGGCATGGTTTTAAATGATGTTATTAAAACAGATGCTTGCCTATTGCTTCTTAAATTCTTGTCTGTGTGTAGCTTTCAGCCATATCTTCTGTCCCAGTGCCAGACCAGCTCTGTGGGGTGTAGATGGAACCTCTGTGTGAGTGTGTGCAGTGGGGAGCAGTTACAGGAGTGAGTCTCAAAGTCACTAAACAGGGAGAGGAGCCACTTCTTAATTAAAGCAAAACAAGAGCGTTCAGACAGTGTGTGATGTTCAGCTGGCTCTGAAATGTGGCCGCAGAGAAGGAGGGAGGGTGCAGCTTCCATGTGCAGTGGTATTTTAAGTGGTGCTGAGTAATGGTGCTGCAGAAGTTGAAAGAATTCTGCCGTTGTTATTTACAAACTGTCAAAAGCTAATGCTGACAGCAGTAAGCTCAGAGTGCCACACACGAGCTCTGAAGCTCGTGGAATGTGAGAAAGAACAGCAGGGCATGGATTATTCTTCTCAAGTGCCTTCTAATGATTTTCAGTTTATCTCTGTCACTTGTAAGTAATAGTTCTCTTGTGGCTCTGTCCCCTCCTTTTTCCTGCTTATCTTTCCCAAAAGGGAAAAAACTATTGATGCAAATTTCCTTCTAATGTTTGGTAAACAAACACAAGGAGTGAGAAAAGGCTGTTTTTTCTTTATTAAAACCCCTTTAACATGCAACTGCCTCAAAGGAACCAAAATCAGAAAACTGGCAGATGTCTTTCTGACTGGAGAGTGGCACTTCTTGAAAGTGTTAAGAGTTGATCCAGCTGGTGTTAGACAGCAGGGAGTAAAGAGTATATAACAAATATGCATAGAAAACTAGTTGGAAAGGTTCATTGTGGTGCTTTATTAAGTGCCTGAATTGGTTTCTAGACCTTTTCTGTTGTGACAGGAAGCTCAGTGTGCAGACACTCATGTTTTCCAGTTTTTCACAAATTCTTCTTGCTCCCAAAATTGAAGCTAATTAAATGTTTTATTTGCAAGCTTCTTTTTTTTTTTTTTTTTTTTTTTTTTTTTTTAAACTAATGCATCACTTGGGGTATTGCTTATTCCTGTGAAGAGCTGCTAGGGTGAATGAATTTTCCCATTGAAAACCCACTGGCTGTATCATAATTTCTCTCACTTAACTCTCCTCTTCTTTCTAGGTCTGGATCAAGAAATAGAGATCGTCGAAGGTGAGTGCCCAGTTCTGCAGTTCTCCCAAATGCCTGTTTGTGTTCCTCTCTAGCTACTGAGGTTTTTCCTGCGTCTCACAAATGCAGTTCACTCAATGCCTCAGTGCCTGAAAGAAATGGGAAGTGCAGTGTGGGCACCTCAGTGGTGCTGAGCAGCCTGGCCAGGATGGGCTCTGTGTGCTCCAGAGTGTGAGCCCATGAATGTCCTCGAGGCCTCTTTCAATAAATACCTGATATACTCCCATAGTTTTAATGTCTAAAGTATCTGTTATATATATATAATACCTCAGATGTGAAAATAGAGTTGAGATTAAAACCCCCACATCTCTGGGAAGAGCTTGCCTTAATGCTATGGCAACATTATCTGTGATCACGGACCTGGAGATCTCCCTCTCTACTGCTTTCCTTTGGCATCTTTCTTATTTTTAGAGCAGGTTGAAATAAATTTGCTTCTGAAGTGCAGGACCTTCACAAGGAAGATTCTTTTAGGATTATGGTGATTTCACAGGCCACTTCCTTTGGCCTCTCTTCTACTTACACGGGCCTCACCTGTGAGCGATGCAGGGTTGTAAGCTCTGCTCTGGCCCTTGCCACATGCTTACAATAACAGTGGGAGCTTTATCTGTAAGCGTCCCACAGCAAACTGATGAATAACCCACTGGCATTTTGTTGGTAGCACAAGGCCCAGGAGGAGGGAGCTGCCCACGGTGTGGGTGTGGGTGATCAGCCCTGGGTGTCGGCGGGGATGTGGCCGGGCAGGGGTGGACTGTGCTGATGCTCTGGGTATTTGTTACTCAGCAGCATCTGAGAGGTGGCTCAGGGGTGCAGATCTGAGGTACTGAGACAGTCTGTGTTCCCTGCAGATCACGGTCTCGGGAGCGGAGGCGAAGACGCTCCAGATCAGCTTCCCGGGAACGGCGGAAGTCTCGCTCCCGCTCCCGGGACCGACACAGGCGCCACCGGAGCCGTTCCCGCAGCCACAGCAGAGGTCACCGCCGGGGGTCCAGAGACAGGAGTTCAAAACACAAGTATGTATTCCTGACAGGAGTGCTTCTGGGAAGGGGAGTCCTTGGCTCACAGTGACCTCCCCGGCCCGTAGAGCGAGCAGGAGCACAGCAGGGTTCTCCAGAGCAGCTGTGGTGGCCTGTGCCAGCTCCTGGGCCAAAGCAGGATTTCCCAGTGGCCTCATGTGAGGGCAGGAGCTGTACAGCAAGATCCCAGCTGAGAGTCCAGGAGATAGAACAGGTTCCCTGATTGGCAGTGCTGAGCCTCGAGGTGCTCCTACCATGGGAAGCAGCACAAAGCGCCTCTGAGCTAACTGAGCTTCCCTGGGCCTGTAAAAGCCAAGTGCCTGAGAGGCAGTTCGGATGTTATACTTCTGTAGTTATTTTCTGCTTCCCAGATTCCTTCTCTGAGTGCTGGCATCGGGAAGGAGTCTATGATTTGAGGTCTGGGGATAGCCTTCTGTTAGGAGGCTGCTTGAGAGAGAGAGAATTCTTTAGGAATCAGCACTTTTTCCTCCTGAAAAAGAAATACAGGAGGAGTATACTGTTCTTCTGTCTCTGAGGAGAAGCACTATAGTCCAAAGAAGGGCTTAAAGTTTTTCTGAAATTCAGCAAAAACAGCCTCTGTGTTGGAGGAAGGATGAGGCAAGTGTGTGTAGAGTATTAGAAAAATTGACTGGAATCATTGTGTTTCCTTACAGCCCTTCTAAGCCCAGGAGCAAGTCTACCTCCAGGTGCTTGCTGAGGTTAGATGTGGATTTTTTTAAAGACTCCTGGTTAATAGGGGAGTCCTTTAGCACTGTCACCTGATTAGGCACCAGCACTAAAGTACAATTCTAGAAACAAACCTACTGTTGTGTGTCTTGTGTCAGCTTAGCTAAGGGCTAAGAACAGCTTTTCTTTTAAAGATACCTGGTGAAGGGGAGGGAAATAATGGTCTGAAAAAGAAGTCTGTTAATAATTGAGGGGGGGTGTAAATACTGTTGATTCTCCAATGGCTGAGATACTAAAGTGCTTTTTTAAATCTGTCTTGAACATGAAAAATAAAGAAAAGAAGTTTGGACAATTAGGAAGTGAGGAAGATCCTGTAATAACTATTACTAAAGAGCAGGTAAGGGATTACTTCGGAACCCTTGAACACATCCAAACCAGCCCATTGAGACTGCAGGGGGATTGGCCAGCTGACACACCTGCACAAAATTGCTGAGAGCTGGGGAGAGGCCCGGATCAGTTTAAGAAAACAAAACAAAAACAAGAGAACAAACAGAAAAACCCTGTTTCCTGAAAGAGGGTAGCTTCTGTTTTCACCTCGAGAGTTAATGAAATCTGCTGTCAGGTTCTCCTGGTCTGAGGTCTCACTTGCTGAAAGAAACGGAGAGTGTGTCACAGGATCTGGAGATCTCGGGGTAGGAGATCTGCAGGCAGCAGGCAGTGTTGTGGAGCAGGTAGAGAGTTAATGCCATCAGATAGACTGATGTTAAATGACAGTTTCAGGAAAATGAAATGGCTGTTGGGTTTTGATATATCACTTGTGCAGTATTTTTAAACCTTAAAATCAAAAAGAATGAAAGTGGAACCTCTAAGGTATCTTCTGTTGTGACTGTAAATAACCCTGTGTACTGAGCCTTGGAGTAAAATGTGGGAGCCTCTGCTGAGCTCACTCAGGATCAGCTCCTTTTGAATCCTGCTATTCCCTAAGTTGGCAGGAATCACACAAGAAACAGCCTTTCAGATTAGACCTAATGTGAAGCCTTCTGCTTAATTCTGCGTGGGCTGACACAGGGAAGTGCTGCTGAAAATCTGTGGCTGTGAAAAGATGTGCCCGTGTGGTGGGCTGTGAATATAAATCTGTATCATCCTGACTTTGAACCCGGGATGCTGCCAAAGCCAGCATTTGTCAGGATGCAAAATGAAAAGCCCAGGGCTGAGCCAGCAAAGAATTCAGTTGGTATTTAAAGCAGTTGAGCAGAAAGCCAGTAGCTTAGGGCATAATGAAAAACTGCTCTGGAAGCCATGAACTGAGAGGAGGAAGAAATTGCAGGCACTTTGGTATGGCCCAGAAAAATAATAAGGAAGGGAAAACCTGAGAGAGCCCCTGTGGCAACAGCTTGAAAGGATCACTCTGAGGAAGGAGTAACAAAGGCTGTGCCGTGCACTCAGCGCTGCAGAGCCCACACTCCCTTACAGAAACCTCGCGGAGAGCCCAGAGTTGCTGTCGTGGGGGTCCCACTCCCCATGCCACAACACCCAGGCACATTCCTGTATGGAACTTGTATCCCACAGCCCTGGTAGGGAAAGATGTTGCTTGGTGGGTATTTGACAATTTTTAGTTGTGAAGCTGATAGCCATGGTTTACTTTGTACTTCAGATCTTCTAGAGATCGATCTTCAAGAGAAAAGTCCCGAGACAGAGAGAGGAAAGAGAAGAGCTCTTCTGAGAGGCGGCACGAGAGCACAAATGGCAAATCTCGTTCCAAGAGGTCAGAAGAGAGAGAAGCTGGCGAGATCTGAACTCAAATGATCTGTGTTGCACTGTAAATAGTCTGATAAACATTCTACACAAAGCCTAAATTTCCCATTTATATTTACTGAATACAACTCATCTTTTGTAGTTTGGGATTTTTATTGTTTGGCAGATAGCTGTGAGTTTGTAGAGACACAGAGTTACGTACTGTTTAACAGGATTTTGTTTTAGTAGGAATAAATAAATCTGGATGGATGGTTTTCAGTCCAGGCCAGTGTGGACACCCCGTGTTTGTCCTGATGCAGCGAGCGCAGCGGTCGGGGCCATGCTGTGCCTGGAGCCCTGAGCTGCCCGACCTTTGTAACGCTTCAGCCCTTTCCAAAAGACCCACCTGACCCTCTGTGAGCACACCAGTAGCACTGGTTCTCAGTTATATTTTTCCTTCTGTTTATATATGTTAAAAGAAAATTCAGATTTTTTTTTCTTCCTTTTAGTACTTAGCCACCTCATTTTTATGTCTCCAGCACTTGAGAGTTGCCTCACTTGCCCAGCTAAGACAAAACAGATGAAATTTGGCCCTGATCTATTCTGAAAGCTGTTCATCACTGAGGATGACGAAATGAGCTGAAACATGTTTCTAAGCTGGGCTCAAGTCTGGTTTTAGTACCTTTACAGTTCAGATAGTTGGTGTGAGCAAAGCAGTGGGAAGCGAGGCTGGTTTCTTCTCTAGAGAAGCACAGCCACAGCTCGTCTGCCTATTTACTGTGCACTCTGCAGTCAGAGCTTCCCCGTGGGGCTTTCTGACCTGCAGACTAAAGTGTTGGTGTGTTTTCCAAGGCCAGTCAGGCAGAATGTGCCGAGGGGCAGAGGTGGCTCGGGATGGAGCCCGTGCCGGTGTGTGCCACTCCTGGGAGAGACGCACCGGCCGCGTCCCCGCCTGTTGTCACTCGCTCATTTGTCCCTCGGTTTGTTTCCCAGGAGGGCAGCAAGGCGCCTGGCTGTGCCAGCCCCAGCCGCGACCCCCAGGCTCGGCATTTTGTGGGAATGGTGTGAGCGAAGCCCTTGTCACCGGCCGAGCTGGGCGCTGCTCGTTAGCTCGGTGAGGCGGTTAATTGCTGCCGTTAATTGCCGTTCCCAGGGCCGGGGGCCGGCCGGCGCTCCCGCCTCCCTCCATTCTCTCCTTCCCCCCCTTCCTCCCGCACGCGGCTCCGGTTCGGCCGCGGCGCTCCCCCGGTGTCAGTCCCTAGTGCATGCCCCCCCTTCCCTGTCCGTTTTTACAACTAATTCCGCGGTTTCACGTGTTGTTTTTGTAACCTCCGTGTGGGGCGCGGGGGGCGGCGGGCGCGCGCTCGGGGTTGCCTGTACGTGCCTGTGCTGTTCTCCCGCGGTCTGAGCGCATTAAAGATCTGTGTTTGTGGNGGGCGGGGGCCACGGGGGGATCCGGGCAGGGCGGAGGGGTGCTCCGGGCCGCTCCCGGCGCGAGGCGGGCTCCTGACGCCTCCGTGCGTGCGCCCCGAGAGTACGGCCTTGTCCCCGGGCCGCGCCTCCGCGCTGTGAGGGGGCGTTCGGGGAAGGGAGCCGGCTCCTGAAGCGTCCCCGCTGCCCGCTCGCTGCCGCCGGCTCCGGGAGCTTGGAGCTAGCAGTGGCAGCGCTGGGGTCGGTGCAGCCGCGGGGCCGGGGCCGTTCATGGGCCCGGGCCGCGCTGTCTCCGCGCTGGCCGGGCTGCTGAGAGCCCGCGGCTGTCAGAGCTTCGAGCCCAGCCCCGGGGCGTTCTCCGCTGACCCGGAGGCGTTTGCTGTCCGCCTTGAGCAGCTCAAGAAGTGGCCCCAAACCATAGCGAGAAGCCTGGGGAAGAATTTAATCCTTTTCCCCAAAGACCAGGTTGCTCCCTTTGATCCGCGGTCCTTTATCCCGAGGCTGGCAGCTGCGAGGGGGCCTGGGGTTGTTGCTTAGGCAGCACCTGCGGGTGTGTGCTTCAGTCAAAGAAAGCCCCTCACCTCTGCAGAGCTCAGCACACCCAGAGCCTCAGCGCTCTTCCCGGAGAGGGTTAAAGTCCTGTTTCTCTTTCCTTCGGGAGCACACACGCCTGATTTGCAGGCATGAATTAGAGGGCTTCCTGCCGAAAGAAAAATACTTCAGTGTGTTCAACTCCGACCTCGTTTCCAGCCTCTTCTCCTTATTTTGTAAGGCAAAAACATCTTGCGTAACTGCTGGGAGCAAGAGGGGCAGCCTGTCCTGCAGGGAGGGACTGGAGCCAGCCCTTCCCGGTACCAGGGCAGGCCTGGGCTGCCTGTGGAGCTGAGAGGCTCCTCAAGGCTGGATGTCTGGTGTGTGGAGTGGCCTGTGGGGGAGCTTTGCTCTGTGTGTGTGTAAGAGACAGAAAGAAAAATTCCACTTCTGGGAGGAGAAAAGGCGTTTTTCTTGAAGGTGGCTGTGAAGGACACCAGCATCTGGAGGAAGGCCGTTGTTTCATAATTATTCTATGGAATGGTTTTGGTTGGAAGGGACCATAAAGATTATCTTGCCCCATGGGCAGGGACACCTTCTACCTAGACCAGGTTGCTGCAAGCCCTATCCAACCTGGCCTTTGAACACCCCTTGAAACAGCAGTTTCATGCTGCCATAAATCTCTCTAGGCTGTACAGGAGGCAGCATGGAATTTGTGATCTGTGGAGCGAGCACCCCACCTAAAAAATGTACTTTCTTTTGTCTTTTTAATAAACCCGTGTGAAATGACCACAGCCTTTTCCAGGGGGTTTTCATGCACAGAGATCTCTCCAGAGTCCCTTGTGAGCTCAGTCTCTGGCAGTGAGGGGTGTCACTGTGCTTCTGAGACAAGAGGGGAGCCCTGTGGGTGAGGTGGAGATGTCTCAGTCTGAGGTGGGGGTGTCTCTGATGTGGGAGGTTCAAGCACCCCACTGATCTCTACCCTTGGAGTTGGCACAAGGGATCTGCAACAGTTGGTGAGGGTGAGTGGCTTGGCTGCAGTGGAGTTTGTAAGCTGTGGGATGATAATGACTGATGTTTGTGCAGCTCAATTGTTATTACTGGCCTGACCTGTAATCAGTTCCACGCAGCTTTAATGCTGCTCTTCGTCTTAGAGTTTTGATCTTCCCATTGCTCTCATGGAAATAATACTGGGTTTTGTTTTGCTCTTCTCTAAACAGTTGGAGTTTCTGTATTTGAACTCCTGTCTGTAGTTAAAACTGCCCTGGATAAGCATTTTCTCCTACGAATGACAGATGTATCACATTGCAAGGTGGTTGTGCTCTGGAGGAGTTTCTAATTCCCTTGCTGTGAGTGCTCCGTGGCACGTGCTGTGTCTGCACTGGAGGGTTAAATATCATTTCAGAAGAACCTGAGGCCAGCTCCAGCAGGAGAATCCCAGAATGGTTTGGTTTGGAAGGGACCTTAAGACTCATCTTGTTCCACCCCTTGCCATGAACAGGGACACCTTCCACTATCCCAGGTTGCTCCAAGCCCTCTCCAGCCTGGCCTTGGACACTTCCAGGGATGGGGCAGCCACAGATTCTCTGGAAAACCTGTGCCAGGGCCACACCAGTGTCTTTGGTGGGGTTTGGATTACAAACTGTGTCCTTACAGAGGCCTTAGGGACATGCCAGGAGCAGAGGTGCCCCAATGTCAGACAGGGATGTGTCCTCGGGTCAATGTCCCCGCCCAGCCCTTGGCTGTGACCTGATGTCAGGAAGGAGCTGTGAGCTGCAGCAAAATGATAAGCTTGTATGCAGCATGCGGCCCAAGTGTCTTTGAGAGAGAAAAACTCATTTTGGGAAATCTTACATGTTATTTCTTCTTGTCCTGATGTAAGTGGGACTGCAGAAAAAGGAACACATGACCCAAGACTGAATGTCACAGCAGGTGACTGCCCAGTGAGTTTGCTGCAGTGTCACACTGTGTGTGGGATCAAAACCCAACCGTCTGCTCGTGGAAAATAGCTGCGATGGGAATATTGCATCTTATTCAGAGCAAAACGAGGCTGTTCTGTCTTTATTGATTGCAGCTTGGGGCTTCAACAATTTCTGGCTGACAGGAAGGAATCCTCTGAGGTGCTTAAACTAACCAACCAAACAGAACCAAACCAGCCAAATGCTGTGTTTGTGTTCCTAAAATGTCCAGTCAGAACCTGATTTCATCATTCTGTAAAAGATAAAAACGTGTTGAACATCAAATCTAAGTTATGGTATATTGTTAGAAATTTTCCAGGAAGAACTGGTGCCTGGTGACATTCCAGATGCTGTGGTTTGGTGTTTTATGGGTGGAAAATGATTTAAACCTTTCCAATGCACGGATCCTTAAATGATTTCTGTCACCAGTCTTCATCCACCTGACTGTCTGTGGTTCTCCGCGCTCGTCAGGCAGTTCTGTCTGACTGCTGCTGATGGTTTGTCCCTTGGGTTTAGCTGTGCGAGTGTCACTGGTTTGAGGCAGATCAGATCTGTAAATCTGCACTGTGGCTTCAGGAAACAGGACAGTGAGCCCGCCATGAAGGTGAGTAAAGCTGTGTTTGTCCTGTCCCTGTTGTTGCTGTGGTACAGGAAAGGGTGTTCGTTCCCCCTCGGCTTGGGCTGGGGACTGCTCCCAGCTCATCCCATGGCTGGGGGAAGCAGCCTTTAAAGCTTGGGGAGCTCTGGGACCCTGTCTGAGATGCAGATCCTGGCTGTGCTGCCATGCTCCCTGGCCTGTGTGGGTTCAGTTTGGGTCTATCACATGTGCTTTCTAATTATTTCTCATTCTACAGGGTCTTTCTCCCATGTTTTCTCCTGTCCCCAGATCTACTGCATGTAGCATGTGTTACACTGCAGCAGCGCAGGATCCTGCCACTGCCTGTTCCCTTGAAAGGTGCCTGGATGCATTAAACTTCCCAGCTGAATTACTTCATGTCCTCTTCCAGCAGGAGACAAGATGTCGGCTGCTAGAGGACAGTAAAACCATCTCAGATGCACACTATCATTTTCTGCTTGTCTTCAATTAAACTGATTACCAGCCCTCTTTGTTGTTCCGAGCTCAGGCCATTCCGCATGCTGCCAGCGTGTGCTTTGGCAGCGGCGGGCGCTGGGATTTCCTGCATTGTTTGAATCTTTGCCATTGACCTTCGTGGTCCTTGTTCTGGCACCGCCTCTGCTCTGGCAGGGGTGCAAAGGGCATTATTCAAACCCTGAAAGAAAAGAGAGAGAATTGCTTTAAAGGCATTGAGGGCTCTTTGTACTCGGTGGCTCCGTAGGGTCATCGCTGCAAAAAAGAGGGGAATTACTGGGGTTGTCAGGATAATTACTGCTTTTTCATTGTTCTCATCCCAGTCTGGATGACAGTGGTGAGATTTATAGTGAGTCATAAAAATATGCCATCAATGCTGTGTTAAGTGGTGTCCCTTTTGGACAGAGAGGGGAGAAGCCTGGGTTTGGTTCCTTTTGGGAAGTCTCAGAGGTGCTGGAAGCAGTTGTCTGTGCCCTGGATCTTTCCCAGCTCTGTACTGGGAGGCTGTGGAGGGCTCTGCTGGAGAGGCCGGTGGGTTTGTGCTGGAGCCCTGTTGCAGCCTGTGCCGTGGGTGCTGGTTTTGAGAAGATTCCCCTCTCCATGCTGCTGGAGATGGGCGTGCCAGGGACGCACGAGCCACTTGCCCCAGCACAGGGGAGGTCACCTGACTCACTCCTGCCTCTGTCCCCATCGCTGCGGCTGCTCCACACCAGTAAATCATTTGCTCAGTCTGTGCCTGGAGCCTTGTACCTTGAACCTGCTTGAGGCCTGGTGCAGTAAAAGAGCAATGCTCAGCTCAGGGCAGAGGCTGAAAGCACCGCTTGATCAGTTGTTGCCCTTTCCATCTGGAGCCTTCCTACCCATCAGGTGCCTGCAGTCAGTCTGGGGACAGCTGGCCCCATGAAGGTGTCCCTGGTGTGGTTGGCAGGCTGATGAGAAGGGCAGATGAAATCCTTGGAGTAAGATCTTGGGAATAAGATGCAACTTCTGCATTATTGATTCATTTGCATGGTATTGTGCAGGTTGAATTAAATTATCTGGAGTGAGATCCTGTACTTGATGTAGAACGAATGCCAGAGTGCTCGGGTTGGAGTGCTTCTAAGTCCAGCAGGCTCTAAGGTTAAAGGGTTGACAGTGCCAGGCTAACCTGCTGATCCTGTGCCTCAGAGTTGCCTTGCCATGGATCTGTCCCCCTGTGATTTGTACCCAGAAGAGAAGAGGCCTCTGCAGTGGGACAGGGACAGCCTGGGGAGCCACAGCTGAGGGAGCTGAGCCTCCCCACGGTGACTCATCTTGTGTTTCACTGAACCTGTAAATGAGCTTGGGTAGAAACGTGAGACACAGCAAACCCTGTTGCTGTTGGAGTTGAAATCCCAGGCTCTCTGCACCGTGTTGGTGCTGACTTTAAGCTCTTTATTGCTGGGGAAGTAAATGGCTCCAGTGGACAATCCAGACGCGTGACTTCTGGGGCACCGTCATGGAAAATTGGCTTGGTTGTCGTGGTTATTTGCTCTGATACAACTTTTCATAACATTGCCAAGCAGCTTTTTCCAAGCCTACTGGAATGTATTATTCTTTATTTCTTCCATTGTGGTATTTTTTAAAGAAGCACTATCAGAGAATCTGTATAAAACATGGATTTTTATTGTTGTTGTGGGTAATGAGTTACAGGATCCTCTGAATGACTAGGGCTCTTCCCCCCCCCTCCATCTTTAATAGCAAATTATCACAGAACCCCTCTGTTTATTGTAGTTGTAGCTCAAGGTTATGATTTATAGCAGGGGAAACTAAAATAGCAGTTGTTAGCTCTTCCAGTCTGATGAAATTAAATTTGCCTGATTTTAGTCTCAACTCCTGCCTTGTTTTTTCTCCAGGGAGGGAAGCCATCACTCTCTTGCCTTCTGCAGGGCTGGGTTGCTGAACTTACCCAGTGGTTTCTCATCTAAGAAGGTGTTGAATAGCTTTGGTTTGCTCCTCTACAGAATATGCTGGTGTTTGTTTCTCTCTCTCCTGGGGAAGCTCAAGTGCACATTACAGTAGGGAACAGCCTTATGTTGGGATATAAAGGTCACAAGTGTTTCCTTTCACCTCTGCAGCTGGGAGTCAGGCTGACGTACACGGGAGGTGGCAGTAAGTCTTTGCAGCCAAAAGGAGCTTTTGGGGTGTTTTTCTTGAGGGAGAGCTGCAGACCAGTCAGTCCTTTCTGCGTGGGGTCTGTAGCCTTCTTTGTCCAGCTCTAGCAGAGTTTATTTCCTCCTCTGGAGAAGAGTTGGTGTTGTTCCTGCATTCCACGGACTCTCCCCATTGCTCTGTGTGGGAGACCTCCGGCACCAGCAGTGTGTTGTATCCAGCTCTGTGACAATACACTGGTTTGCTCACCTCCCATTGAATGTTTCCAATGTGAATATCAGGTAGTAACAGAATATTTTAATTGGTGTTTTTAAAATATGTTTCAAAATGTATTTTAACTTCTCTTTCCATTGCTGCAGTGAAGGGGGAGAAGGGTGTCTGAATACGGATGAATGAGCTGTGATGGATAACAAGGACTCAGAAGCTGAGATCCACCCTCTGAAGACTGAGGACGTAAAAGCTCAGGAGAACCATGAAAACTTCGTGGAGAGAAGGATTGTCAAGTCCTCGGGGCTGTCCCGGCTGTCCCGGTGGCGCACTGCTGCCTTCTTCATCTCCCTGTTCCTCTGCCTGATCATTGTGTTTGCTTTCTCCTTTATCATTCCCTGCCCAGAGAGGCCAGTTTCAGAAAGAACATGGTTCCGATACTACAACGATGCAGGTGAGCTTGCTGCAGCAGAATAAATACTTGCCAAGAGTCCTTTTCCTTTCTGTGCCACGGATTTGGGTTGTGGGCCTCTACCTAAGCACAACGTGGAGCCTGACCTGCAGGGATGCAGCCCTTGGGAGCCAGAGCTATGAATACCTGACCTGGATAAGCAATGGCCCATTATAATTGGAGTGGCCTTCCAGGAGGTGTTTACAGGATCTAGTGGAGAAATTAGATGCTGCTCTGAAGTGCTAACAAGGTAGCAGGCTGGCCTCATTCAGAAAAAAAAATGAGGGAGGGTATCTGGGAATAAATCTCTGTTGAAGTTTGGTCTGTAAAATGTTCCCTTGAAGTTCGAGCTGAGGTTGGAGGCAATCAGGCATTTTTTCTTCTGTCACTTTGACTTTATCCCATGGCCAACAGGAAGGGGAGAAGAATAATTCCATCTTGTTTTTTCAAGAAATTGCTCTATAGTTACTATCGCTATTTTTATTCTGGTTGCTTTAGTTGGCTCTTCAGCCTGGGTCCTGCTCCCCAGTGGCTCGGCAATCGCTTCTGGGAGAGCTTTTCTTTAATCTTGTGTGCAGTGGGTTGTGCTGGATGTGCTGTAAATGCAGAGATAGTGCTCACAGCAGGGACTGAGCTGCATGTGGTGCTGCAGACATCCCAGGTTCTGCAGACATCCCAGGTTCTGCTACTCTGAGCTCAAGAAAGCTGCTTTTAGCTGATGGAAAGATGGAATATCTGGGTTTTGTGGGGCTTGGGTGGGGCTTCTTTATACTTTGAGAATAGCAGCCCTACACCAAGACCGGAGTTGTTCTTTGTTCAACATAGTTCAAATTCAGCCTGCTTGGCTCTTAAAAAAGACAAATCCTCTGGGGGATAGCAAATTTAAAAAATGCTTTGGCACTAACTTCCTGTCCTTGGTACTTGTGTGCGTCGCTTTTTTTAATACAAAAGCCAATTTGTCCTGATGTTACACTGTCCGGGATGGAGGCAGTGAGTAGGTCTCTAGGAATTTGTGTTTTGCTCCAACTTTGCTGTGGGCTAAGAAAATCCTCACCAGAGCCTGGCTTGTGTTCTCTTGCAGTGCCCTACCAGTTCCTTGCTATAGAAGATGTGAATGAAGACAAAGTACAAGATGTGCTCTTTGCTTTCAGATCCAGCAATGGCAGCAGCAGCTTCAACAGGTCCTGTCTGGATGAAGGTACCTGCTTCAGAAACGCCTTCTAGTGAGGGCTGTCCTTTCTCTTTTAGTTCCAGTTAGTGACTGGGAGAGAAAACTGGGTGGGGAGAGGAGCTGGGTGAGTCCCAGCTCCTGGATGGTGCAGGGCAGCAAAGGTGGATGCAGGGGCAACTCCCTCTGATATCTCTTCTCCCCAGGGCTGCCGTCTCCCTGTGCCTTCGTTGCTGCCGTGTCTGGCACGAATGGCAGCGTGCTCTGGGAGAGCCCTGCTGCTGAGGACGTGCAGTGGCTGCAGTGTGGCATCCAGCAGCTGCGCACAGCAGAGGCCCCAGGCTGCCTCTTGGTGGGGAAGCCGCTGTCCCTTATAGCAATCGACCTGCGGACAGGTGAGTGCCAGCAGAGCCCTGCTGCCACACAGGGGATGGGCCACCTGCATTCCTCACCTGGTGGCCTCCAGGGAGAACGTCAGCATGACATGACTGGCTGGTGCATGAACAATGGGCACTGGGTATTTATTATCTTGGAAACCTTGCCAGAGCTGCTCGCTGGGCGTTGAGGAGCGCGTGGTCTCAGCCTCGCTGTTCCAAAGGCTGGGCTCTGGTGGGGGTTTGTGCCAGCCACTGTTTCATAAGACCAGTGTTCCAACAGCTTTTGAAACAGGAGGAGCAGTCACTAGCTGTGAATGTTGCTTTATACTCTCCAGGGTTAGACACAAACCTGCACCTGCAACGTTTCCCAGTTATTCGTGTGTGCGTGCCAGGAGCGCCCGCTGTAGCAAGAGGAGGGGGAGTTATAGGCATTTATGATTTTAAAGTCATGAAGGAGAGCACTTAGGAGAAGTGCTTGCCAGTCTGTTTCAGTAGTCTACGATTCTTCCTGGTTCCTCTGGAAAGGTTTCTTCCTTTCTAAACTTAGAGGTGGAGAAATTCATCATCATCATCTTGCCTAATGTGGGTGGGGGTAGGGAGTGCCTGTACTGCTTTAGGAACAGTGACCATCTGCTGCACCTTGAACCTTCCTTGCTGGTGAAGCTTAAAATACAGTTCCATTTTGGGGGTCACTGTTTTCAGAGGTCTAAACAATACATGTTCTCCCTAGGATCCCATCCTCTGTGTCTGGTGTTGAACCCCTCACACCCTGTTTTCCAAAAATTGGAAAAAAGAAATATCAAGAGGTACAGCTCTAAGGAATCTGAGGAAAATCTGGTGTAGCTTTTAATTTCCAGTGTAGATGGAAGTGTAGATGCACACAGAGCTGGAAAGTTTCTGTACCAACAGAGATAGCACCGTTTCCCTCATGTGTAGGTTTTAGCACAGGTTATTTTTAGACTATTAATGAAGTCAATTTCAGGTCAAAGTGTAGAAAGTTGGCTGTGAAGCCAAAGGCTTGTAGCTAAAGACAGCCATAAAGGCAAGTGTGGAGAGAAGGAGCCAGGCTAAGCTACAGGTCACAGCAGTACAGCAAAGAAAACATTCCATAGATAACTTCAAAGCAAGAGAGGAAAAAATGCTTCAGATAGAAAAGTGACTAACCCAGGATTTTGTGTATTTGATGCCTTTTTGCTATTAAGTAGGTTAAAAATGGTTTCTGAGCGTAGTTGACTGGGGGTTAGGAGGGCAGAGCAGAATAAAATGTATTTGCTCTTGCTAAATGTATTCAAAGAGGCAAAGTCTAACTTACATCATAGTGTGCTAAAAACAGTAGCCAGCACAATCTTTAGCTGTTAATGATTCATCATCGTGGAGGATTTGGTGAGATTCCAGGGCTCTCAGGCTGTCTAGCCCCTGCCCGTAGGAAGATTGAAGGAGAGATAGGCAGATTATCATCTGAAAGTGTCTGATGTGGTTTTGATCTTTAAATGCTGATAAAGTTAGTGGTTTTTTATCAGTTGAAGTTGTGTTAAGTCCTGCTTTCTTTGTTTCCACAAGAAGCAGGCAAGAAGGGAAGTGTAGGAGTGCATGCTCCTGTTTGTGTGGGACATCTAACATTCCTGCATGTTTATCTTACCAGCAAACCGGGACACATAAGACCTTAAGATTAACTGATCCAGGTCAAAGTAAAAGTCTTTGTAGCTGTGTATTATTCCATCTCTGCCATAGCCCGAAGCAGAGTCTCAAGGAAGAGGACAGGAGTAAGGGTTTTGTTACACCTTCTCTCTTCACCTGGTCCTCCAGCAGCCTGAACTGTGAGGCCTGTGGGTGGTTCTGGTGTCCTGAGGGATATGGCAGAAAGGGCACCACGATGATCAGATGTATGGAACTGGTTCTGTGTGAGAAATCACTGAGCAAATAAACCAGAACTCCAACCTGGGGAATGTCTGACAGGGAGAAAAGTCTCTGTGTCCTCTGCAGCTGCTTGAAGTGAGAGCTGAACTCAGTCTTCTGAGTTCTGTTTTTATTATTCCTTCCAGACCAAAAAAATCCAACCCTTTCACCCAGGTTAGATTTGCAGTCTAGGCACTTGCCTAATTTCCATGTTGGCTCCTCTTGCCGTGCTTGTGCCGTGACCCCGGGCTCTGAGGAAGCACCGTGGCGCTGCAGATGTCAGACAGGACAGTCCCATCTCCTGTTGATGGAGCAGGAGGGGGCTGCTTTCACAGTCTGTGCTCTCTGTGGGCTGGGTTAGGGCATGGAAAGATTCTCAAGTGCTTGGTGTTGAATTCAGCTCAGTGTCACCTGTTTCTCTTAACTCAGACTTCTCTTTTAAGAAAATAAGATGTTTTCTCCCAAACTATGTCTGCTGTCTAACCACCAAAGATTAGAGCCTTCTGCACTGACAAGTGAATTTCATTAGCCTGGTCTTACTCCTGTGCCTTTGGACTGTCCTGAAGCTAGAATGTGATCATTTAGAACTTCTCTTCTTCCTCTGCCTGCTTATTTTCTTCGAAGGCAAAATTCTTTGTCTTCCCATGATTTCCTAAGGAAACTAGGAAATCTGCTCTCTTCACTTCACATCTGTTGTCATAGTAACAAATCCAAGTGTTTTTTTCAGCATTGCAGTAAAAGCTTTGGAGCAATCCTACTGGAAATACAGCCTGCCTTATTTATTGCAGACAGCATCAAGTAGTAATTCCTTGGCTTTCAGTCCAGCTGCCTTCCTGACAAAGAACAGATGATTACTTTGCATTCCTGAAATAATAATTGCTGCGTGTGATGCTGGGTAAAGGGGAGGGTAAACATTTGCCCTGGGAGCACCTAATCAGAGACTGAAGTGTTCATTAGAAAGAAAACCCCCCAGCAGTGTCCTGCCTGCCAGATTCCACTGGAAATTCCACTGGTCAGTGACTGGAAAGTGGCCCACAGCCTTGGACAGTGGATGGATAGAGCCACTCAACTGGTCTGGAGCTGTTGAAGAGAAACCCACCCCAGCCACCCCCTGTTTTTTTAAAAGCAAAGCTTTGTTACCTCAGTTTGCAAGCAAGTTTGAGCTGTGTGTATTCTTTAAACAAGGGAGAGGTGGGATATGGCCTGAGTTGTGGCTGGTCATGTCAGTGGGGAAGCATCTACAGGAGGCAAGTTGCAGCAAAGAAGGTTCTGCCAGGAGTAGCAGCAACACTGGTCAGAATTCAGCTGCTTTATGGTCTCAAAATGTCTGTGCAGGTTTAAGTGCACAGCAGCAGGGATTCGGATCACAACACAGGATTCTCCATGCCATGAATGTGCTGAGAAGCTTGTTAACCAAAGGCACAAGGGAAGCAAGCTGTTCTTTGTGCCAGGGTGTTTGGCTGTGTTCCTGCAGACAGCTAGGATTGCTTTCCCACTGTGAGATGAAATGGTGGATACTGGGATTCATTGGGAATGCAGAAAGGCAAGGAAGTGCCCCATGATGAGCATAAATGTGGCTGGTTTGTGGTGCTGATGGGCTGGAACAGGAGCATTAATGACCTTTCAACTTAAGATGCCTTTTAGTGACTGTTTCCCACTAATTGTTTTCCAGGGGAAGTTCTGTGGAAGGAATCTGGTGACTTCGGAGCTAATTATACTGTGCTGACTCCTTTGTCAGTGATTCCAGATGTGGATAATGATGGAGTTCAGGACCTGATAATCTTCATTACTAAAGGAAGCCAGGTATGTCATCCTGAAGCTCTGATAACCCCAGGGGATGGCAGGAATGCTGTTTGTTTCTACCTTGTAGTCTCAGAGGAAGTGTCCGGAGGCCTCTGGTTTCTGTGGGTTTGGGGTGGGTTCTTTCCCACCCTCCGTGGATGTACTCCCAAATCAGCACAAGTGTTTTATGGTTTAAAAAAATAAAATAAATCAAAGAGCTGGCCAGTAATCCCTCCCCCTGTGCTTTCCTCACTGCATGTTCCTGGGCTGTCTGGGGAGTGAGCCGGGGCAAGATGAGCTTGCAGTTTTCTGCTGCTCTGCTTAGAGAAGTGGAAGTGAACAAACCCTGACAGCTTTGGCTCTTAGATCAAAGCACAGCTGACAGTCAGTGCTTTAGTACCAGCACTGCCCTTTTCTGATCCCTTCCCTCTCTCTGCCTGTGGTCTGCTTTACAGTGCTTTTCCCAGTGTCACAGTGCTGGTTAATTCTGATCTGAGTCCATTTAGTGAAACAGCTGCTGGTTGTATTATCTCCCTCCACATATTGCTTTTCCCATTTCTGAGAGGGGAAAAGTCATGTAGCTAGAGCAGTTTTTCTGCTGAAACATCTACATCCACGGTGGGGTGGCACAGCATTGTCTGCGTGCCCAGTCTGTCCTGTTCAAAGCATGCAAGTTACAGCTCCCTGTGGGTCTGATGGGAGCAGTGGGAGCCCCATGTCCTCATACCAGAGCCATGGAATCATTAAGGTTGGAAAAGATCTCTGAGATCTTCAAGTCCAACCTGGGACCCTTCCCCACCTTGTCACCCAGCCCAGATCACTGAGTGCCACATCCAGGCTTTCCTTGAACACCTCCCACAACGGTGACTCCACCACCTCCCTGGGCTGCCCCTTCCATTGTTTAACAACCTTTTCTGAAGAAATTCCTCCTGATGTCCAACCTGACCCTCTCCTGGCAGAGCTTGAGGCCATTTCCCCTTGTCCTTGTCCCTTTTTCCCTGGGAGCAGAGCCTGACTCCCACCTAGCTCCACCCTCCTGTCAGGGAGTTGTGGAGAGTGAGAAGGTCTCCCCTGAGCCTCCTTTTCTCCAGGCTGAGCCCCCCAGCTCCCTCAGTCCCACCTCACAGAACATGTGCTCCAGACCCTTCCCCAGCTCTCTTCCCTTCCCTGGACCTGCTTCAGTACCTCAGTGTCCTTTTGGAATTGAGGGGCCCAGAACTGGACACACCACTCGAGCTGTGGCCTCACCAATGCCCAGTACAAGGGCAGAAGCACTTCCCTGGCCCTGCTGGCCACACTGTGGCTGGTACAAGCCAGGTTCCATTGGCCACCTTGGCCAATGTCCTCCATAAGAAAATAGGGTTTTGCTGTACAAGGCATTGTTGTTGCCAGAGTCATCAGAAATTCTATTTTCTCCACCTCCTACAGTTCTCTCTGTTTTCTTTCCTCCTTGCTTTTGCTATCCCAGTTATCTCCAGACTTTTGTTTTTTTAATCTTAGGCGGCCAAGAAAGGTTTGAATGTAGCCTCTGTTCTGCAAGACTGCCTTTTGATCTGTTTTCCATTTAAGCTCTCTTGCTATCTTGGTATGAAATCCCTTCCTCCCTCTGGATTTGGCAAGCACTCTGCCAACTTAAGGAAAAGTATGTTCTCTTTTGAGAAATCACGCAAGTGTAGGAGCTGGAGTGGAGCTCTGCAGCTTGGAAAGGGCTGGTCAGAAGGGAGATTTAGGACTCAAGTAGAGCAGCTTTGTTGCTATTGAGGGCTGAAGTTGAAAGGACAGAGCTGTGAGCAGTCTGTGGAAGGGTCCATGTGCAGGGGGTTAGGTGGCAGCTTTGCCAGAGAGTCCCATTGACCCCAGCCTGCTGCAAGCTTCAGCACAAACACATCCCATAAAATGTGCCAGATTTCGGGATCCGTCTTCTGTGGCAACACAGAGGGGTTGGCAGTGCAGTGAGGAGGGTGGTGTGCTTTCTCTCTCCCTGTATAAATACCTCTGGCTGTCCCTGTCCCGCGGCAGCCACTGGACCTGTGCTTGCCAGTAAAGGTGGAGCTGACCTACCAGAGCTGGCCTGTGTCTCCTCCCAGTGCAGGAGTCTGGGAACAGCTGGTGGATGCGTTGCTCTCCCTCTCCAGTTGTGTTCTCATTCTCCCCAGCAAACTCAATCCCTTATTCACCTGTCAGACTCTCCAGACTTGCTTTGGGAGCAGCAGATTTCCTTCTCTTTCCCAGTGCCTCCCTCTCAAGGTAGAGGGAAGGATTCCTGCCTGACTCAGCATTTCTGATGGATGCTGTTTCTCTTGGTCAGATGTTTCACTTGTCCCTCAAGTCCATTGCTCTCCCCAGACTCTGACTGTTGCTCAGACACTTAAATCTGGTCCTGGCTTTAACCTTTATTCTCCTGGGTGAAATGTTTTTAGTGGATTTTGTTACCCTGCACAAAGAATAGAAAGAAACCTATCAGCTCTTTTATCTTCGTGGACTCACATAAGCCAAAGGAAGAGTAGATTAGGGCACTTAAAACATTTAGCAGAGCTGCCATGTGAATCCAAGTTTCCCGTGTCCATATGCTGCATTGTTCCTGCCTTAAGGTCATCTCCATCTTAGGCTTGAATAGATCTTTGCTGTCCTTACAGAACTGAGGCTGCTGTTCCACAGTCCCAGTCTGTAAGGAAGGTGGGTGACAGAGGTAGCAAATTCTCAGATCAGGTGGCTATGCTGGAAGTGGCTTTCAAACTTCCAGAAGAACTCACAGCAGAGGGGTCACCGAACTCATGCCCACTCCTCCAAAACCAGGGAGAGACTTTCCATCCAAGCCTATCCTGCTCCCATTCAGTTGCTGTTCTGTGCCAGCTTTAACCTTGTTGTTTTTTGTCTTTAATCCCTTCCCTGCATAGGTTAAGACCTTCATCCATTCAGGAAAAACTGGCAAACAGATCGGCTCCACTGGCAGCCTGACCGTGGATGGCAACGCTCGCTACATCAGGCTGGACCTGCGCTCCTCCTCCTACTTCCTTTTCTACACAGGTACAGCTCTGCTTGGGAATCAGTCTGAAAGAGTGATTGTAACTGAGATCAGGATTAGTAAACATCGTCTGAGAGTGTGTTTTGCATTCTTACAAGCTGTGTGGAGCTTTCACCTAGTCAAAGAGCTGTTCAGGGCCAAGAGGAAGGGGGGGCTTCTGCTTAAACTGTGGTTTGTTATGTACTGTAGTGGTTTTATTTAACAAATGTCAAGCATGTAAGGATTAGGCAGTCATTTATAGCAAATGATTACTGTGGAACACTTGGATTACGAACAGATAAAACATTAAAAGCATTCAGTAGCAGGCTTGAGTCTCAAAATACCACTACAACTCTATGATGCAAGCCCTAAAAATACAGTTGATCTGACAGATCTGGAAAATCATAGAGTTCAGAGCCAGGGCAGGATAACTTATCTCTCTCATTCTTGCTTTTTTTTTTTTTATTTTTGCACAGAGAACTCTCTCTATGCATATTCCCTGAAAGATCTGTGCAGTGCAGCAGTTGGGATGGAAATTAAACTTCCCGGCCTCCAGCAGGATCCTCACTGGGAGAAGAACATTGACCGCACCACGCACCGCTTATCCCTTCTCAGGTATGAGGTTATGTGTTGGAGGCTGGTGGAGTGGAGGGTGCTGGTGTTCCTGACAGGATGGCCTGCTGGGGCTTTGTTCTCTCCTGGCTATGTGGCTTTTAGACTAGGAGCACATCCAAAGCTCAGGAAGAGGGCTGGTGTTAATGGCTTCATCAGGGGTTCACAGGAAGCAGGCAAAGCACGTTGGGGTTTCCTATTTGCATTTACTGTGCAGGGAAAAAACTCCAAACCTCACAGTAAAACCACCCCATGGTCAAAAAAGCTTAATCATTTCTCTATCCTTGTTCAGATTTGGAAACCTTCGCTACCTGGCAAAAGTTCCTGGGCCGTCACGGGACAACATCTTGGTTGTGAACTCAGAGATGGCTACGCTGATCAACACAAAAGATCTCCACACTGTGTGGACCCTCAACGTGTCCCGTGCTTTGAGGTAGTGTTCTCTGTGTGGGCTAGATGTGGCATATCCAAGATCCCAGCAACAGCACTGTCCCACTTCCCTGGCCCTGTTTTTTGCCTGGGTCATATCTGGATCTTGCTTATGGTGTTTTGTCCTCTCTGCTAGCAAATGCTGGGTGCTGGCTTCAGGATGGAGGAGCTCAAAGCTTTGATTCCTCATTCTGTGCCTGCTGTGATGTGGCTGGGCTCAGAGTTGGGGTGGTACCAGGCCAACCCAATGTTGTGGCAGTCAAGTCTCTTACCAGGGCAGTTGTGGGAGGATAGAGGCAATTGGGAAAGCAAAGTGTGCTCAACCATCAGGGTGGGTTCTCATCTGTCCCTGCTCTTTCTCTCCCTCAGTGAGCCACTGCTCGGTTACTACAAACCTGATGTTCTTGGTATTGTCCTGGAGAGTGAAATTGGACGCAACAGGAAGAAGGTTTGAAATCTCTTCCTTTTAACTTCCCATTTCTCTGTGTGTCACAGCTCAAGCAGGAATTGAGTCAAGGACAGTTGTTGGGATGTGTTCCCTCTGGCTGATTTTAGGAAGCTTTAAGCTGTGAAAGGATCTCTTTCAACAGGTTATCGAAGCCAGCTCAGGCACCTTAATTTTCTTCTCAACAAGAGGCTTCAATGACAGAACTTTGAACCCCTTGAAGTACCTGCAGATCTTGTGACTTTACTCTTAATGTGGCCCACCCTAGGTCTCACAGCTCTGTGATGCTCTGCTTCAGCTATTTCCTCATCTTCCCATGTGTCAGATACTTGTTCCCATAGACAGTGGGGAGAGAGACAGCTGACCTGACTTCTCTCTCATGGCTTGTTAGATGTCTTTGTCATGAGTTCCTTTTCTTTCTTCCCTGCTAGGTTATGATTGTAGAGAGTGGATCTGGAGCAGTCCAGTGGGACCTGAAGCTGAACTCGGGAGCAGGGAGCCCTGGCCCAGCCACACTTTCCACCGCGGATCACCGCTCTGCCTTCCTCATCTGGGGAGACTACCAGGAGCCAGGCAATGAGACAGTGAGTGGTGCTGCTGAGGGCTGCTCTTCTCCAAACTCTGGGCCAGAATTGGATGGAGTTACCCCATTCTCAGAGTGTTGAAATTCCCCTCTGTCTGTGCCACTGACACTGCAGCCTAATGCACTGGGTGTGTGGTCAGTGTCCATTGCTGTGTCCCTGCAGGTGGTGGTGGCACCAGCAGCTCTTGTCATCCTCAGCCTGGTTATGTAGAGAAAAGGAACTTGGTGGCTCTGAGAGCAAAGTCAGTGCCCTGCCTTGGTGTGGCATTGTAGGTGAGGTGGGCTTCTGGCCTGGTACCTCTGGAGTTGCTGCTGTTTCCCTGGGAGCCTCCCGTGGCAGCATTGCATGCAGTGATCTCTGTGGCCACCTGAATATCCTCTGTGCCCCAGGCAGCCTCTGGCAGCCTCAGTGCACAGCTCAGCTGCTTGCAGAGCCCTCGGGGCAGTGACAGGCAGTGCTGGTGACAGGTTGTGTCTCTGAGGCTGCTGGAACACCAGCTGAGCTTCCTCTGCTTTCCTTGCTCACTCAGCTAGCCCTGAGGCAAAAATCTGTCTCCTGCCTGCAGCAGACAGGCCAGCTATTTGCAGGAAGCTTAGGGTGGGAAGGAGAGCAGTAAGCAAAATCCCAGCACTTGTCCTAATGGTGTCAGTCAGCATGAACTGGGCTGACATGGCCGAGTGTCTGGCTGAGTGTATCCTGTGGAGCGTGAGTGATCGTTGAGCCTGGTGCTGGTGTTGTCTCTGGGATAATGTGTGAGTCTGTGTCCTGATAGTGTCCTGTTGGTTGCAGGGAGACAGAGCTCCCCTCCAGAAGCTGTACCTTTTCCATCCTTCCTACTCTAATGTCCTGTTGGAGCTCCGCAACAGCACAGACCAGATAATTGCGTTCACTGGTAAGTCCTCTCCTTCCAGCCCTCCAGCGAGGAGCTGCAGGAGAACACTGGTCCCTCCTGGCCCCTGTGGGTGGTGTTGGGCTTGGTGGCCAGTCCAGGCATGGAAGGCTTAGGCTGGGTTTCCATGTGCTCCGTGTTGCAGCGGCGCTGTTCGAGCGGAGCCATCACGCCTGCTACGTGCTGCTGCGGGGCCCCCAGCCCGGCGAGGGGCCAGGCCCCGTGTCCCTGATGAAGAGGAAGCTGAAGGAGGATGTCTCGGGGAGCAGGCTGATCTGGCTGAGCCACATGGCCGGGGACAGTGAGCAGTACATCCGGGACCGCCTCTACAGGATGCGATTCCAGAGCCGATAGTGAGCTTGCCGAGGGACGGGGAGAGGCTGCCTCTGCTCTGCAGCCGTGCTCTCAGCAAGCCCAGAGCCTGGATTCCAATGGGAAGCTGCCTTTCTCGATCCACAAACCAAAGCGTGGCTGGCAGGGAAGCACCCCCAGTGTCTAGGGACACCTGGGCTGTGGGTGCAGCTGCCAGAGCGTCCGTCCTCAGAGCTGATGGGACTTCAGTGCTTGGCCATCACTGAAGTATCATCAGCTCGGGCAGGAGGGCTTTCCCCTCCATCCCTCTGTGCCCGCAGAACTGTGCTGACTCAGGAATGTGTCTGGAGGAAAACACATGCTTCCTGAGATGCTGGAGTTGATGATTTCTGGGATGTCCGAGAAGTGGAGTTTGCTGTGTGGTGTTAGATTTCCTTTCTGAGTCAGCTCTCCTGGCTGGGGAGAGGTGCTTGGCTGCAGGTTGATTTGCAATTACCCTCTCCTGGATTTGGGCCCTGCTTCAGTAGTGGTGGGGGGTGTGTGGTGACCCCAGCCATGGCTGTGGTGTGTTTGATGTCACTTGGGCCAGCAGAGCACAGGTTAAAGTGTCGTTCTACTTAGCAAATGGCCTTTTCCCCAAGAACAGCCCCACGTGTCCTGCTCTGCAGTCACCAGCCTATCTTTGTCTGTGTCCTCTGCTGCTTCCAGGTTGTAGAGTGTTGGTGACACCGAGAGGGAGCTGGTCTCCCACCTGATGGATGCATCAATGTTCCTCCCTTCCTTCAGTCTGCTTATAGGTGATGAGAGATCCACCCTGAGCCCAGGCTGGCTGGTCCCTGGCAGTACCACCACCACCTCTCCTGGTTTAAAGGAGCCAGAGGATCTAGGACTATTTTTCTTTTTGGAGTAGAATTGCACTTTAACCTTTTCTGGGAGCTGGGATTGCTGCTCTGGGAAGCCCTGTACCCAAGTGGCAGTGCCAGCTCCCTGCTCATTCAGCCTTCCAGCTGCTGAGGAGCCTTCTCCAAGCACTGTCCCTGCTGCCAGGAGGTGGGCAGGAGCTCTGTGCTGCCTCCCAGCCCTTGGAATTGAAGTGATGCTGGGTGAGGACCCTTGGGCACTCTTCTCTCTGCCCAGCCTGGTATCCCGAGGGGATGGGACAGGCTGCTGTGTGAAGGTGACATGTTTCTCCTGGAGATTCGTATAGCACCATGAGGTGTTTGCTCTGCCCTGTCCTAATGGGTGCCAGTGCAGGCTGTAGAAACAAGGTATAGAGCCTTGAAAACAGTTTGAACCAGCTGCTCAGTCCTGAAAATAAAAATAACCCTAAAAATAACCTCTCTCAAGCTCTGCAGTGCCGGAGGGGGTTTGGCCAGTGCCTCCCTCCCTTGCTGAGTCTGGCATTGAGGGATGTGTAGGAACACTGTAGGATGGGAATGTGCAGCATCAGGCATCAGCTCTCCCTTCTGCCACTGCTGAGCCCGAAGGTGGCACTGAGCAGCTGCTGTCACCAGCTCACACCACAGCCCCAGCCCTCCCAGGCAGACAGCACAGGGAGCTGGGCTGCCTGGACACTTCCTGCTTCCAGCTGGCCACTGGCTGCCTAAAGAGTGCCCTGTCTCCCTGTGCCCTGTGACCCATATCCCAGGCAGTCAAGGAAGCCAGTCCTGATGTGTCCCGGCTGTGCAGGAAGCCAGGGATGCTCTCTGGAGAGGGCTCCACAACCTTCAAAGCACCCTGGGCTCAAAATGGTGGGGTTCCCCCTCTGCCTGTCTTACCAGCTGTTTCCTGAGGGAATCTGGGAGTGCAGGGAGGCTCCCCACCTGTGTCCCCCAGCCTGGGTTTCCTCTTTGCTCAGCACCTTAGGCCTGACGGCCCCACAGGTCCCTGTGCCAGCGTTGCAGCCATAAGAGGCTCCGAGGGCTGGATTGAGGCTGCCCTTCAGCCAGCTGGAGCAGGGCACAGGGCAGGGGACCCCAGGCTTGCACTGTAGTCCAGCCTGAGTGTTGGATGTGGATTGTTTCCTGCTGAGATTCCCCTGGCAGGGAGCAAGGTGCCTGGGCTGTATTCTCACTGCACTCTCCCTCCTCAGATCCCTACCCAGACCAGACCTTCCCATAGGCACACTGAATGTTCCTTCAGAAGAGCTGGATTTTCAGCTTTGGGGAGCTTTTCTGGCTTTAAGTTGTCCAGTAATGTTTCCAGACACTTTGGAAACGCAGATTTCCCCGTGGCAGCTCAATTAAATGCATCAGTGCCAAACCAGCACCTTCTTAACAAAACCAGTCTGTTTTCCAGCTTATTTTCCTGTGTCATTGTTTTTTTGCAGTATTTAATGAATTTGTGCCTTGATTCAATAACTCAGCTGGGTGGCGATGGCTGTATCACTGTGTTATGTGTTAGTGTGGTTTTTAACACTGAGACTGGTTTGGTTCTTTAACTTATTGCAGTTTGTGCTGTACAGGACTTGCTCTAACCGGAATTGTTTCAATAAACCCTCTTTTGCATTGTTTGTAAACTGTGCCCTGCTTTGATGCTGGAGGTTACACAAGACTTTGGGATTTTTTGGCAGCTCTTGGAGTGACCTCCCCAAGGCAGAACACCCCTCCTTGGGAGGGATCCAGGTGTCCTGATGATGCTTTGATGGCTGAGGTGCTGCCTGCTGTGCTGTCCTGCTGCGGGCAGGTGATGGACCAGGAAAAGGGAGAAGGGAGCACGTGGAGAGAGGCTGGAGTTAGATAACCAGGCTGGGCCAGCCCGTCCCTGCCCCCTGCCTGGGGCTCTGTGACCTGGTTTTACACCCCAGATTTCCCGCTGCAGTCCATCAGCACGAAAATCTCATGCCGGGGTTTGGATTTGGATCAAGCCGGAGGGAGACGCGTGGCAGGCGCTGTCTCCTGGAGCGCGGGACCATCTGTCACTGCCCAGTGGCTGCCAGCACCGAGGTCCCAAGCTCCATCCTGTGAACGAGGCTCCAGCAGCTCCCCCTGCCCTGGGGCCCTCTGTCTGCCCCAGCACCGAGCTGAGAATGCCCCTTGCTCTGTGCCAGGCTCTGCGACAGGGAAGGATGCCACTATCCCCAGCATCCCAACGGTGTTTGTTAGCCAGGATACGGGACGGCACCTCTTTGTCCATGTGGGGCTGGAGCTGTCCCCAGCTCTGCCGTGTGGGTACGTGTGGAGCAGGCTGGGCTCCAGGGCTGAGCACTGCTGGGCATCAGCCCCCCTCTCCTTTATGTAACCACCAGCGATAATCCCCCGCAGCTGGGGCTCGGCTCCCGGGAAGGGAATAATCCTGCCGTGCGATCCTCGGCCTCTGCTCAGATTAGCAGTCCATGGGCAGGGGCAGTGGCTCAGCTGCCAGCCCTGCCCCTGCCAGCCCACAGGACCGTGGCACTCCAGCCCCATTCCAGAGGCCTTTTTGTCCCTCCCAGGGTGTAGGTGGGCACACCAATGACGCCTGAGTGCCAGCTCAGCCATGCCAGGCTGGTGCTGCCCCTGGAGCAAGCAGAGCCGTGGGCGATGGCTGTGCCATGGGCACACGTGTCTGGGGGGCTGCTCGCCTGCCGGGCTCTGCACCCTTGCCGGCTGCTGCAGGCATGGGAGGAAGTTGCTTCCAGCCCAGAGTACAGGTCACAATCCAGCCTGGAGAAGTGGGCAGCGCTCCGTGCACCTCCCACCCTGCCAATGGTCCCCCTCCCCAAAAACCACGGGAGCCGCAGTGTTTCCCCATGGGGGTTTTATTGTCTCTGACCGGGGCGGGGGTGGGAGGAGGGGGTGACCCCGCACCAGGCCGGCTGGGTGCGGCTTCCCCGAGGGAGAGGAGGGTCTGGGGATGTGAGTGGGGGCTGCGGCGGGG
>VZRS01006748.1:7138-22850 GCA_013398055.1 Ifrita kowaldi | reverse complement strand
CCCTTTTCACCCCATCCCAACCCCGTTCCCTGTTTTCCACCGCACCCCGCCCGCCGGTCCCGCGGGCAGCCACTGCCCTCGCGCGGAGACGCGGGCGCAGCGCAGCGCTCACCCAGCAGGCGGAAGATGAGGTGCAGCTCCTCCTTCACCGTGGAGCCGGGGAACATCGGCCGGCCCGTCACCATCTCGTAGTGGATGCACCCGACCCCCCTAAAGCGCAGGGGACACCCCGGGATTAGCGGGAGGGGGGACACAAACCCCGCGGGGCCCTCGCCGCTGCTGCTGGAGAGGGGAATCAGCTCCGGGAGATGGATCCCTGCTGGTCAGCATCCACCCCGATGGGGACGGCAGGGTCCCGACCCCCTGAGCCCCAGAGGACGGGGAAAACAGGTCTGGGAGAGCTCTGGGGACAGGGAAAACAACTCTGGGAGAGCCCCGAACCCTCTGGTGTTAACAGACCTCGGGGACACGGGAAACTGCATTGGGAGAGTCCTGGGGACAGGGAAAACAGCTCTGGGAGAGACCCCAAACCTCTGGTGTAAAAAGCCCCAGGGGAAAGGGAAAACAACTCTGGGAGAGCCCCAAGGGACGGGGAAAACAGATTTGGAAAAGCCCCCAAACCTCTGGTGCCAAGAGCACCAAGGGAAAGGGAAAACTGCTCTGGGAGAGCCTCAGGAACAGGGAAAACAGCTCCGGGAGAGCCCCCCAGCCTCAGCTGAACCAAGCACCGTGGGGATGAGGGTGGAAATGCCCGACCCTGTCCTGGAGAGCCCGGGAAGCTCCCGGGAAGCTCCCGGGAAGCCCCCGGGAAGCTCCGTGCCTCACCACATGTCGATGGGCGTGGAATACTCGGTGGATCCCAGCAGGACGTCGGGGGGCCGGTACCAGAGCGTCACCACCTCGTTGGAATAGGTTTTTGTGGGGACTGACTTGGCCCTGGCTAATCCTGAGGGCGGAAGGGACGCACGTCAAGGAGCTGCCCCTTTTTCCAATCCCTCAACATCCCTGGAGGGCTTCACCTACCAAAATCAGCCAGCTTGAGCTCCCCTCGCTCGTTGATGAGCAGGTTCTGGGGTTTGAGGTCTCGGTGCAGGATTTTCCTGCCGTGGCAATAGGCCAGGCCACGGAGCAGCTGGAACATGAAGATCTGCGGGGAGGAGGAGGAAGAGGAGGGGGCTGCGTTTAGGACGAGGATGTGGGCACTAAAAATAAACCTGCCTGGGGGAATCTCCGTGTCAAGGGCAGGAAAGACCCCTCGGAGCTGTGTCGGGGTGGGAAACGCTGTGGGGAGGGAGGTGTCACAAAAGGGGATGAGCTTTCTGCACGTGCAGTGATTTTACTTAGGGAGAAACGCTGGGGGAGCCTCAGAACAGGCTGGAAAAGGGCAAAGGGAACAACAACTGAAGGAGAGAAGGGATTTCCAGGCTCCCGCAGCCCCAAAACCCCAGGATGAGGGATAGGGCAGGAGGTTCCAGGCACCCCCCTCACCTTCACGTTGTGCACACTCATCAGGTTCCCGCAGTTCTCCAGGTACTGCTTGAGGTCGTTGTCCTGCAGCGGGAAGGACACGTCAGTCTGTCCTTCCCTCGTCCCCCCCGGCCCCCAGAGGAGCCCCCAGACCCACCAGGTACTCGAAGACGAGGGTGAGGGAGCGCTCGGTGTGGATGATGTCGTGCAGGGTGACGATGTTGGCGTGTTTGAGGTTCTTCAGCAGCGACACTGCGGGGACAGCGGGGTTGGGGCAGCAGGAACAGGGGCTGAGCACGGGCACGCCCATCCCAAATCCTCCTGGGACCCTGGGGAAAGCCCCTCCCGGCCTCACCTTCCCGGATGGCCGTGCAAGGAGCCCCCTCCTCGTGCTCCAGGCGGATTTCCTTCAGCGCCACCAGGTTTTCTGTCAGTTTGCTGCGGCCCTTGAACACCGTGGCGTAGGTGCCCTGGCAGGGGACAGGGGACAGAGGACATTTCCCAGGCTGGCACAGCACCGGTGTCCCCAGAACATCTCGGGGAAGGACCACTTGAAGTGACAGCACCAGGTCTGAACCCCACAGGAAACACTTGGTCCGAAAATTTCTGGATATTGAAGATTTTTGCCCTTTGCACTTGGAGCTGCCCTTTGGATTTCACTGAATTCCTTACAGGGGTGTCCCACACTACTCACCTCTCCCAGTTTGTCCAGTTTAACGTAGGTTTCCAGCTTCCCAAAGCCGATATCTGACTGTGGGAGAGACAGGAAAACATCACTGGGGAGGGGGGACCTCATCCCGGGATGGCTTCACCTCCAGAGGGGTTTCCAGGGACACTGGGCAGTGACTTTGGGATTTTTACTCCATTTACTGCCCAAACCCTCTGTGTATCCTGGGAAAAGCCGTGTCTTGAGCAGGGGAATGAAGGTGCTGCACAACCCCCAGAGCCACATTCCTTATTCCCGAGGGGATGTGAATATTAACGACACATCACCCTGGTCTGTTTTATCCATCAGGCAGCACAGGCAGATAAATTCCAGTGCTCCTTCCCTCCTCCCGAACGGGCACCTCAGATCCCGAGATGCCTCCTGAGGCCCGGCTGTGGTACCTGGGCAGCTCTGAGCACACCTGGAGAGTGCACACAGAGGTTTCTGCTCCTGCTCTGTTGTACTCAGAGTTTTTGCTCCAATTTCTGCTGCTGGGAATGGGCAGGGACGTGAGGGGACCCCAGTGACCCCCGGGGGAGCCGGCACAGCACGACACGGCTGCAGCCGGTGCCAGGGACCTGTGTCCAGCCGGTGCCAGGGACCTGTGTCCAGCTGGTGCCAGGGACACGTGTCCATTCGGGAGGTGCCGTGCCCGGCACTGCCCCTTGGGCTGGTGCCACTCACGAGGGAGGCCCGTCGGGACATCCTGCTCAGGGGTTTGGGGAACTCCGGGCTCTCCATCTGCAGCTTCTGCAGGAACTCGGGGGGCAGGCGGATGTCCATGGGCAGCGAGAGGCGCTTGCTGACGTCCTGCAGGGAGGGGACAGAGGACGAGGCTCGTGACATCCCGAACCACGCCGCGGCCCTTCCAGGCAGCGGGGAGGTGACAGCCAGCGGTCCCCAGGCCCCCCTGTCCCCGGCACTTGCCTCCATGGAGAAGCGGCGCTGGCCGTGGTTGCGGTACCGCACGGCCGCCACCGGGGACCGGCGCTGCCCCTCCGGCGGGGACCCGGGGCTGCCGTCGGCTCCCAGCTCCCTGCCCAGCTGCAGCTGCCCCGGAGCCAGGCCTGGGGACGAGAGGGAAGCGGAGTGAGCTGCCGGAGCGGCGGAGGGAGCGACGGGGAGCGGGGTCGGGGGGCTGCGGGCACGCGGGAATCTCGGAGGGAAGGGCGCTACATTTTCCATTCCCAGGGAGGCTCCTGCCTTCCTCAGCAGACACCTGCCTTTCAAACCAAGGCAGCGTTTCTTGGAAGGAGTTTGGGATTAAAGTCACTCATTGCAAAACAAACCACTCCAGACTCTCCTGTCCTGTCCCGCTGCCCTCAGCCAGGCACAGAGAGAAGCACAAGAGCTCCTTGAACCCCAAAGCAGCTCAGAAAGAACAACTCCTCCCTCGAGACCCCAGGTGTGCAGCCTCAATGGGCTCAAGAGGCCATAAAAGGAGCACGAAATCGGGACAAAATGAACCACTGAGCTCATTCTGGTCCCCGACTGGAGGTTTGCACTTAAAGCTCCTCACTCTGTGATTACAGAGCAGGGACATTCTGGCACTCCCGGCACATTCTGGCACTCCGGGGACATTCTGGCACTCCGGGGACATTCTGGCACTCCCGGCCCCGCGGTGGCACAGCCAGCACCGAGCGTTCAGCACAGGCCACTTGGCCCCCAGCGAGGAGGATTCCCCTGGGGAATCCACGGCTGCTGATTCCAGGGGCTGTTCCGAAGGAGGCAGCACCAAACTGGGCGTACTGGGAGCGAGGATGAGGCACTGGACACGCCGGGCTGGACAAAAGGCGTGGGCTCAAGCAGGACAGACCACCCTGTCCCCAACGCGGTGACTACAGCGCCCTGTCCCTTCTCCCAGCTTTGCAGCCACGCTCCAAAATCCCCCCAAAATCCCCGGTGCCCTCCCTGCAGACCTTCCCCACAGCAAGGGAGAGCAGCGCAGGAGAGAAACTCCCCAGGGAGTGCCCCGGGCTGAGCCCAGCCCTGTCCCCGAGCCCCGCTCGGATCCCGAGGTGCAGCCAGGGATGATCTCATGGCTGAGGACGGGGAGGGAGAGCTGCATTTTCACGGGGTGCTGAGCAGGGCTGGGACCTGGCTGCGGTCTGCTCGGCTGACAGATGAGAGGTGGCAGGCAAGTGACCCGGCAAAGGCTGTGGGTTTGTGCCACGGGCACCGGGCAAGCTGAGAGCTGAGGGGTCCTGGGTGCCCAGCCCGCACCTGAGGGCTGCGTTCAGCCCCTGCCACGGGGCTTGAGAGGGGCTGAAACGGCGCCGGGGGGTTTGGGCACACAGGCAAACCCCTCCTCTGCTCCCTGTCCCTTCCCCTCCATCTGTTTTTACAGCAGCAATCAGGAAACGTCCCCTGAATTAACCACAGGTATGAAAATAACGTGGATTAACTCAACTGGACCAAATCTTTTTAACTTCCTCGTTTCGCAAGCAAATTATGGTCAAGGAAACTAAAGGCCATTCAAGATCTGACTGACTGAAGCCCGACTAACCCACTGCAAATGGTATTTTGGGTGAATTTGTGCTGGTTCCCACAGGTGAAACAAACCCAAAGCTGGGTAAAAACTGCAGCCTGTCCTGAGAGCTGCAAACCAGCAGCTCTGGCTCTCTGCACCAGCAGGTCAGAGTCAGGTTCTTTGTCGCATCAGATGTAAAGTCAGAGGTGAATTGACAACCTGGACACTCCAGTGGGTCCAAAAGGGGTGGGAACAGCAGGTAAAAATCCACAGAAGGCTTGCAGAGGTGAGGGGAGAGGGGTTTGGGCTGCCCTGGGGCGGGCAGCGTGCCAGCCCAGCCCAGCCCAGCCGGCGCTGGGAGATTCCCAATCCCAAAGGGAATGTCTGGAGTTGCCCTCGGGGCTTGGAGGAGCTCGCTGGGTGCTCAGTGTGAAGCTGAGGGTGTGCAGACCGTGAGGGAATTCATTTCACGTGGATTCGGGGAGCCCTGACGCTGCACCAGGAACGAGGCCGCCGGGATATCAAAGTGAGCGAAAGGGAGGCCGCAGACACCGGCAGCCCTTTTTATAAATTTATTTAAACGCTGCCTGTGCCAAAACAAGCTTTGATCTCCCAAGGAAAGGGGCCAGAACCCTCCGCTGCCTGCCTGCCTTAGAACTTTTAATTACTTTGCTGAGTGCGAACTCTCCTCTCCAGGCTCTGTGCCTCTCAGAGCTCGGGTTTTTCATCCTCCTTCCTCCCCCTCACCATCATTTCTTTGAGGCCTGGCGCTCCCAAGGTCAGATCTGGCTCTGTTTTATCCCTTTCCAGCCCAGACACTGAATTTGATCTGGCCTGGGAGGGCAGAGTGGGCTGCAGGTGCTTTGGAGCTGCTGCTGGAGGTCCCCAGCTCTTATCAAAGCGCACAGGGGACACCAGCCCTGATCCCTCTGAAAAAATGGACTCAGGCCCCACCAAGGTGACATTGCCGGTGTCAGGATATGTCCAGGCTGGAAAGCTGTTTGATTTTCCAGCCTGGGAAAAAAAAATATAAATAAAAAGGTTGTTTTTGCTCCTTTTATCAGCTTCTGTGGGGGTGAGGTCATGAGAATGACAGGAATCATGAGAATGACGGGATGGGGAGGATGGAGCCGGGGATTTCTCACCACAAACACGACAGAAGGGGCAGGTTTGTCCCCTGCTTGTCCCCTTAGAGGAGCCAGAGCAGCTCCTGGGATAGGGGAAGTGTCCCTGCCCACGGCAGGGGTGGAACGGGAAGAGCTTTGGGGTCCCTTCCAGCCCAAACCATTCCCTGATTCTGTGATTCTTGAGGAGGCCTGGCCTCCTCCTGCTCCCCAAGGATGGGCACGGGCACCCGCAGCCACCAACGTGTGGGATGGGCAGCCTGGGAATGCTGCTGACCCGGGATTTCTGAGGCTGGAGGGAAAACTCGAACTCCAGGCAATTCCCTGGGGAGCCACACGAGGTGGGGAGAGGAGAACCGAGGTGTCGATCCCTGCTGCGATCAGCTCTTGTCTCTGCAGCAAGGATCACAGCGCCTGAGCTGTCACCAGGAGGGACAGGATGGGCTCTGGAGCCACGGGGACACAGAGAGCCCAGCGACAGCCCCAGAGATGCTGGCAAGGAAGGTAAAACCTCCAGCAGAGCTGTTTTGTGGGGAAGAGGAGCAGCTCAGGAGCAGCTCAGCTCTGCTCCCCACAGCTGGAGCAGAGTTACTTTTCCCCTCTGCACTTTGATTCTCCACCTGGAAAAAGGGGAGCAAGCCCCCACAGAGATCCAAACTCAGCTCCAAAGCTGGCTGAAACCCTGCAAGAGAGCAGCTGGTGCACACCCCAAATCACGGACCCACCCTCGGTACCGAACGCAGGCTCAGACTTCGCTCCTGTTCTCTCCTGGCTACCTCGGGATGGAGCCCAAAAGCCCAGGAGGGGCTGGCAGACGCTGCTCGCCCTTTTTGCCACCCAAGGGCAAAGGCAGCCCCGTGACCGATGTCCCATTCAGGCAGAGTAGCAGGGAAATCACCTCTGGGGTTTGCAGCGAGGAGACAACGGGAGGGGATCCCGCAGCGGAGCAGGACAACAGCAGGAGCAGCTGTCAGCGCTCAGAACTTCCTCAGCCTTGCCCCGTTTTATCCCCACAGCTCCTGCACGGCTAATTAAGGGCTCAAGTCTAATTACAGCCCTCTCTGCCCGCCGGGGCTGCTGCTCGGGTGTCTGCAGAGATAAAGAGGAGCCTCGGGAGGGAGGAAAGGCGGCTCTGAACGAGCTTACAGCACCCCCGGAGCAGCTCGGCTGGCACGGCCGGGCCCTCCCCGCCGGGCAGCGCCGGTGCCAGGCGGTGACATCAGGGCTCAGCCCCCGCCCGCAGCCAAAGCTGCAGCGATTGCGGCTGCGGGGCGAGGGCGAACAGAGCCCGAACGGGAGCTGAGGGCACGGGAAGGGGCCGGGCTGTGGCACGGCTGGCAGCAGGGATTCACCCGGGGATGAGCCGAGCCCGGCTCTGCCCGGCTCCCCGAGCTCTGCCCGGCTTGCCCGAGCACGGCCGCCTCGGCGGGGCTGCTCCCAGCGCCTCCAGCATCCCCGGCTCTGCCCGGAGCCTGCCCCAGCCTGCTCTGGGGGCTGCTGTTTGCACTGGGGATGTGCCCGCCCCGCGCAGCTCAGGCAGGGGTTTAACCCTCAATCTCCCTGGGATGTTGAAAACCAACTCGCAGGAAGGAGCAGAGTCCAGCGAGCCCCCGGTGCTGCCCGGGACAGAGAACGGCCCCTTTGGCTTGGGGGAACACCAGCCTGGAGCCCCCAGAGGGGTCACCCCCTTCTTTTGGGGAGGCAGGAGGAGATCCCACACTGTCCCACTCTCCACCTTAACCAGCTGTGCCGCTGCTCCCCACGCTGTGCAAATTCCTTTCCCTCCCATCGGGCTTTCCTCACACAAGGATAAATCTCTCTTCAGGTTTAATGACGAGGTGTTATTCACCCCCACGGGCAGGTAATGGGGAAAGCAACTCAGAACGAGGGGCAGGAACTTTCCACACACCCCGGAGAATGGCTGGGGGGCTGGAGAGGCTCTCACCCACCCCGGACGGTCCTGAGCAGCCCCAGCCCCACGGCAGGGACCCAGGGGCTCCTCACCTTCGTTCCTCTGGTTGTTGAGCTGGTTGAACTGCTCCGTGAACTCCGTCAGCGACTCCTCGATGGTCTCCGTGCGCGGCACCGAGAGCGAGAACCTCCTCTTGAAGTTTTTCATCTTGTTCATCTTCCCTCGTGCTGCCAGGGACGGCTGAGCCCTGCGGGGAAGGGGACAGCAGGCTCAGAGGGCCGGACAACACTGGGATGGGCCCCCAGCCCCACAGCTGCTGCTTTTTGGGGCTGGCAGCATCCCCACCCGAATTTCCACCCCACAGCTGCTGCTTTTTGGGGCTGGCAGCATCCCCACCCGAATTTCCACCCCACAGCTGCTGCTCTTTGGGGTTGGCAATGTCCCAACGTGAATTTTCTCCCTTCTCTGGGTCACAGCAGAAGGGGAGCCACGTCTTTGCCAGGGAAATCGGGTTCCTCGTGGGTTTAAGAGCCGGCTCTGGTCAAGAGGTGCAGGGAGGGTGATTTTTTTTTTTTTGAGCCCAGGGCAGGGCTGTGCACAATCAAACACAAGAACCAACACAGGCTGTGCACAATCAAACGCATCCTTGGAAACTCCAGGAATGCCTGGAAAGGGGTAAAAACAGAAGGAAAGCAGGAAACAGGCTAAACAGTGATGGAAAAGCCTCAGTCCCACACTCCTCCCTGGACAGGAGGCGCCTCTCCCCCCGGTTTCTGCTTTGCCCCTGCAACAAAGACTTCCTGAGCCAGCAGCGAGATGCCGAGTGCAGGCAGCACGGGCAGAGGGGGGATCCCCCAAATCCCAGCCCCGGGAGATGCTCCGAGCTCCCAGCTCACCCCCGAGCTCCCGGTGACTCCTCCTGCGGGGCATCAGAATCGCCTTAACCGCAGATCTGATTAAAGCAATAAAACCCTTAAAGGAGGAAAACCCCTCGGGGGCACGGGACGGAGCGGGCTGGGGCTGAGCAGCCGCTGGGGCGGGCGGGGAGCTCGCCCTGGACACGGCTTTGCCTTTCCTGCTTTGGCTCTTCCCAGGCTCGGATCGGGCTGGAAGTGCTGCTCCGCTGCAATTCCTCCTGCCCAGCACGGAGCCAGCACCCAGCCAGCGCTCCGTGGGCTTACAGACACGGAATGCCCCAGTCCCAGACTGGTTTGGGTTGGAGGGACCTTAGGAATCATCTCATCCCACCCCCTGCCATGGGCAGGGACGCCTTCCCCTATCCCAGGGTGCTCCAGGCCCCGTCCGACCTGGCCTTGGACAATTCCACCCCCAACCAGCCACAGCTCTGCCCCGAGGAGGTTTGGGTCCATCCCTCTCCTCTTCCCAATCCCAGGAGTGTAGGAATGCTCCTCCTGCATCCCTCATCCTCTGGACACTCCAACCTGCCCGCCAGGGGATTTTCCATGAACAGCCCTGGACTTTAACGCTGCTCCCACCCCCAACCCCATCTGCAGAGGGAAATCACCCCTTGGTACCAAACAGGCCCCAAAAACTACTCAGGGATGTTCCTTCCCACAGGGCGCGGCTTCTCCCCTCACATCCCGCGCCCTCTCCCGCACCCCTGGCACGGCTCGGCCCCTTCTCCCGGGTGTCCCTGCTCCAGCTCTTCCCTGGCTGTCCCCAGAGCCCCCCAGCCCCCTGCCAGGCTTATCAGCACACCCGAGGGGTGATCGCAGCATTCCAGACTGATGCGATCAGACACCGCATCCGGGAGCCGGCGCATCCCGTCGCCAGGACAACGGGAACACTCGGGCCGGCGTGCCCGCATCTGAAAGCTTAAAAGATTATCCGTCAGCAATATAAACACTCGGTTTGGGCGCCTGCCAGGCTCTGCGGTGAGGCACGGCACCCTGCAGTGGGTGAATCCCCTGCAGATCCCGGGGATTCACCTGGATCCCGGGAACTCCCATGCAGCAGCCGCCCCCGCTCAGCTCCCACCTTGAACGCCGCAAATTCCTGAGGCTGGAGGCTCGGCCCTGCCTGGAATCGGGGCTGGGGGGGTTTGCGGGGCTGGGAAGGGAGGCGGGAGGGTTTCGGACACCTCCACTCCAGCCTGCAGACATGGGAATGTTTTCCCAGCGCTACAGGAACGTGCTTGGGCACAGTAAAGAGGCGGCACCAGGGATGATCTGGGTTCCAAAGGAGGTTCAGCGATGCTGGCTGGGTGAAAGAAGTGAGCCCTGGATAACCCCTGGTCCTGCACTGGGGACAAAGTCCCAGCCTGGCAGGGACTGGAATGGGATAACCAGGACAGCAAGGAGGGCGTTGGGATCATGGGAAGGTGCTCGGCTGAGTGATTCCTGCTCCGACAATCCCCTACCCAGCCGATCCATAACCTCCTTTGATCCTTGGATCAGGATCAAATCTGGATCAGGAAAGACGCAGGGAGCAGGAAAGATACCCCAGGTGAATGAGGAAAACGAGGGGAAGTGGTCTCTCCATCTCCCTCCCCCTCCCCAAAAAAGCCGTGGATGGTTTAGCAGAGAATCAGCTTCTCACTGACAAAGAACTGCTCCACAAATCCAAACCCTTTCCCCCTCTCTTGCTTCCTGCAGGAATGCCGGCAGCTCCAGGCTGCTAAATATAAACCTCCTCGGAGAGGAACCGGGAGTGGGGTAAAAATAGCCCCGGGCTCGCTGCAGCCTCTCCTGCCACGCCCGAGCTGCCCCCTGCTCACGGTCCTCACATCCCTGGGCTCACTCTTCCAGCTGGACCTGGACCTGCTCGGGATCTGCTGTGGGGAATTCACGTCAACACGTTGCTCAGCTGGGATTTATGGGATTGTTCTCGTCCTCAGCCCTCGGCTCCTCCCCGACAGGAATTCTCCTTCCCCGGGAGGAATTCGCCCTGTCCCATGTGGATGCAGGTGTCCCAGAGCCGGGATTCGCTGCATTCCTGGAAGCAAAGCATCCCCAACCCGCATTCCAGGGGAAATGTAGGGTCGGGCCGGGTAATGTGGGGTGCCCCACAGCACTCCGGGGTCCGAGGAGCTTCACCCACCCTCCAGCCGCATTCCTTGTGGGAGAAAGAAATCCCCTTTTACAGCTGCTCTTCCCCGGCACCGATTTCAAAGGAAGAATTCCTGGCGACCGCCTCTTGTTCTGGTTTTGGGTTGTTTTTTGGTTTTTTTCCCAGTGTCCTAAAGGAAATGCTGGCTTTTATTGACTTCCCGAGTGAAAGTGACACTTGTTAAGCGAAGCAATGACATCACTTGGGTTTTGCAGCCCGGCAGGAATGGCAGCAATCCCTGGCTGCTGCCGGGATGCAGAGGGAGCTGGATAATTAACAGCAGGCAGGAACACGAAGGGAAGGAGCAGTTTCACACGGCAATGAGGAATTTCGGCATCAACGGGCGAAAATGAAATCACCCAGCCTGGAACCCGGCCAAGACCCAGGATTAAAGCCAGCGGGGCGAGCGATCCGCGGTGACTGGAACAGGGGTGGAGAGTAAAACACCCGGCTGAAACACTTCAAAGAGCCCCAGAGCTGAATCCCATCAGGACAGCTCCGCACGGGATCCAGACAAGGAGTTCACGATCCTATAAACGCTGCCTTCGAGGCCGTGTCCAGAAATCAGCCTCACCATTCCTCGGTGAAGTGCTTCCGCAGGCGTTCCAGCTGGGAATGGATCTTTCCCGCCTTTCTACAGCTTCCCTGCTCTGGAATTCCTGAGCCAGGTGTTTCAGGCGTCACCAGAGAATGGATCTGTGCCCTCCCTCCTTCAGCAGGGTTTGGAAGCAAAGCTTCCCAGCACTAATTATTGCTGCTCAAAAATGATAAATTCTGTTTTTTCCTTTTTTTAAAGCATTTTACCAGGCTTCTGCCCCTGTTTCCCAGCCGAAAGAGAGGAAGGCTTGGAGGGAAAAGTTCGCTTCTTTTAATCTGCTTTTTTTGTTGTTTTTTTTTTTAAATTTTAATCCCCGGGGAGATCACCGGTTGTGTTTACAGGGCGAACTGAACAGCCCTATTCAGCACTTTGTGCTCCTGCCTATTAGGTGGCATCGATTCACTCCTGCAAGGCCCGGAGAAATGGGGAATTCTGCTCCTCGTGGAGCCTTTATTTGCTCAGCAAACACGGCAATCCCGCTGCTGCTGCGTGTGGCTGCAGGGCTGAAGGAGCAAGCAGCCCGGGCAATGCGTGCCCCTCCTCACGTGGCACGGCCTGGACACAGAGCCAGGGGCAGCAGGAGCTCCCCAGCACAGCCCCAGGGCCAGGCAGGTCCCTCTGGGCCGGCTGAGGTTCTCCCGAGCTCCTCCCTGGGAAAGGTGGATCCATGGAAAACTTCCTGCCAGTTCGTTTACAGAACCATGGAATCGCAGAACGGATTGGGCTGGAATGGGAACTTAAAGCTCACCCCATTTCCACGGGCAGGGATGATCTTCCACCAGCCCAGGTTGCTCCGAGCTGCCCTTGGACAATTCCAGGGATGGGATTCCAACCTGTGCTCGGTGCAGGGATGGGAGGGGAAGGGAAGCCCTTGGCTGGATTCGCATTCCCGCTCTCTGGATGGACATTCCCACTCCCTGGATGCACATTCCCACTCCCTGGATGGACATTCCCATTCCCTGGATGCACATTCCCACTCCCTAGATGGACATTCCCATTCCCTGGATGCACATTCCCACTCTCTGGATGCACATTCCCAATCCCTGGATGCACATTCTCACTCTCTGGATGCACATTCCCACTCCCTGGATGGACATTCCCAATCCCTGGATGCACATTCCCAATCCCTGAATGGACATTCCCAATCCCTGGATGCACATTCTCACTCTCTGGATGCACATTCCCACTCCCTGGATGGACATTCCCACTCCCTGGATGCACATTCCCAATCCCTGGATGCACATTCCCAATCCCTGGATGCACATTCTCACTCTCTGGATGCACATTCCCGCTCTCTGGATGCACATTCCCACTCCCTGGATGGATATTCCCACTCCCTGGATGCACATTCTCACTCCCTGGATGCACATTCCTGCTCTCTGGATGCGTATTCTCACTCTCTGGATGCGCATTCCCACTCCCTGAATGGACATTCTCACTCTCTGGATGCACATTCCCACTCCCTGGATGCACATTCCCCCTCCCTGGATGCACATTCCCACTCTCTGGATGCACATTCTCACTCCCTGGATGCACATTCCCCCTCCCTGGATGCACATTCCCACTCTCTGGATGCACATTCTCACTCCCTGGATGCACATTCCCCCTCCCTGGATGCACATTCCCACTCTCCGGCTTGGAGCTGTCACGGAGCCCAGTAAGGGGAGCACACAAAGGCCCTTTGTTCTGCCCCGGGATATTCCGCCTTTCTCTGTGCCCTCAGCTCTGCCTCGGCTCCTGGTGAGCTCAGGGCAGCTCTGAGCACGGCATCCCAATGCCAGTCATTATTCCAGCGGCCCCGGAACACTGGGCACTTATTCCCCAACCTGGGGACAACAATGGGGCCACTGCTGGCCAGTGTGGCCACCCCGGAGCCGGGGGAGCTCAGGGCTCGCATTGTCCCTGCCCTGCCGGGGGTGGTGTCAGCGCTTCCCTGGTACGTTCAGCATCCCCAGGCCGTGAGCAGCCCCGGATCCAGGGATTCACCGCCTCTGGATCAGCAGATTCCCTGCACTGCTGCTTTGCTCCGCAAGGGCCGGCAGTGGGAAATCTCAGGAAAACTCCCAGCAGGACTTTTTCCCTCGGACACAGAGTGCCCTTCCCGACTCGGCAGCAGCTCTCTGCGTTGTTGTGACTGAATTAAAGTCACCCTCGGGCTCGGGTGGCTGCTCCCGCTCCCTGTCCCCACTCCAGTCACTCCCAGTCCCAGCCGTGGCCTGGGCTTCCCTCAGGACAAAGCTCTGGAGCGGCGGTGCCGCAGTTTGGCCTCACAGGCACAAAAACCCCGGGCCTGAAGGGTTTCAAATCTGTTTTATTTAAAGCCCTGCCAGGGTCACATGGGCTGGGAGGGAGGGAGCAAACCCTGCCAGGCTCCTGCCCTGCCAAGGATTGCACTAAGCCGGGATTTAGTCTTAAACCAGTCCTGCAGCCATCCTTGCAGGGCCCCGTGCACGTGTGGGGATATTTCCCCCTCGGATGGGAGGGAGAAGCAGCCACAGGGAGGGAGGCGAGGAGGAGCCAACGCCTGAGGAACCAGAGGGTTTCCAAGCACAGGAGGAGCTGGGAGCAGTGATCGCTGTTGGATCCCTCTCTCCTACAAAGGGAAATCCTGCAACACCTTCTACCCCGAGCCTTCCTCGTGCTGATGCTCTCAGAGCCCATTCCAGGTGAGACGTGGGATCCGTGGGATCCTCCCGGCCTGGCTCTGCTTCCCAGATGAGGGAAGGGATTGCCCCAAGTCCTTGCTCCAGCTGGGATCGGGGATTTCTGTCCCACCGAGCTGCTGGAGGAAGGCAGGAGCTTTCAAATCCCTCCTGAGCCAAGAGCTGGCTGCCAGGGATCCCAGGGTGATAAAAGCACTGCTTTGGGGCAGCAAACTTGGCATGAGACCCCTGTTACTGCCGAAATTCCAGGCTTTGGGACATCCTTGCCTCATGCTCCAGGGATGGTTCTGTTCTCCCTTTTCCTTGAACCCTTTTCCTCAAGCACAGCGATGTACAGCGACTGCCCAAACCCTCCAGGATCCCAGACCCGGTGAGATGCTGCCTTCCAGGAATCCTCCACCCCTCAGCCACCCTTGCACCTCCCTCCCTAAAATCCACCCTAAAATCCATCCCCAGCACCACCACAACTCCAACATTTTCCTGTTAATCCCAACACGGACACGCCTGGATAGGGAATAGAGAGCTCCCAGGTGCAATAAACAGATTATTCCTGCCTCGGTGCCTGCCAAGCTCTGCTCCCTTCCCCGGGAAGGAAACGTTCCAGGCCTGTCTGGGACGAGCACGGAGTGTTTGGATAAACCTTGGTCCTCGTTAAACTGTAAATGCCATCTGTGCCACCCAGCCAAGCCCCAGCCCCGCTTCCTCGAAGCTGCAGTGTCACTGACAAAGCAAATACATCGGCAGGGTTGAAAATCATCGATTAATCCCTTTTTAATCTTTTTTTTTAAAAGATTTTGTTCACTTCGCTCCAAACCCCCCTCGTCCCTGCACTTTAAAACCCTCGCCGGGGGAGGCCCCCGCAGCCCCGGCGTCCTTGACAAGCCAGACTGGTTCCTGCACAAGCCTCGGAGAGATAACAGAGCCCAGAGTGAGATAAACAGAAGGAAAGAGCACGAGGGAGAGGGATCTCCCCCAGGAAAACTCATGGCTGGGCCCTCAAGGCCTTGGATGCTGTCAGGAAGAGAGAGGTGCCAGCCTGCAGCCTGCTGTGCATGAAAGAGGCATCAGAAGCACAAAAGAATGGGAATAAATTCGAATATCGTGCTTTTCCTCTCTTCCCAATCGAAACACAGAGGAATTTCCATGTGGTTTTCACAGGAGTCGAGGCAAATCCACGCTAGAAAAGGGATGACACCGAGCGGGGCTGCTCCAAGTGCATCCAATCCTCTCCTGCCTCACAGCTGATAAGGAAACGCTGGAGATAAGGCAGGATTATAATCCTGAGGCCCGAAGAGATGAGGGGTTTGGCCCAGGCTCACACGGCAGAGCTCCCCAGTGCTCCCAGTTGTGATCAGGTTCAGCACTGGTGCGGCCGGCCGTGCCCACCGCAGCTGGCTGGGCCTGCCACGCTATGATAGCGCAATTAGTGGCACAATTAATCGTTAATCAGGGGGGATTGGGAGGGATTAAGTCCTTAAACAGCACACGTGCTGCTAATGGTCATTTATAAAACTGCTCCTTCCCCCTCGGAGGCTGGGCCGTGTTTTCCTGGAATTAAAATCCCCCAGTTGGGCCTTTTCCAGGCAGAAATGGCTCTGCCCATCCCTGTGTGGCGGCAGCTGGAATCTGGGGGGATCCTGCACATCCCAGCCAGGGCTCTGCAGGGACAGGGCACCCATGGGACAGGGATGGGGCAGGGATGG
>VZRS01006746.1:98918-109560 GCA_013398055.1 Ifrita kowaldi | reverse complement strand
CTCTGCCTGCTCCTGCCCTCACCCACCTCTGCCCTGCCCAGCCGTGCCTGCTCTTGTCCACACCTGCTCCCTCCTGCCTGCTCCTGCCCTCCTCTGCCTGCTGTCCTCTCCTGCCTACTCCTGCTCTCACCTGTCCACCCCTGTCTTCTCCTTCCTGTACCTTGCTCCCTCCTTCCTGCTCCTGCCTGTTCCTGCCTGCCCCTGCCCATCCCTGCCCTCCTGCACGCCACTCTTTGAGGCTCTGCCTCACAAACAGCTGCTGGAATTGTCTCTTCTCATTCAGTTTTTTTTAAAATGATGCAGAAGGTCCTGGATTACTGACTAAAACCCCCAGGAATTTGGTGGAAATCAGGGAAATCAAGATGCCTGTGAAATCCATGGGTTTGGAGCCTGGAAGAGAATAGCAGAGGGTGGAAAGTAGAAAAGTTTCCGTTATAAATAGCCCTCAGTGCAGCCCTTTGGTCTTGGGCGTGTTTTCAGTCGGTAAATTGTAAACCAAGAATATAAATGTGTTTTGTTTTGGTAGAATATTAATATCCTTTACAGAGCTGTTACATCTCGACAGTGTCTGTGAAAGATTTATGCGAGTGCTGACAGAGCGTATCAAAACTGCAAACTGTTCCAGATGTTACAAAAAAACCCCACCTTTCACTTAGAAAAAGGTTTGCTCTGATTTACAAGAACTGGCATGGGAGTGGTTTGGAGTCGCAATGCCCGAGCGCGGGGAAGGCGGATGGTGGGGGATGCTCCGGAGAGCCGGGCTGACCCTATGGACAATGCATTGGAAAATATAGGTCTATAAGCAGATTTTTCCACACTGATCAAATATATCCATGTCTTGAACAAAAGGCTCCTCTAAGACAAGCTCACACTCATCGCAAGCTTCAGCACAACGCTTTAAGCGATCAACCATGCTTAGCATTCCACAGTAACGCTTTGGGAGTAGCTGGGTCACCGGGATCTCAGCATCCCACTGCAAAAATTACAGAGACTGTAGCAATTTGGTATATTTCTGTTTAAAAACTCTATTAGTCACCACCAACTATAGTTCCTAGAAGTATCACTGACCGGTAACTGGCACCCCGGACACCTCCGGCTAGGGAAACCAAGCTAGCGAGTGGCACGGACATGGAGAGGCTCCGAGGAGAAGCGGTCGGCGTGTTTGGCGGGAGGGGATGTGTGTCTGCACTGCTAATCCCGGAAGACTAGTGTCGTATGTACAGGGCGACCTGGCGTGGGACAGCGAGGACAGGGCTGCGCCGCGACTACACGTTAATGACAAACTCGGGGTTAGTGTAGGAGAATCCAGCAAACTCGTTCTGGTCCAAGTTCATGATGAAGAGTTTGTCCGTGGGCGTGAGCTCCACCGGCTGCCGGGTGAACTCTTTGTCGAAGTTGGAAGTGTCGCGTTTGTCCTTCTGTTAAACGGAAAGCACAGAGTTAAACTGGGAAAGGAGCGAGGCAGCGGGAGGTGACAGCACCCGGGGCGGTGGCAGCACCCGAGGGCGTGGTCGGGGGAGCCGCGCTGCCCCAGCAACTCCACACCACGCCGCCCCCTCGAGCTGCCACCGAGGAGGAACTCACAGCCCTGTACAACAGAAGCAACCCCGCACCACCAACAAGAAGAGAACACCAGTTTAACATGCCTGAAACACACAACCAGGACATAGAGGGACAGGTGAGAGCCGGGAGTGTTGGGAAGGGAGCATCCCTCCTCTCCGGTTCGCTGCGGGAGAGAGCACGGGGCAGTTCTCAGCATGCAGAACCCACACTGCAACCAGAGCTCGGCACTGCACAGGAGGAAGGAGCCTGGAGGAAGTAACATGCTTCGAAACGGCAGCAACAGTCACTACCATGTCAAAATTTGCACAAAATAATCAGCTGTAGGAGCTCCTTCTGCTTTAAGCTTGATTTTTGAATTATGCCATGATATGGTGTTAACCAACACTGGTTCGTTGATGGAGGATGTGATTTGCTCCAGGGCTGTACAGAGAAAACACACAGCACTTCAAAACCTCTGAGAAGGAAAATTCCACATATGCAACATTTTCTCCTTGCAATTTCTAAAGAAGAACTTTGCAGCTACACCCAAGCCAAAAAAGGGGGAAAAAAGGACGTTAGTGTCAGGATTAGCGCTGGGAACCTGCTATCAGCACTGCGGAGCCAGCGCTGGGAACGCGTGGGCTGCTCTTCTAAACCCTGCAGATCACCCAGTGCCTGGATCAGGGCTGTCCTGCTGTGGGAGGTGACAGAGCCATGGCTGGAGCGGTGACTGAGCACTGAAAGTACAGCACAAGCACCCCAGGTCCTTCAACCACAACGACCGGCAGTGGAGAGACATTGGCAGCTGGAAACTGGCTCTGCTCTGCCTTGTTACTAAAGCCAACAGTGACGAAAGACCTTCTCCACCCCTTGTTCCATGTCCCTATATAGGAGAGACCCCAGCTCCCTGCTGCAGGTGACCTTCCCCTGCCGTGACACAGGCAGGACCCTGTCACAAATTTAGTGCCTTGCAGAAACCTGTATTTGTTTTTCATTTTTCCCAGACTTTGCCGTTGAAGTGTGGCCCCACCACGCCGGGGCCTCACTCTGTTCTGCTGCACCAGGATCTCCAGCCCTGGATTAATCTGCCAGCTCAAACTGAGGAAGGTAACTGTGGGGGTCCTGCAGGTCCTGCACCCCACCCCACCCGCCACGGCTGACCTCCCACTGCTCTGTCCTGGTGAAGGACCTGGCAGGAGAGATGCTGTGTCCTCCCTGCAGCCCTTCTTGGCCCAGTGGGACACTGGGGCACCTTCATGCCTCAAGCAGGAGCATGGCCAGAACACAGAGCCTGGACAGGCCAGGACCACCACACCGCAGCTGCAGTTGGATTGGGCCTTGGGAGATGAGCCAGCAACAGATCAGGACCTCCAGGGATGCTTGGAGACTCCACTTGCCACAGGAGACATCCCATCAGGACGGCTTTAGCCTTGGGGAGGAAGATCAGGAAAAGCCAAGGATGATGGGGAAGAGATGAGGTGGGAAGGAAAACAGGTCTGGATGGAACTCAAGGAGCTGAGAGAGACGAAGCAGGAGAAGAGCCAGGACGTGGCTGCGCTGTCAGGCCTTGAGCACACAGCGATGATCCAGAGGGCACCGGTGTCTGCAGCTCCCAGCCTGTCTCTGAGCGCCAGAGTCCCTCTGGGGCTCCTCTCTCCAGCACAGAGAAGGAGGAAGATGTGGAGTTGGGGGCACAGAGAAGGAGCAGGGCAGGGCAGACGGGGTGAAGGGTCAACTTCAGGTGCAGAGTTCTGCAGGCAAAGGGTGAAGCAGTCGGAACATGAGGACAAGCCCACCTCGATGGCAGCAGGGTCCCCCAGGGACGAGGGCCGGGTGTCCCTGGCAGAGCGGGCGTGGCTGTGCTCGGGGTCTCTCTGCAAAAAGTGGGCCCAGGCTCCTGGAGGGATCTGAGCTGACCACATGGTTCCTGAAGGCCACATCCATCCAAACCACCGTGGGCCAGGACAGCACTGTCCAACCAAGCCAGGAGCTTCTCCTGAGCAGGAATGCTGTGGGTGCTGCAAAGGGGAATGACACATCCACATGTGACACTGGTGCAAGTTGCCACCGTGGTCCCCAGCCCTCGGGAGCGTTCAGCCTGGGGGCCCTGGAGTGGGAAAAACCTCCTGCTGCTGCTTTTTGGTAGCAGAAGGCTCTGGGAGAGGCTGCGATGTGCCCGGGAGGGGGCTCAGGGCAGCCCACTCCCCTGCACTGCCCTCTCCAGCAGCCCCCCACTCCTCCAGTGCCTTGGCTGGAGGCTGAGCATGGCAAAGTGTGGGTTGCTGGTGTCTTACCTTGAATTCTGCCTGAATTGGTGGCAATTTGGCCTCTGTCAAGATGATGAACAGTCTGGGAGCAGGCAGGGAACGGCTGTGTGGATCTCATGGAGAGAGGGGAGCGCAGGGGACGCTCAGGGCTGAAAGCGCCTCCAGCGATGGGCGAATTGACTCTGGGAGGTGACGAGGAGCACAGCGGGATGCTGTGGCGGTGGCACAGCGTGGCGGCGGCACGGCATGGCAGACCGCTGGGGTCCCACTGCCCCTGGCACTGTGCTCCAGGCACGGCTGGCCCGGAGCAGCATTTCTGCCTGTCCCGCAGGGAGGGGGATCCTCCCTGACCGCTGCCAAGGAGCCCCTTCCCCGGGGCAGAGCTCCAGGGCTGCCTGCGTGGGGATCAGCTCCCGCCGATGTTCGGGACCTCTCGGAACAATCTTGCGGCGTCCGGACCCGCAGAACTCGGCAGAAGCGGATTCCCAAAGGCAGGAGGGAGGTTAACAGGAACCTGTAATCCCTCTTTAGCTGAAACTGCCAATCGCTTCTAGCAACTGCTCCTGGGAGAGCGGGCAGGGATGAGTCACCGGCGCTCGCTGCCTCGCCGGGCTCTGCAGTCTCCAGGAGTGCGAGGCGATGCCGCAGCCGGCTCTGCTCAAGGCGCTGGAAGAGATCCCCGAGCGGCAGCGCTCTGCCAGCTCAGCTGTGTCCTCCACCTCGGATCGTCCTTCCTCCCAGGGTCATCCAGATAAACTCCTTCCCTGTCCGTGCTGGAGCGGCCCGAGCGGGCGGGCTGGGCGCTGTGCAGCGTGGGCTGGTGCAGGAGACTGCGGGCAGTCATTCCCTCTCGGATGATGCTTCCAGTACATCCCACCTCGGATTTTTGGGACAAACGCAGAGGAAGAACGGGCCGCGGCTCCACCGCTGCGACTGAGCCAGCATCCCCCAGCAGCCGGGGCAGCTTCCAGCCCCAGCTGTGGGAAGGAATCACCTTGCTGAACTGCAGAAACTCATTATTGCCAAACACATGCAGGTTTTGGGGACATGTTTTCTCACTTTTTATTTTAAATTCAGTATCAGAAAAAAATAAATTGGCACATTACAAGTCAAGCAGATTGATACAGTGAGAGCCCACGAACATCTGCAAGGGTATAAAAGGAAGCAGCGTGATTGTTGTCCTTTCAAGAGAAATTCACCCTTCCTGAAACGTTTCCTTTGATGCCAGAAACAAAACTGGGGCCATTTAAATATCTAGCGGCAATTTTTAAGGGTAGAAGTACCAGTTGAAACAAGTTTCTTTACACGCTTCATATCAGAATTCACAATACTGGTCAGAGCTAAATATCTCCCGTTTGGGTTAATACCATTTTTGACACATTTAAAACACAGGTAACAAACTCCATCAATGGCTTTGGCATTTGAAAGGAAGAAAAAGCTTTGCTACGGAACCAATGTTGGTGGTGTTTACTAGGGTGACCATGGATTCAAAAGCAGCTCTTCCAAATTTCCCATTTACCACTGGATGTTTGCTTTGATGTAAAAAATGCTACTTAGAAACTGCACAATCAGGAGAAATCTTTGCCAATGGCAGCTCTGCCTCCCTGAATAACTTAGCCCACTGCTGGGCATGCAGTGCCGGGAAGAAGCCGGCCCAAAGCATCTGTGGAGGGAAGGGGAGCTGTGGTCGGGCTGGACACACAGCAGGACACAGCCAAAAAAGGAGCCAGAACCAACATCTTGGCTCTCCAGAGCTTTTGGGAGGAGAGAGACTCTGGGGAACGGTTTCATTAAAAACACTGACTTGCCACTAAGGCTAAGAAGGCTAAATATTAAATTTTCATGATTATATTAAAACACTAGAAAAAGGAAAGAGCAGGAATTAAAGCACATGATGAAGGGATTTCTCCCAGTTGTCACCGTGTCTCCGTTTTCCCTCTGTCACCCACTGAGCTGTTCCCATTTTCTACAAACAAAACGTCACAAAAGCCCATTTGCAGCATTTCCTGCACATCACTCCCCTCCAGTGACACCCCGAATAACAGGAAGACACTTGAAATATGGTCACTCTAGTAATGAACTAAAGAAAACCCATGGATGCAAGTTTTGCGATGGAATGTGTCACCACAACAGCAGCTGGAACCGGATGACAGACGCAGGGATGAGATCTGCACAGCAACTTAGCTCTTAGCTTGAGGCTTAAAAAACTCAGAGTTAACAAAGGAAAATCCTTCGAATTCTGACTGGTCAATGTTCCCGACGACTTCCTGGTCGGGAGGTGTTAGCACGGGTGGATGGCGAGTGAAAAACCGGTCGAAGTTTTCAGCACTGCGTCCGCACTATGAGAGGGGAGAAAAGAACGATGGTGGGTGGGGCAGGAAGCGTGGGATGAGGCTGCACCACCCCCCCGCCGCGGCACGGCCACAGCAGGACGGGAAAAGGTGCAAAATACACTTTGTTAGTCACGAGGGCATGGCATGGCATGGCACAGCATGGCACAGCCAGGGCCTGGCAAACTCCCGGCTGTGCCATGGGAAGCGGCTGCAGCAGGAATGAGATGGGTTGCGATGACTCAGGGTCGCTCCTGCCCACACGCACATGGCACCCGCTCCCAGGGCAGTGCCCACCTGGGCATCCCTCCTTCCCCTGGAGCAGGAGCTTTTCATTATGTCTGGACTGCTCAGAGGTTTCCTCCTGCTCAAGGAGAGGAGAGGACCCATCCCTGGAAGTGTCCAAGGCCAGGCTGGATGGGCCTTGGAAGCAACCTGGGATGGTGGAAGGTGTCCCTGCCCATGGCAGGGGGTGGGACTGAATGGGCTCTAAGGTCCTTTCCCACCCAAACCCCTCTGTGATTCCATGATTCTGATTCCCAGGGCTGTCCCTTCCCAACAGTCCAGTTAGACCATGATGATCCACGGCCTCATGGTCCCCAGTGGTGCCACACACCTGATTTAATTTTCTTAGCAATCAAAACAACAGCCCTGTAGCTTCCCAGGCTGCAAGTCCTGATTTAATGGAGTAACAACAGCAGTAGCTGGGATCAGGAGGATGCCAGGTCACTCCACAGCTACTGACCAGGCCCCATCCCTGCCTGTCACCCACATGTCACATCCCCATGACTGGCACAGGGGACTCTGCTCCGAGGGCTGGTGACTCTCCCTCCTGTCACACACAGCCAGTGCTCTCCAGGCTCTGTTTCCTCCCAGGAGCTGCTCAGTCAGCACCTCCCAGTCCCTCAGGCCTCTCTCCCACCGCCCCAGGGAGAACAGACGCTCCAAACTGCCACAATTTTTCCTGGGCATTTAACTTTCATTTGTTAAGTAAACAGATTTGCATTTTTAATAAACATCAGACTAAATATAATAAAATATTAATGACAAATACATGCAAGTGTCAATGTTTCCCACTTCCTTCCTCTGCTCAGAGGTTTCAGGGAAGACAACATGAATATCCATCAGCCTCTGATGGCCTGTTCCTTTGGCAGGTCTTGTATGTCCTTACAGCACCAAGTGAGACACTTGCTCACCTCAACCCCCTAAAAAAAGCTCAGTGGGCAATGTTTGAGTCAATTTAACTCCAGCTCCAGCCCCTCTGGTCTGAGCCCATCCGTGGGCACCGTGGCTCCCTTGGGTTGGTAAGGCCACGTCTTTACACTTCTAGTCTGGGTTGGTTAAGTTTCTACTCCCAAAGGTGTCTCCTGCCCATGCCCTGAGCTCAGCACGGAGCTGAATCCAGCCCTGCTCCCCTGCACCTCTCCTGGGCAGTGCAGCCCCGGCCCCGGGGAGGCTCTGGCCCCCGCTAACCCCACAGGAGCCGAGGCTGCTCTCCCTGCAGTGCAGCTGCTGCTCCGGACCATGGGATCAAGTCCAGCCTGAGGACTGAGCAGGAGGATGTTTGAGATGTCTGACAAGTCAGCCACAGCCCAACGCCTTCCCCAAGCCATCAGATTAACATCAAAACAGCAATTAAATCCTCCAAATGGGAGCTGCCAGTTCCAGAGAGCCCAGGAGCCAAAGGCAGGGCACGAGGAGCCAGGCTGGGCTCGTCAGGGCTGCTGGGATGACACAAACTGGGAGCAGGCTCACTGGGAACGCTGCAGTGCTCCGGCTCACCCGGGCAGTGCCACCCCCCTGGCAGGGCTCACCTGCGGCTCAGCCGCTCACCTGCCGACCCATCAGCTCCCAGTACACACCCAGAGCCTTCCAGGGCCTTCCCATCCCGCTGTCATTCCCTGTTAACTTCAGGAGACCTCAGTGCAGACATGCAGGGCAGCCCACGAGCAGTGTCTGACAGCGCTGCCTGCCTTTGGCTACAAAAAAATGTGCTGTCTTACAAAAAAAATAAAAATAAAAAATCAAACCAGCAACCCCCTCAGAAGGATTGAAAAATTAATCCTGATGAGAGGTTGCCAGTTATTGGAATAGGAAGCACAAATATATTTTAATATGCATATTGGCAAGCAAGAATTTCTCGCTATAATGCAATGAGGTAAGAATATATGGATGGAAAATTTGAAAAGTTGCATCTATCTGTGGTATTTCCTGCCTTGCTGTGTGGAATTTATGGACTTTCTCTTTGGATGGAGATAAAATGGATGGGTAAAATCAATACTTTAAAGTTGAAACCTGTCTTTGAGTTTATAGAAGGCACATCCCAGCCCAACCCCGAGGTCTGGAAGAGAAGAGGTCCAGGTTTGGCCCACCCCTGTGATGAGGGAGAGCAGGGAGGATCCATGCTGCTCCAGGCAGCAAATGGTCACTGTCTGCACAAGCACCTTCTTTACAGCTTCCCAAATTAAGTTCCTGGTTAAAGGACACAGATGCCATATGAATTTTTACATTTATCTAAAGCCATCTAGTGAAAAATCACCCTCATTTTAGTCTGATATTAATGTACAGACATCACTCCATCCTAACTGGAGAAAGGGGGAGGATGGGCATTTATCTTACATAAATCCCAGTGTGTCCTGTCTAATATTTATAGCCAGCACAGAATGGCTTATCTTCCTGAGCTGCAGGAATAAACCTGTCAGCTCCGAAGATGGCCTTGTATTTAATCACTTCCCTGCTTGATTTCAAATAGAGACAAAAGGCACAATAAAATAGTTTCCATTGATCCCTGGGATGCAATCAAGGGCCATAAGAAACCAAGGATGCTGCTGCCACCCACCCTTGCTCCCAGTGCCAAGGGGAGGACAGCCTCGATTTCCCAGGGTTTTGTCCCAAAGCAGTGGTACAGCCACAGTCCCACCGGCCTTGCAGGCATCTCCTGGGTGAGTGTGACCTTCCTGGTGCTGCTCTGAGCCAGGAAATCAGCTCCTTGCACCCTGGGGAGGATCAGGGCTCTTCTGGCAATCGTGTTTAGGGAAATTTGGGTCACAGCATGAACTTGGGGCCACGCTGAGGGTGCCTGTGCTGGTCAGGGGGGACAATGGTGCTTTTCACTTGTGTCTGGCTGATGACCTCACCCTGCAGTTTGGGATGCTCCAGCACATCCCTTCATCCCTGCTGCTGTCAAAGGGAGCATCCACTGCAAGAGTTCCTGGTGTAGGACCCTGCCATTCATCCTTCTAGGGAAAAAGCCAAGTTTCTGCCTGATACATTGAAAACAGAGGCTGAGTACTCTGGGAAATCTCAGGGAAAGTCTTTACAGGGCCCTGGGTCTCTCAGAGCAAATCCTGACTGGATTACCAGAGATGTTTAACCTCAGCACATTCACCTGCCCAATGTCAGCCCCCTCAATCCTTAAATCCCTTCTAATTAGGAAATTACTTATGCAAACATCAGAACTCACCTTGTACAGGCTGAACTAAGGCTACAAAACCCCCTACGCAGGCAACTGGTGTTTTTATACATCCAAGTCTGCAAGTGGCATTTCAATATTAATTAACTACAGGCAGTTAGGGGGAAATTAATTTATGCAATTAAAAATTATTAGATTAAAAGCCATTTTTTTAACCCCCCATGCTGTTGTGAATAATCCTGGGCTCTGCTGTGTGATTTCAGTGCTTTCAAAATGAGACTTTTCAAATCACTAGGCTTTATGTAAAGTAAAGGAGTAATTAGATACCAAAAACAATAATTATCTCAACGAGAGACAGGGAGAGCAGGGAAGTGTAAATACACTCCCAGGGTAACTGCAGACCCAGGAAAGGAATTGTTATGCACCAGCCAGAGCAGGGAGCAGCCAAGCAGAGCCCCGCGTCAGAACCACCAAAGACAACCCAGCCCCTGATCTGTCTTGTTCCTGACTCTGTGATAAAGGTTAATCAAGCACAAAGCAACACAGGAGCTCCTGGGAATTCACTCTCAGCTCTGGGCATGGAACAGCCCGGCCTGGCGAGGCTGAAGCCTCCATTCGCTGTTGGTGGGAAATGATGGAGGTTTTGGGAGGGATGTGATTCCCTCCCCAGCAGCAGCGCTGGGCAGGCACCACGAGCCATCCCCAGCACCCCCAGCATCCTCCCTGTGCCCCCACTCCAAACTGCAGAGATGCTACAAAATCACAGAAATGTGGCCAAAAGATCCGTGGGTGCCACAGCAGAGACACGGACAGAAGGTGCCTCTGTGGAGACGGGGAGGGGATGAGCTGAGCCACGAGCTCAAGTCAAACATGAACTAATGATGGCTCTGATAAGCAAAATGATGCTGAAGACAGTTTGGATGGGGCTCTGCTACCCTTGGCTGGTGTTCCCAGGGCTGAGCATGGACTGGAGAAGAGGAAGGCTGGGGGCAGGTGGGGGCTGACACCCAGCCCTCATTTGCATGTTATTCCTTATTTTGAAGCTCTGGATGCAGACGATTCCTGCAGCCTGACCTTTATAGATGCTAATT
>VZRS01006746.1:14599-98901 GCA_013398055.1 Ifrita kowaldi | reverse complement strand
AAAAAAAAAAAAAAAGGAAAAGAAAATAGACTTAAGCCAAGGTGAAGAGGCAGGCCAGCACCAGCCCCCTGTGCAGCAGCACTTGGCCCTGGTGTGGCCACCTGAAGGTGACAAACACTCGGCCACATCTCCCCTCATCGCCCCCCAAACACTCCGTGCAGTGTCCAAGCCCCATTCCCATCCCTGCTGCTCCACCCCGTGCTCACGGCTGGCACCAAAGAAACAGCTTTTTCCATCACAGAGGCACTGCTGGAGAAATATCAGCTATCAGCAGGTACCTGAGTTGTCTTAATCCTCCCTAAATCCCAAATCAGCTGCTCTTAATCTCCCTGTCCTATCAAACAGGGAATTTTCCCGGCGCCAGCCGCTGGGTGAAGCGACAGCTGGCAGCTTACAGTCCCCCTCCCCAGGGCCGGTGTCAGAGGGATTTTTAAAGAAAGAAGACATTTAAAGCAGGACAAAATTTGCACATTTTAAAGCAGCAGAGCAGTAAGAAAGTGCTTTTGATGAAATTCAGTTGTTTTTCACTGTAAAGCACCGAACATCAATGCTCTGTCCCAGCCCAGGGCAGGCAGTGACACTGGGGACCTGCTCAGGAAGACAGAGATGGGTGGAGGGGAGACAGCAGCAGTAGCTTCATTGGAAAATGGACACAGAGGTGGGAAATGGCAGAAGCTATGGATTCAGGAGACAGAGACCTCTGCAGAATAACCCCATGAAGCCCTGGTGCCCCTTCAGTGAATCTGGCTATGGACCAGGATCCCTCCACACCTGGAGCTCATGGAGCCCCCCTTGTGCCTCAGCATCCCTGGCACAAAGGTCGGATCCCACCCCCAAACAACAAGTCACGGGGTGCACAAACAGCCCCACACCCTTTCACACCGTTGTACTTCGATACTGGAGTTACAGCTTTCCCAGTAATGCCGTTCCTACATGGTCCAACGCCTTGAAGATTCCCTTCCCTCCCAGGGAAAGGCAAGCAGGCAGCAATCCAGACTCCTGTGCTGACCATCCCAGCACCTGTGTCTCCCCAGTCCCGAGGCAGGAGGGAGAGCGGGACATGGCCCCTCCGTGGGTGTGGACACAGCCCGGACTGTGCGGCTCTCGGCTGTGAGCAGCTCCAAGGAATGCACCCCCCGGAGCTCCCTGCAAAAGCACTGCTGCCACCAGTGAACTTGGCAAAAAGCATCTGCCTGAAATTCAAACAAGCAGCCTCAAACACAGGCAGGGCAGGGCCAGCAGCCCCGGGGCGAGGGGCGGCTCTCCAGGCCAGCATCGCTGCCACCTGTGCCGGAGGAGACCGGGCTGTGGAGGATCCTGCCCAGCCACCACAGGATTCCCGTTTCATCATTCCCGTTTCATTCCCGTTTGATCAGCCAGGAAAGGAGCTGTAGGAGGGAAAAACCTGCTGGAGCAGAGAGGCACTGAGAGAGAGCAGAGCTAAAGGCACCGAGCACCCTCCACCAAAGGGACTCCCACTCCAGGTTTTCCCTGAAAGCAGAGTTTTTCCAAGCACCAAAGGGGGCTCTTCAAACGAACAGGGTAACTGCAAAGCAGAGGAAAAGCAGATGTGCAGAAGGTTGTTATGGGCAGTGGGACGGGGAGGCCGCAGGTAAATACATGGAGCATTCCTGGACTCTGAGCTGTGATCCAGGAGGACGGATTAAGGAATGTCCCCACCCTGATCACAAATATCAGCCATGAGATCAGATTAAGTGTGGATTCAGTTCTCTGTGAAACACCAGTGCCCAACTAGGGCACTGCAGCCAGCAGGCACCCGGGGGGGAAGCACGTGAACCACCCCAAGCCTTAAGGACTTGGAGCACCACGGAGAGACTCGGACATGGCTGTGACCCTGCCAGTCCCACCAGTGACAAAGAGAAATAGAGAAATCCAGGGAGAGCTATCCCTGTTCCCGAGTCTGCATAAGGGCAGGGAGAGCACAGGGCCAGAGGGGGTCATGCAGAATTCGGGGGCACAGAGCAGCCCCAGCACCGTGGGCAGGGAGACCCACGCTGGGGTTCCGGCTGCAGCCCTGCACTGGTGTCACAGGGAGAGACGCCACTGCAAGTACAGCTGGACAAGGAGCACTCAAGCATTCCTGTCTTTTTTGACAAACAGCTTCCAATTGCTCCCGCCTCCACCTCGGTTTGCTCATTCCCCCCAGGCTGCACTCCCAGCACCTCTCTCCAGCAGAGCCAGGCAGGGCTGAGGAGGAGCAGCCAGGATCCCCTCGCTGCAGAGCCAGGCTCCAGCTTCCTTCCACCCTGGAGAGAAACTGCGGTGACATCCAGCTCCACTGCCCACTCAGGCAGACTGGGCTGAGCCGGGTGTTGAAATAAAGTTGAGATTAAAGAAAAGAGAGACCTGGTCAACTTGACAAGAAGGGAGGAAAAAACCAACAGACCGACTGACCCAGGATGACAAGACAGACATGCTGCAACACAAAGGGGTCCAGGAGCTGAATGTGTGGAGCTTCCAACCCTGCAAGCCAGAGCTGGGACCAGGCATGACGGACTTCTCCTGCCCCAGCAGAGCTCTGGCACGTGCCAGATCCCAGGGAACACGATCTTCCAAGGAGACAGAGAAGCGGCACCTCCAGGACGAGCGGAACCCGCCAGTCTGCCCGAGGGTGGGAGAGGCCCCGGAGGTTCCCTGGCAGTGGGATGGGGGGGACCCGGCACACTTACAGCCTTTGGCTTGAACGGGGGCTGGATCTCCTTGCGCTCCAGCTTGTCCCAGTCGATGTAGCGGAAGAACGCGTGCTCCTTGATGTCCCGCTCCCCCTCCGGGCCGCAGCCCAGGCGCTTGGCGGGGTGCTTGGTCATCAGCTGGGGACAGGAGAGAGAAAACAGTCACAGGGTGTCCAACTGCTCCCCAAAATGTCCCCTTTGAGAAGTCCCCAGGGAGCTGTGTTTCCCAGCTGGACATCCCAGGGTGTCTCACATCAGGGTCCCATCTCCTCCAGATGCCTTTGGGGCTTCAAGGAGAGGACACTGAGGAAGAAGCTGGAGTGACTTCAGGGACAGGGAAGGTTGACAACGGCGTATGAGAGCAGACTGTGCAGATGGCAGGTACACGAGCACTGGCGGGATGGGCACATCCCCTTTCCCTCTGGGAATGAAACTGGTTTGCCAAGGAACAACCTCGGGGTGCTGGCAGAGCTCCCTCAGCACCTGGCTGCAGCAGGGGAGCTGCCCAGCAGTCCCTTTGCTTGGCACAAACTTCTCGGCATCTGTAGAGTTAACTCTAAAACACACTGCCCATTTAAGATGAACAATCTGCCCTCCAAAACTTTCATCAGCCCTGGAAGCAGAACCCCCTCTCCTCCAGAGCTGTGGCAGCACAGACACGAGGTGGATTTCTAATGAGAGAGTCAATTTGGAGAAAAAATAGAACAAATAGTCCATTAATGTTGTTTATCATCTAAACTTCTCCTCTTCACTGGCTCAATAAGGGAAAGGGGCCCCAGGAATTACGGGCAGCTGTACAACATTAATATCCTGGGGCAGGGTTTGAGCTGTGTTCAGAGATCAGATGGAGATTCCAGGATTCACAAGACGTTGATAAGGATGGAGAATATGAGCTTTATATGTGCAACAAAAGCACTGCTTTATTAAAAGGAGGGCAATTCATTCTGGTCAAGGATTCAAGGCTGACTCTGTGTGCCAGGGCTGGGGGTCTGTAAGACCCCCGGGAGGGACAGGAGATGCCAGTGCTCCAGCTGGGGAGCTGAGACACCTCCCACCCATGTGCTTGGATACAGGTCAGCCCTGCCACCCCTGATGGCACAAAACAAACCTGTTCAGGAAAGCTGGTCTTTAACAGCTGCAATGGGGCACTGAAAGCAAGGAAAACCCTGGGGAAAAAAAACCCCAAACCTAAAACCCTAAAAAGACAAAAAAACTCCAACAAATACAAGGTGAGAGCAGAGCCACCAACTGCTCTGTGAGCAAACAGCTCTACATCCCTGGCCTCCAGCTGTGATGACATCTGCAGCTGGAAGAGTGATGGAGAGCAGCTTCTGTGAGGCAGCACCCCCCTGGAAAGCCCATCTACAAACAGAGAGGGCCTGGTAGGCTCTGCAGGCTGGGCCAGGGATTTTCCAGCCTCTGCTCAGGGTGAGGATGTGACTGGCATCAGCACCAGCCTTGCAGAGCCTGTCCTCAAGCAGGGAGCCAAGCTGGAGGGCCAGGGAGGGAGGGGCCAGGGGGCCAGGGGCCAGCAGAAACAAAAGCAAGAATATTTTTCCAATTTGCTTTTCATTAATAATTGAGTTTCCCTTGGCATTGCAGCACAGAGCTCTTTATAAAACAAAAACCCAACAACAAATCCCAGAAGCCTGGGAAGGTGGCAGAGGTGACGTGTCTTGGCCTCTTGAACACGCGTGGCAGCAGCACAGACAGCAGCTCTGATGGGCTTTCCTCAGGCAGCAGCACCAGGGGAAATGCCACCCAAATCCCAATAAATATTCCCAAAATACCACGGAAAACACGCCATTTCATGCCTTTGCTATCAGGCAGAGATTAACGAGGGAGCTGATAGCCACAGACAATCTGTTCCCCTGGAAAGGGCTGCTTTGCTCAGGCACCACCAAACCCCTCCAGGTGGGGTGGGAAAAGCCGGGACAGGAGCCCAGCCTTGGCTCCTGGTACCCAACCTGGGGCTCAGGAGAGCCACCCTGCACTACCTGCACATGGACACAGCAGCCCTGAGATCAGCCTGCAGAAACAAATCCAAGCTGACAGCAGAGCCGGGGAATGCTCCGTTTGATCCGTTAATTGCTGCTGACTGGCGAGTCCTGGAGCCCAGGGAATGCTCCAATTTGCTTCCCAGCCAAGGATCCCTGATTAACACCTGTCTCTGGGCTCTGCTTGGTCCCAGGCTTTCAGGAGAAAACACGTTCCATCTCCCAGCAGTGCAGCAGGAAGGGGTGACTGGCACAGGCGCATCGGAGTGAAACCATGGGGGAACAACAAAATGGGTTTGGAGAACATGGTGGTGAAGTCCCAAACCCCTCACAGGTAAGAGCAGAGGTTTCTCCAGGTCCCTGGACTGTTACAATGCTGGGTTTGTGCCCTGCTGGCAGCCCTGCCACACCCCAACACAAACAGCTCGGTGCAGCTCATCAAGACACATTTCACTGTATTCCAGGGGAAAATGTGAACACTTAGTTCCCAGCTTATTAAAAAGTTCTTAAATCCCACAGAGAGTTTTAATTAAACTTCCTGGTGTAGCAGTCTGGTGGTGGAAAAAAATGTCAGGAGGTTTTGAAACAACAGTAACACAGAGGGAACCACCACTTTGCTACAGAAAGCCACAGAAATTTATGGAGAACCAAGCCTCGGTGCAGGGCCAAATATCCTCCCATGCAGCCTCCCATCTCCAGAGTGAGAAAAGCCATGGCAGCTACACCCAGCAGCCGCTGCAGCCGCAGTCCCTGCTCGTTGATTTACAGCACCCACGTTGTGCCTGATGCAGCAGCAAACAAAGCCAACACTGAGCCTGGGCCCTGCTCCAGCTACTGCTGCCCTGGGACCGGGGGATGCTCAGCAGCACTGAGTGGTCCCCATCCCCCTGCCTGACCAGGAACACACTGGATTTTCCATCCCTTTACATCCCAAACAACACCAGCAAGAAGATGGGAGGTGGTGACAGCCTCTGTGGGAATCCCCCCCCAACCACCCGTGTGGTTTCTGAATTAAGGACTTGATTTTCCTGCATTCTGCTGACTGTGGCAGGGCAGCACCCCCTCCCTGTGCCCCATTCCTGATGGGAACACCTGCAGCAGCTTTTCCCCATGGGACAAGTGAATATTCCTCTTTAACACCAGCTCAGAATCCTGGCAACGCCAGGAAGAGGCTCTGAAATGCCGCAGTGGGAGCGTTAAGCGCAGGATGTGTCATTTGTAGATAGAAACACTATTTTGAGATAGAGAACATTCAGATATTTTCAATATTAACTATTATAAGCAAACATTTCTTAAATTCCTACACAAACACATATTTATAGCAGTGTGTGGCACTGGGGGGTGAGATGAGGCTCAGTCCCAAGCACACAGAACAACATCAGGACCTCGCCAGCCTTTATCCATCACATCCCTAATGAACTCAGGCTGCAATTAAGTCAGGCCTAGGCCCAGTCCATGGAGAGCTTGGGATGCTGGGCAAGGTAGAGCTTCACTGCAAATTAAGAGCTAGGATAATGAAAATGCTGCCCTGACTTTATGGAGACACCACCAGCCCTGAGCTTCAGGTTGTCCTGAAGGGCAACTTATCACAGCTAAGTGGAAGGATGAAGGTTTTGTATCTGATCTTAGGAAAACTATTTGGGGATCACATCCATTTTCCCCGAGCATCATTCTTCCTTTCAGGCAAAGGTTCACAGAGCTGCCTTGTCCTCACCTGGTGGGCACAGGGTCTCTGGGCAGGAGCCCTCCCTTCCCACCTCCCAGCCAACACCCCAATTCTCTCCTGACCCTTCCCTGCCCCTAGGCCAGCCCCAGGTCCCAGCTGTGTTTCTGCTCAGTGTAAGACGCACAGGATGCAGGTGTTATTCTTACCTGGCTTTAGTACATGCACACATGGTAGCACAAGTTGTGGTTCTAGGACTGGAGGGCAAAGGCACCAGGACCCAACAGTGTCAGACCCCGCTCGTGCTGGGGAGCAGCAGGGTAAGCTGGGACCCCCAGGGGTGCAGGATCTCACTGCCCACACTCCCCCAACCCAGCAGAGGACCCAGCCCAGCCCTTACCCCTTTGCAGATCGCCACTGCCTCCTTGGACATGGACTTGGGGTAGGCGACGTTGTGCTCCATGATGGACTGGAAGAGCTCGTCTTCATCTTCTCCCTCAAAGGGGGCCTAGAGCAAAGCAGACACAGCTTCAGGGGCATTCCTGGATCTCGAAGCTCCCATGTGCTGCTGTGCACCGTGGCCAGGGAGCCAGCCCCGGGAGTGCCACACGGTGACACGAGTCTTGTCACTGCAGTCCCTGGGGCTGCACCCCCAGTGCCACCCCCAGCTCCAAGGAGATGCTCCATCCACATGCCAAGCATGGCAAATCCCACATCAGCCTGTGCTCACAGTGGAATGTGAGCCAGCCCAGAGGAATCAATTAAAACTCAATTACCTGGCCAGCCAACATCTCATAGAGCAGGACTCCAAATGCCCACCAATCCACAGACTTCCCGTAGGGCTGGTAAGCAATTATCTGCAAACAACAGCAACAGCAGCGTTACACTCCCAGCTCTGACGTGGTGGCACAGGGCAAAGTGATTCCGAGCTGTAGCAGGTCACAAGGACGGGGTTATTCCCTGGGACACATTTCAGCACTGAAATCCCTCGGCTGAGCGCACTCGGAGTGCCTCCCACTTGCTCTTTACCAGCGCTCTGGGAAATTCAGGTGTGAACTGTTCTCACCATAAAGGCCGTTAAAAGGAAAGAGCACTTGGAAGAAATCCTCTGTCCTGTGCCGTCCCCCACTGCCCGCCGGGGAAGGTCACACCCCAGCAGGTGACAAGTAGCTTTGTTCAGAGGGAATCACACACGGGGCCTGTACCTGGGCACGCAGAGCTCTGCTTGGAATGGAAAAAGGCCCAAAAATGGGTCAAGCAAATCACAGGACAGTTTTACCCCGAAGCCACGCTGGCCTGAGCACACTGCAGCTCCCTGAAGGAGGAGGCACAGAGCAGCAGAAGGGCCCGGGCTGGAGTGTGGCCACGGCACCACAACCACACAACCTGATTGCTATTCCCAAATATCGTGGGATTGCTCCTCTGAGACCCACCGGCAGCAAGCTTTATTGCCTTTCCTGGATGCCAAAGTGATTTGCATCCTAATTTCCCATTTGCTGTTTTTCTTTTGGAAAAAGACGAATTACAGCAAGGAGAAGAAAACAAGAGTTAAAGTGAAAACACTCGTGCAAACACAGGGAGAACTGGTCATTTGTCCTGCTATGAAGGAGCATTAATCACCCACAGTGACAAGCTCTGCACCAACACCACCAGTATTAATCCTGGTGGGATGAGGGATGGAACATGTTTGTTCCAATAATGGGAAACCTCATTGGCTGCAGCAAACACAATGTGGTTTAGCACACAAGTGCACAGATATCCTGGCAAAAAGTATCTCTGTAAAATATTTAAATGAATAAATATTAACTTCATCATTGCAAATTCAGCAGTGACAAGATTTTAGAGGGATATTTTTACGTGAAGGGAACAGACATCTGAGAGTAATTACTCCTCTGAATTTCACAAGTCTAGCATTAAACTGTGCCCATACAGCACTTCATGGAAGTGTCATGTGTGACTCTATCACATCAGTAATAACCAAATGCAAAGCCACTTTGTGGGGATCTAGAGCCATGGATGGGGAGCCTCTCCCCACCAGACACACGGTCCCTCACTGCAAACAGTGAGCTGGAGAGATCTAAGGATTTCCACTCCACATGAAAATAACATCCACTGACAATTCCCTGTTTCTCACTGGTCATGTTGTGCTGGAAGCTTCTATCACACACAGGGAGGGGCAGAGCTCAGCTCCTGGGTTTGTCATTTCCAGGAGCAAGGGAACGTGTGAGGATCATCCTGTGGTGGGTCTGAGCATGCCAAGGACAAAACAGGCACAGAGCTACCAGCAGAATGGACATGGGAAAAACCCCCAGAGAGGGAAACCATGCTGCGGGGAGAACAGCACAAGGATGTGCTGCTCTTTGAGGTGGAAGCAGGACACAGCACAACGGGGAGGCAGATCCAGCATCCCTGTTCCCTTAAGGGGATGAGGGGATGGACAGTGCCCAGGGCATGAACTTCGCAGGCTGATGGTGAATTCCTGAATGTCCCTGTTTCAGCTGGAAAGCTGTCTGAAGCGAGGTCAGCCCAGGAAGGAGCAGCAGGGAGGCTGCCTGGCTGCACACGGACCATGAGCCGCCTTTCCCGTCCGTACCTCGGGCGCGATGTAGTCCGGAGTGCCACAGAAGGTCTTGGTGGTCACCCCGTCCCAGATGTTCTCCTTGCACATGCCGAAGTCGGCGATCTTTATGTGCCCCTCACTGTCCAGCATCACATTGTCCAGCTTCAGGTCTCTGCAGGGCGAGAGCAAAGCCGTGACACAACACACGACACGAGTCTCCCGGAGCTCTGCTGTGACTGAGCTCCGCTTGCGTCTCACACCCAGACCCTTTGTAGCATAATGTTTGGGGAAATGAGTAAAAAGAAGTCAGAGATCTGTCAGGATGGAGTGTTTATTTTACTTTTAACCCACAGGAATGCCGTGCTGGGCACAGCGCTTTGAAGTGTGCGATGGAAAACACTCATCTGGCAGGAGATGGATTTAATTGATTTTTTTCTTTGCTCCCGTGAAAATCGAAGTGCACTTAGAGCACTCGCGATGGAGAAGCACCTACTCAGCACAAGTCCCTGCCTCACCTGTGCTCTGCTCCCTCCTGAAATACAAACCAGCTGTGTTTCCCTCTGATCCTCACCCCCAGAACACCTGTTTGTGGTACCCAACCCCCAGGAGCTCTGCTCCTTTGCACAAGCTGCAGAGGTGGATCCAACCACAGATCCATGGATCCCAACCTTGAGCCACCACTCCAGAGGTGGATGCTCCAGTCTCAAGGACACTTTTGCAGCAAACACTGGGTATTTTGGTGCAATTTATACATTCTTGCTGGGTTTAAGGCTGTATTTTCTAATTATCATGTCAGTGTTTAGAACCCTGACAGGCCAAAGGCAGATGGCCATGAGCTGGGATTCAGATTCAGAGGAAGGAAGTGGAGCCGCTGGGGACCAACAGGCCTAGAATCTCTCTGTAGCAGCCGATGGCAAAAAACAGCCCTCACGTCAAGTTTGTTCCACTTCTTTCATCTTCAGCATCTCCTGACTCCAGCAGCACTGTTGGCATCTCCCTTTACAGAGTGCTTAATGGTATCTGACACTCATTAGGATGCTCTTCTCCACCCTGGGCTCTGGGAATTCTCCCAAGCAGGGAAGAGCAGTGAATGCTGGTTTCAGAGCTAAACCAGCAGCCTGTGAGCCTGGTCCGGCACGTGGCAGTGACCCAGCTACCTCTGGGTGCTGGAATCATATTGGGAATGGCAAAGAAGCCTCAGTGGCTGAAGCAGAAGTGACAGAGTGGCACTGCAGAGCTCAGAACAAGCCACTGGCAAGCGCTGACTCCAGTGGCAATGGTAAGAGAGCAGTGCCCTGCAGCCAATTCAGGGCTTGGAGCTGGTCCAGGCTGCCAGGGAGCATTTGTGTTGTGTGGAGAGAAACACATGGAACAGGGGCAGGAGAGAACCAGAGCTGCCTTCCCATGAACTGGGGTAAAGCAGGAAGCTCCTCCAAACTACGGGCACCGTGCAGCTCCCAGCTCCCTTTTGGATGTGCACATCACGTGTTGATGGTTGGACTCAGTGATCCCACAGGTCTTTTCCAACCTTAAGGATTCTTCATTCTACCTGTGGGCAGCTCCCAGACCCCATCCATGGCACAGGCAGGGAGAGCCCCGGGCTGGGGGCAGAGCAGGACCCCCAGAGCACTGTGCTCTGCCCATGGCTCCGGCTCTGGCTGGAGCTCAGGGGGAAGGGAGGGAGGAGGAACCCGCTCACCTACCGATAAATGATGCCTTTGCTCTGCAGGAAGAAGAGCCCGATGGCTATTTCTGCTGCGTAGAATCTGAAAGAGAAGGTTTTAAAAGGAAGACTGGCATTTAAAGGAGATAAATGAAAACCTTCCTGATCGGATGGCAGTGAAGGAAACGCGTCAGGCAGATGTGACCAAAAGACAAGGCAGCCACGGCAGGGAAATTCCAGAGAAGGATCACACGAGGATGATCGAAGGCAGCTGCGCTCGCACGGGGCAGCGATGCCACCGGGCTGCTGGGGGCTGTCACTTCTGGTTGCACAAATTAAGCAGGAGCTGGATCCATGGTTGCTCCTCACAACACGCTGGCAGCGCGGCTCAGAAAGTTATCCCTGCTCCCAGAGCCAGCAGATACTGCCACCACTGGCTTTTGGGAATATTCTGGGCCTCAGAGGATTCTGCCAGAGACAAGAAACCAGTTCAGCCCACCAGGCTCTGCTCAGTGTTTGTGGGTTTTATGTGAGCATCTGAAGGCTTTCAGGAACACATTCTGCTCTGCCCAGCTTTCAAGGAACAGGAGCCAAAAGCCATCAGCAAACACTTGGGTTGGCCACCCTGGCAGAGGAGCCAAAACCCTCATCATCCTCAACCTCAACATCCCTCTCGTCCCCCAGGAAAGGACCAGGCAGAGCAGAGGCCTGGTGTCTCCCAGGAAGCCTCCAAACCTTCTTGCTTTGTGCTTTTATTTACTTAAATTTATTTATTTAGCCGAATTATTTACAAGTACAATGTACCCCAAGGGTGAGGTGGAGGCACTGGCATCCTTAGCATCAGGCTGAGTTCTCCTGCATCTTCCCATTCCTGCTGCTTCCCTCCATTTCCGCCCAGGATTTGCACCACAAAGCCTGTGCCCTGGACTGTTTCCAGCCATGTGACACAAGTACATCCCATACCTACTCCAAAGGTGCCAAACCACTGCACTTACACAGCGTGGGGCTCCTTGAACCTCCCAACCTGCTGGATCTGGTACATCAAGTCCCCACCATTCACGTATTCCATCACAAAATACAAGCGATCCTGAAGGGAAAAAGCAAGCAATTAGCAACAGGATTATCAGAGCAGGGAATCTGCAGGGGTCAGAAACAGGAACCAAGGTGACTGGCAGCTCCAATCTGGAATTCCATGGAAACACAGTCATCATCCCTGTCCTCCCCATGGTGTGCAGGGGCTCCTGTTCATACAGAGCCTGTAAGTACTAATTCCTTTGGAATGCTCAGGACTGGAGCTCTGCCCCTATGCAGACAGATCCACTGGAGAAGGCAAGTGGAGGAATCCCTAAACCAGAGGTTTTTCACTTCCCAGGAATACATTTGCTCTCCTTGACAGAAGCCATTTTCAGAGTGTTGTTCAGGCAGGTCCTCGCTGGCATTTCCCCAGGCACTCCATGGCTTCAGTCAAGGGGTGCACAGGAGAGATGAGCAGTTCCCATGGGCACCAAACTCCATCCATGACCACCAGGACTCAGCCAAGCACCAGGAGGGAGGTGTGACATTCCCAGCCCTCTCCCAGGATGGCAGTGCTGGGGGTGCACAGGTCTGCAGGGGACCCCTGGTCAACCTGGGGAGGTGGGGGGGGCTGCACCCCTCTCCTCACTCCTTCCAGCCTGGTCTGAAGGGTCACTCTGGTCATGCTCACATGAGGTTAAGGGAGTCCAGAGATGCTCCAAGGGCTGGATCCCCTCTGCTCTGGAGCCAGCCTGGGAGAGCTGGGGGTATTCACCTGTAGAAAAGAAGGCTCCACAGAGACTTTAGAGCCCCTTCCAGTGCCTAACAAGGCTCCAGGAGAGCTGGAGAGGGACTGGGGACGAGGGCCTGCAGTGACACGGGCCCTTCATGCATGAGAGCCCAGTGACAACCCCAGGCTGCCCCATTGCACCCACAGAAGGAAGGAAGGGCACAGAGGCTGGAGCACTGCAGGAGCTGCAGGTTGGCAGCATTACATAATAAAAAATTTCCCATTGCTCATTTCCTCCTTAAATAAGCCTTGCCCTGCTTTTCAGACAGGAAGGACAGGGAGCCCACAAGAGATGCAGCTGGAGCATTGCCATAACCAGGGCTGTGGAGGAACTGGGGCTCAGCACCCACAGGGCACTTCCCAGCCCGGCAATGCCCAGCCAGAACTGGGGTCAGCAGCTCCTGCCCCCAGCACAGCCCGCCCGGCTGTGGGGCAGCCCCAGAGCAGGCAAATACAGCAGCACAGGGGCAATGGGGCAGTGTAAAATACGTGGCAGTGACGGCACAGAACGGGGAATTTGGCTTTTCAGCTGCTGGGGGATTCTGGAGCACCCCCTGTGTAAAGGACAGCCCTGACAGGCATCCGGCCAGCCCCGGGGGAGGCACATGCGGCAATGTCACCTTGAGCAGCCACCGCCACGGCAGCCAGCCCGTGACAGCCACGGGAGAGCAGAGCAGCGCCGGGCTCAGCTGCAGCTGCCTCCTAAATATATCGATCTGCTTCAAGGAGGAAGAATATTAAAAAGACGGGCTCTTGAAACAGCCAGCTGAGCTCTAAAAGCAGGAGCTGAGCTTTCCTCATTTGGGTGGGGAAGGGAACGCTGGTGCTTCAGGGGAAGAAATGCCATGACTAAAGCAGGCAGATGGCTGGGCAGCCCACAGGCTGGGAGGGAGGGATGGGCACGGAACGCCGTCCTGGCTCCTGTCGGTGGCAGAAAGGACGGCGTCTGTCCAAGTCTGGAGCATCCACACTCGCTGAGCAGCAGCACAGTACGGAGATGTAAATCCACTGCAGAGCCTGGCATGGAGCTGATGACACTCCCCCTTCCCTGGGCAGCCAAGATGCAACTCCCCGGGCTCCTTTCAGTGCCCTTCTAATTAACTGCTCCATCCCCTGCCTGACTGCACGCTGGGAGCAAGAGCCAGAGCTAGGACAACAACCACGCTCCCCATCCACCCCTTATTCGATATTAGGGAGGAAGTGTTCCCTGTGAGGGTGGGGAGGCCCTGGCACAGGGTGCCCAGAGAAGCTGTGGCTGCCCCTGGATCCCTGGAAGTGTCCAAGGCCAGGCTGGACGGGGCTTGGAGCAACCTGGGATAGTGGAAGGTGTCCCTCCCTGCCCATGGATGATCTTCAAGGTCCCTTCCCACCCAAACCATTCCATGATTCTGTGATTTATCATCTCAGTGTGGCTGTGGCTGCTGCGCCCTTCACTGCTGTGACCCAGAGGTCACAGCAAAGGCACAGCTCACCTGAGAACACCCAGGGATCTGCAGCTCACGCCCCCTCCCAGAGCCCAGGCTCTCACCTGGGACCTTTCAGAGCACCCCAGATCCCCCAGCACAGGCACCTCTCGCCCTCCAGCCTCAGGCCGGAGCTCTCTCCTTGCTCATCTTCCCTTTTTCTTTGAAACGCAGATGTAGGGCTTTTCTCTCTCCCGCTGAGCCAACAGCCCCGGTGGAGAATTGTGCTCTGGACTGTGCTCCCAGAAATCAAAGTGCTTTGTGCCAGCGTTTGATAATACACCCTGCTATACATTTTGATTACATTACAAATACGATTACTATTAAGCTACTATAGGTCTGCCAGGAATAATCCCGCGCTGACTCACTTCAGATGCCAGGGAGATGCTGTGTGAAATAGCTGCTCCTGCCACATCCTGATTGCTGTGCTGCAAAGCCGGGCCGCGGGCTTTAAATACACTCAATGTGTTTGGTAAATGAAATTTCTGGGATAATATTAAAATGTAATCCTGCTGGAAAGCATTGTCATCATTCTAAAGGACTCTGCTGATTCCCTCTGCCAGCTCCCACTGACGTGTACCTGGACATTCTCATTCACAGGCTGCTCGAGGGCCGGGCAGGGATTGTATTAAAGGTCCGCTGTCCCTCTCTCCACTCCTGACTCACACAAACCCAATCACACACCCATGGAAAACTGGATTTCCTGCAGTTTGGATTAGGTTTCTCCCTTTGCTCAGGGCTTTGATCAGAGGAATGAGTCCTGGGAAAAAGTGCAGCACTTTGCTATTGAACCACAAGGGACACTGCAGGCTGGGGGCACCTGAGGGGCTGGGAAATCACCTCTAATGTCCCCAGCAGCTCCCTGATGAACACATCTCAGGGTGCAGCTAGTGTACATTACACTGTCATGTCACACCCCCACATTTTGGTCCTGGAGGCACTTTTGCCAGTGAACTGGAGAAGGTGTGAGGCTGCCAAGGCAGAGAATACACAATTGCTTTGGCAAATGAAGGGATGTACAGAGAACATAAAATCCTGGAACGGTTTGGGTTGGAAGGAACCTTAAAGCTCATCCAGTTCCACCCCCTGCCATGGGCAGGGACACCTTCCACTATCCCAGGGTGCTCCACGCCCCGTCCAACCTGGCCTTGGACACTATTCTTCTCCATTTTGCAACGTGTCAGGCTCCCAATGCTCAGGGCCCCCAGTCCACCACGCCCCTTGGCGGGGACAAGCTGCAGCACCAGCTCTTACCATGGTCTGGAAGCAGGAGTGGAGCTGGGTCAGGAACGGAGGCTTCCCGGAGAGAGCCAGGACGCGTTTTTCCACCATCGTGCACTCCACGTCATCGTCCTGGATAACGACATCCTTCTTCAGGATCTTCACGGCGTAGAGCTCGTCCGTGCCCTTCCTCTCTGCCAGCATCACCTGCACGAGGGATAGGACACGTGTGGGATCAAGGGAAATGTGGATCTACAGTGCCTTGAGCTGAAATAGGTACCACTAATGGCTCATTACCCTGGGGCTCCCCTCACAGCCCTGAGGAGAGCAGCAGGTGCCAAGCTGCAGAAAGCTCCAGGGGTATCCCCAGAAGCATTTAGGGACACTAAGTCTAAGGAGTAACACATCTCCTCCCTCACCACCTCACTGCCTCGAGGAGCCCAGCCCGAGGGGTTTGATGATATCTGAGCCCAGCACACCCTCCCGCACCCTCACCCCTGAGTCAGGGCCTGGTTTGGCACCCTCACAGTGTCACCAGCGCTGGGGGAGAGTGTTGAGAGGCTGAACACAGAGTCCATCAAATTACAAGCTGGTAAATATTTAAAGTGGAAAAGAGTTAGTCTCTAGTGAATAGTAAGAAAAAGCCCACATGATTTTCTCTGCCTCACCTCCTCCCTCCACAACAGTGAGCAAACCCCATCATGCGCTGGTTCATCACCCAGCCAAGGCCCCTCTCAGCCAGAAGAAACCATCCAACCTCCCGTTTCCAACCAGTCCCACCCATTTGCAGGTTAATTTATTGCAGTAAATGGGATTCACTGCCTCTGCTGGTGCAAATCCCTCGGGTTAATCCCATCAGCCCAGCGAGGGTCCCCTGCCCGACCCACTACACTCCATCAGCCTAAGCTGCTCCTTGGGCTGCCAGCAAATAAACCAACTCTGAAACCTCACTTTGCTTCCCGTTTTCCCTCTCACACTCTCTCATCGCCTTAGTGGAGCGCTGGGTGGAATTGAATTGCTTTTCGTTTGAAGGAGTCGGCAGAAATCCTCCAGTCACATCAGGAACAGCAGCTTGGTAGTTTTGGAAATAAATTATGTGAAGTCAACATCGATACGGTGGAACTGAAATGTGCTTCAGGCTGGGGCAGATGGGCAGAGGACACATGAACGGGTCTCAGGGTGACTTTATAGACACCAAGGATAGCAGAATTAACCCTCTCATGTTCCAGCCCTCTTGTGTTCCACAGGCTGTCTGGGGCCCCGCCCACCCCTGGAGGGATTTAACAGATGTGTAGATGTGGCACTTGGGGACAGGGGGTAGAGGTGGCAGTGCTGGGATTGAACTCAGTGGTCTCAGAGAGCTTTTCCAAGCCCTCTGATGATTCTGTGATTCCATCCTGTGACAGCCGGAGGACCAGGGATGACGAGGCAGGGGACACAGCCCGAGGACAAGGTCTTTGGTGCCACTGACTTGTTTGAGTGCAGAGAACAGGGAGCAGCTCTGGCACATTCCCAGCGCTCAGCTGCGGCCCGGGGGAGCCTGGCTGTCCTTGACACGCTGCTTGTCAGGATTAGCTGGGAGGGGCACTGGCGCTCCTCAGTGCCAAGCGCTCTGGAGAAGGCGCTGACATTCCCATTTCCGTCAGTGGGGTGGGATTGCAGTGGCCACACGCCGGCTCATCCTGCAGCAGGCCTGAGCTCTGGGCTCAGGGTGCATCAGGGACTTCGGGATGGGATTTATTCACCCGCTGATTCTTGAAGAACATTGGGAACTCAGAGCAGCTCCTTGTGATGCTGGGATGGAACCCAGCAAGGCACAGGCACTGGGACCAGCTGTGGCTGCCCCTGGATCCCTGGAAGTGTCCAAGGCCAGGCTGGACGGGTTTTGGAGCAACCTGGAATAGTGGGAGGGGCCCCTGCCCATGGCAGGGTGGTACTGGGTGATTTTTAAGGTCCCTTTCAACCCAAGGCATTCCCTGTTTCTGTGCCAGGGCAGCAGACACAGCTGCCTCACACAGTGTCTGCACCTCTGCCCTCCCTTGTGGTTCTGCCCAAACTGAACTGTTTTGGTTCATTGCCTCCATTTATCACCGTTTTACACAAGCTGAGCGTTACAAGGCACCACACGCAGGTGCTAAAACCAGAGCTAATTTTTAGGTGATAAAAGCAGAAGAGCTGTGGCTGCTCAAAATTGGTGGAAAAGAAGAAGAAACCACTCCAGGAACATATTTGAGGGAAAATTAAACCTGTTACCTGAGTGTAAGAGCATTATATACAATATCAGCATTATATACAATATACCGACCTGCCTTGCCATCCACAACCCTTTCAGAGGAAGGTTAACTAAAGTAGGAAGCCTCTGAGCCTGGCATCTGCTTCTGCCCTGAAGGGACAATGCTGAGGACGTGGCTCCCACCCCACTCTGCAGTGCAGGGCAGAGCTTGGCTGGGGTACCACCATAAATGCAAAAACTGCTCGAGGCCATGCATGGCTGTGAATGGTTCATGAAGCAGCTTCCCAGTGACATGGCAGCCCTGAGCACAGCTGAGCCAGCCCTGCTCCCTGGGATGTGAAAGACAAAAGGACTTTCCAGCTGCCGACAGTCAGCTGGGGCACACACAGGGAACGGCCAGGTCTGAAGTGTGTGCCCAGGAGGGCAGGCTGGAAACCACCCACTGCTGTACTCCTGAGGTACATCTGGGCTGGATTCCCCTCTCCTGTATTACAGAATCCCAGAATCCTTTAGGTTGGAAAAGACCTCCAAGATCATCGAGTCCAAGCTGTGCCTGATCCTCACCTTGTCACCAACCCAGAGCACTGAGTGCCACCTCCAGGCCTTCCTTGGACACCTCCAGGGATGGGGACTCCAAACCTCCCTGGGAAGCCCCTTCCAAGGCTTGACCACCCTTTCCAGAAAGAAATTCCTCCTGATGTCTTCCTGACGTCTGAAGGTGTTCAAATACCAAAAACCCAAACAGCCGAGTGCCCCCAGCACAGTGCAGAGCCCGGGATGTGCGTGGGTGACAGAGGGAGCAGGGACCCAGCCTCGCCCATGCCCTGCCCTCCTGCCACGCTCACACCAAGAGGAGAGCAGAGCATTGCACAGCTTGAAGGTTATCACAGCCCAGGAAAACTCTCCCGCTGCACCGGAATCCAGAGCTGCAGCGGCCAAAGACTCCGCCCTGCTCAGCAAAACAACACAAACCCTGAAAAGCCTGACAGCTCCAGAGCACGACAGATTGATTAGCTGCAAAAATATGAGCAAGCCACCTAATTTCACTTTCCTCTATTTATAATACAGCAAAGCAAACCCAGGGTGGGCTGCGCCAAGCGCTGCCTCCCTCCGTGGGAGCGTCTCCCTGCCTGTGCCAGCCCCGTGGAGCTGCCACCAGCCACGGTCCTGGGAAGCCCACGGAGAGCCCAGAGCACCAGGAGCACCAGGAGCATCTGTGTCCTGGGGCTGAACACGCCAAGCCAGGACCACACGCCTCCAAGCCCCTATTTTCCAAGCCAGATCCATTTTCCACCCCCTAAACCCTGCTGCCTGTCTCGGGGGACCTCCATCTGCCAGCACGCTTGCTGGGAAGCAGATTGCATTCTTTTTTAACTTTTTATTGGTGCAGAAAAAAGCTGATATTTAACTTGATTTATTCCTGTAATATAGAGTATTTGTTTGGGAATGCTCCAGCATAAGAACTGGAGATATTCTGAACATAGAGAAAGCAAGTTTGTCAAACTCCACCAAGGCCAACACGTTTGTACTCCTGACCCTGGGTAGCAGAGTATGGAGAGAGCAAAATCCTGAGCAGTAAATCTGAGGTCCTGATGCCAAAGGGTTAATAGAGACAGACAGAGGCTCACTAAAACAGTGTGATTATAGTCCAAGAGCTCTTCCAGCCAGCAGGGACTGAGAGGAGGGAGGCTGGCAGCAGGCAGCCAGGCACAGGAGCAGGTGCCAGCGCTGGAGAGGGAAGGACATGGTGCCAGCCTTGGAGAAGGATGGCAGGGCCATGAACACAACCAGCTGCTGGGCACACCAAGGGCTGGGGAGCTGCAGGGAGCTGGGCTGCTCTCCCTGCTCCAGGCCCCTCTGCCTGGCTCCTCCCAAACATCTGGCACCTCTGTGGGTGCACAGGGAGTGGCTACAGAGCGGCAGCACCTGGGTGTCCCCGTGCCGGGATGCCGGGGCAGCAGGGATGCCTGGGGAAGTGCAGGCACACGTGAGGGCGAGGCTGCATCTACCCGGAGAAACCAACGTGCTGTTTTAATTAGCGCTAATTAGCATATTTATAACATTCTGTTCCAGGGAACAGTTTCTGTCACACATTCCCTTATATAAGCCAGAGCCGACTGAGGAGTTTGCTAATGTTTCTCAAATTTAAGGGAGGAAGGCGGCGGGGGACACGGCACAACCACAGAGTCTCCAGATGCCAGGCACTGGGTTTGAAAGGGATGAGGTGCTGGGAGGGAGGGGAGAGGGAACATTTCTCTGTGAGAGCAGCACAGGCACGAGGCACGGGGCTTTCCTGCTCCCCGGGATGCCAACCCATGGCAGAGGGGTACCATGCCAAGCCCCAGGGCTCATGCTCTGGGTGCTGGGGCCCATCAGGACCTCCCCATTCCCTGTCTGTCACAAATGTTTCCGTGGATCTCTGAGCTCTCCACCTCTGGAGAGGGAGCAAATGCCTGCAGAGAAGCTGGGACCTCCCAAAGCTCCAATGCCAGCAGACGGCTGGGGAAGGAAGGGCTGCTCCTGCTGCACCCCTGTGCTCAGGGGAGCATCCCTGTGCACCCTCCTCATCTCCGCTACCTGCCCAAGGAATGAGCCCGCAGGAAGAGCAATATTCCCTGCAATTAAGGCAATTCACTAATGAGAGTGGGGTTGGGCCAGCTGCCACACCAGCCAACACTGCACCCACCTCCTGCAGAGCCCCAGCGGCCCCTGGAGCGCTGGGATCCCGAATGGAAATCAAGAGAGTTGGCAAGACCCCAAGAAAACTGAAGGCTCCAAGTCACATAATTACCAGAAGAATGAAATTCTGTTACCACTCACAACCGGTCTGGGAAGTTAATTAAAATGTTCCTGTATATTTGTAATTATTAGAGAAGAAGAAAACCCCAACCAAATAAAAATGAGCTTTAAAGACACAGCTCATCCCCTGCTTCCCCAAAGGATGGATTTTGTGATGGTCTCATCAGACATCTCTGGTGTTCCCTGATGTGACACAGTGGTCACCGTCTGCAGGGAGCCAAGCTGGGCTCCCAGCACTGTGACACCAGTGCTCCCAGTCAGAGCACGGACAGGTCACACTGGAGCAGCCACATGGCCACGAGAAACACGTGTTCAATGCAGACAGTGCCGAGGTGGTACCTCACCTTCCCAAAGCTTCCTTTTCCCAGCACCATCAGGAAGTTGAAATCCGAAAGCTTCATCCGATCCCGGCTGCCGTTGTTGTCGAATTTGGAAATGGCATTTCTTGTCTTCTCATCTGCAGCCTTGGACCCGGTTCCGATCTTGGCTCTCTGCAAAGGTGGAGATGGGGCAGGGAGGAAGAGAAAATATTAGTGGAAACAGTAGGGAGAATGGGCATTATAAACCCAGTGGGTGCTCCTGAAATCCCACCTCAACAGCTCTTTCCCAGCTCAAAAATCCCCCCTGAGCCTCGGGTGCCTTTTCCATGGGCGTGATGGGAACAGCACCAAGAAAGGCACTGGAGAAGTTACCAGCCGTGGCACATGGCACTGCTCAGCTGCTGCCCAGTTAACCTCTGCCAGAGCAACTGGGAATCAACCCTGCCCGTGGTCACCCCTCTCCCCATGCCAGCAGGACACAGCAGCCTGCCATGCTACCCTACACCATGTCCAGGTCATCCAAAGCATAGGAAAGAGGCCTAAATAAGCTCTTCTTGGGCAAAAACTGGCTTCTGTTTCTTACCTCACCAGAAAAAGAGGGGTGAATATAAATACATTAAGGTAAAACATGGGACTTTTCATCCAGCTCCACATTCATTACTGCCCTATGGGTCCCTTCCATTTGAGATATTCTGTGATTGGATCTGATACTGGAGGGAATCACAGAGGAAGCCACAAATCCATTTGGAACAGCCCAGAACAGCCAGCCCCTCAGACAGACAGCCAGCCCCCTCCTGCACCCCCAGCCATCACAGCTGTTCACTGAGGGCCCTCACAAAGCCCCCCATTTTTAAACACCAGACCCCACCAGTGGCCCGGTGCCTCCTCCCCAGGCCAGGGGCTGTGATGTGCAGATCCTCCTCCTGTAAAAGCTCTCTCACAATTTATTCCCTTTTAATTTATAGAAATGTGTGGCAGTGTGAGGCCTGTGCCGAGCTCAGCCTAGCATGAAATTCCATTAACCCGATCCCGGCGGTTCAATTTGGCTGCTGCTGGCAGCCCCTCCAGATAGCACCTCACGGGGAATCTCAAGCCTTTGCTGCTGCTAATTGGTTCTCACAAGGTTCTCCAGGCTGCAGAATTCCCCACTCAAGGTCACCTGCAGCACCTCTGAGCATCTGAAAAGCTCCTGAAACTGAAAACCTAAGGAATGGTCTCTGGGATTTTCACACATCATTGGTGTGGCCACGGCTCCGCCCCGGCACATTCCAGGCTCCAGCGCGCTCCACTCCTCACTCCCAGCTCCACTCCTCACTCCCAGCTCCACTCCTCACTCCCAACGCCAGCACGAGCCCAGCTGGAAGGGGATTCCCTGCCTGAGACACCGGCTCCCTCCAAGGGAGGAGTGGGGAACACACAGCGAGGTGAGGGGACAGGTGTGCTCTGGCACCTCTGGACAATGCATTTTCTGATCTGTAGACAACTCATCATCTGACTTCCCAGACCATTTTAACACCACTGGAACACCATGAAATACAATAAAAGCCAGGTGTTAGTTCTTTGGAGAGCCAAAAACCATTGGTTGTAGCCAAGCGTTGTATTAGAACTGTCTTTTCTTGGATATTCAGGAAAGTTGTGTATAAATAAGATAAAAAAGGAAGGAGAACAGGAGCTAACTCTCCAGTCTCTGCTACAATTACAGAGTTCTCGCTGAGAACCATAAGGGCAACTCTCTTATTTCTGTATGGCTCATTGCATGTGAGCCTCCAGATGTACCACACTCATTCCCAGGGTTCTGTGGAGATTTCAGCTACACTGAAAAATAGCAAAGATCTGCTAATTCAGCAATGTCTGGATCAATCATTCAGCAAGAACTTCCATGGCTTATTAAGTAGTAAACAGACATTTCTCCATGGAGCCTCTTTGGGGAGTTGGACCCTCCTCCACGTTCCCTGTACTGCCAGGGAAAGAGCGGGCAGGGAAAGTCCCTTGCCGGGGGTACGGCAGGCAGGCAGTGAGGAAAAACCCCTGAGTCTAAGAAAAATCAATTCACCTCAAATTTCTGCCTCAGTTCCTCGTTTCCTTCTTCTCCCTCAGGAGGCACCGGGACATTGAAATACTCGCCCTCCTCCTGGCTGAGCAGCTTGAACCTGGACGGACAGAGAGAACGTGGGGTCAGGGTGGCAGGCGGAGCTGCAGGGAGGCAAGACCTGTCCTCTGCTCCAGCACAGCTCTGCCTCCGCTGTACCAGCATCCAGGGGACCCTTCCCCAAAGTCAGAAGAACCCCCAAACCATCCTCCTCAGCATGCCCCAGAGCCTCAGTGCATGGAGGGATGTTTCTGGGTCCCTCGCTGTCCTGGGGACCCCCACAGCCTGGGGAGCACATCCACTGCCTGCGGTGGCGGGCACACAGAGCACTGGCATCACTTCCAAACCAATCCTGACCCCAAACCCCACAGGCAAACACGTGTTTCTTGGGACAGCCATGGGCACAGGCGTGGGCAAATCCCCTCTCCATCAGCAGCCCCACGAGGACAGCATGTGGAACATGCCAATGGCGGGCTGGCGCTGCCAACCCCGAGCACACAGACAGGATGCTCCTCCAAAGGAGGAGAAAAGCTTAAGCAGCAATTACCAGAAATCGTGGAAACGCCACTCAGATCCCAGGGGTTTCACCCTGTGGGGGGCACAGCCCGGCCCTGGCAGCGGAGGCTCCGCATCCAGGATGGGTCTTGGCCGGGTGTTATCCCAGAGGCTGCTCCAGGAGCAAAGCCCTGTCTGCACAACACAGGCACAGGCTCTGCCTTTGAGCTTGTTTTCTCCATTAACTGCAGTTGTTTAGATATGAAATATAGATCAGAGCTCCTTCTCCTTCGCTTTACTCCAGCCAGCACTGTGACAAGGAAAATCACTTAGATCTCCACTCACATGACTTTTAAAAGGCTGGAAAGCGCTCAGGCTTTGGGTTGCGCCAGGAGCCGGCAGCGCGTGGTGCACAGGCACCCTTACAGGTGACTGGGAATTCGGGGGGAAGCGACAGCTTCCTGCTGTTTTCCAGAGGAGGAGCTGAGTCCCCATCAGTGCCTGACTGGTGACAAGCGAGGCTGAGCCCTGGCAATGCCACTGTGCCACACACGGTGCCCAGCTCAGCAGGGACAGGACGGAGCTGGAAAGCAGTGGGAGTACCCGCAGCTCTGCCCGGGAGTGGCACGGTGTGGGCACCCAACCCACCTGATTCCTCCTCCTCCTCTCCATTCCCTGCTCTCAGGGAGACATGTCCAGCTTCCATGGTGGAAAAACCAGTCTGGGGTATTCACTCAGCTTGGACATGCAGCTTAATTACATGCAGGGTTTGGTTTCCAAAAGACATTTAGTGTCTCTTTTCAATTATTACACTCGCTATGGATAGGTAACACAGCTCTCAGGCACCAGTGCCTGGGGGAAAACCAGGGAAATAAGGCACCACGTGTCCTGCTGGGGGAGATAAAATGCAAATGGAGAGACCCACCCAGGGGCGTTCCAGACCCGCTGCGTTCATGGCTCGGTGGTAAGGAGCAGCTGTAATCACACACCTTGCAGCTCCTCCTTGTTCTGAGCAGTGCCCTCCACAGCCCACGAGCTCCAGCCAGGAGTCACAGCTCAGAGGGGTCCCCCCAGCACCCCCTCGCAGCCCTGCTCTCCCACATGCCTGAGGAAACCATGGTGTCTCTCCAGTACAGAAACTGAGGGAATCCAAGCAGAAAATGCTGGAAAATGCCTGTTTGGCAGATGCTGGCAGGCGGGGCCGGCTCGTCCCCAAGCCCCCGCAGCGAGAGCCCGCGGGAGCACCGGCCCTTCAGGCAGAGCAGCCCTGGGTACCTGTGTGTGCCCTTGGGAAGGAAAAGCCCCCCAAAGCCCCCAGCCCAAGGACATGGAGGAGGTCACACAAAGCCAGCCCATGCTGGGCACTCAGACACTGCCCTGGCACCCCTGGGCACCACACAGACAACCCCCATGGTACCAGTGCCCCTCACCAGCCCCAGAGGTGGAGCAGCACCTTCCACAGAGCTGGGACAAGTGGCTGGAGCAGAAGGAAGCTGGCAGGGCCCAAGGGGCTGCCACACCTCCCACCTACAAACACTCTGGGCTGCCTTGTGCCCACAGCATTCATAAAACAATCACATCTCACCATCCATCCACTCCTGACTTCTGCAGCTCAGAGATCCCGAAGGACAAGGACCCCATGAAATCATTCCTGCTGGTCAGATCCCAGTCCCAGATCTCCACAGACAACCGCCTGTCTTTGTCCGCCTCTTTCAGCTGGCTGGAAGAGAGGAAGAGAAAAGGGATGGTTTTATCCTGGAAGCTGTTCCCACACCACCATGTCCCCCCACGCTCCACAAGAACACGGAGGCAAAGGGAAGGGATGGTCCTCAAGGCCTGTTGAGGTCTCCAAGATTTAATTTTTCCCAGGCACGTCCGATTCACACTGAGAGCACGGAGTTCCTGCCCTGACACACTCGGCTTTGAGAGGGGTCAGGGCAGAGGTTTGAGTGCTTCTGTGTCACTTACAGAACAAAAAGAATCATTTCTCAGCTGAATCAGCTCAATGCCTCTGAATAATTAAATCAGAGCAAATAAAGTCACATTAATTCTTGGTGGTGAGAAAATTCACTTTGCAAATTTAGATGTTTTCCTTGTACTTACAATTTAAATGTCTCATTCCACTCAGGATTCAGGGAGCACTTGATAGTTTTGGTCTTCTGTTTGCTTTCGTTTTTGGGGTCAGGGATTAGTTTAAGCTTCACGTAGGGATCTGACAAGCCATTAGGGTCCATAGGAACTAGGTTTTTAGCATCTCTTACTAGGGAAGAGAAAAAAGGATTAAATTCAGTATTCCAGCTATAAAAATACCCAACAACTGACAACTTCCCTGTGTGCCAAGAGTAAGTGTGAAAATAGTGATTAAAAGCAGAATTAAACTGGATCTGTGCAGACATGGGCATTACATGAGGAACGACATAATTAACGCCGAGCAAACGCAGCTCTCTTGGATGGGGGAGGCTGCAGGGTCGACTCAGGAGATTATTTTTACTTTCTGACAGGATGATTTGTTGTTTGCTCTCAGTTTTAAGCAGTTTAAAGCTGATTTGTTTCCTCTTGCCCCTTGGGAAGCAGAATTGCACTGATTTTTGGGGGCCTGGGGATGGAGCTTTCCTTGAGGAGTGGAAACAGCAACGTAGTGGCAGCAGGGTGGGAGCAGGTACCCAAAAGTACCGGAGCAGCAGCGGCCACATCCAGCACCCAGCTCCCCCCTGGGGCCCCTTGGACTCAGCTGCCGTGGCCCTGGGGGACTGGGGGATGCCCACAGGGCACCATCACTTGCCCACTGGGCAGCATTGCCCCGGCTCCAGGGCCGCAGCATCTCCTCCGGGAAGCAGGAGCAGAGTGGGAAGAGCGAACCTGAGGTGACTCAGCTGCTTGTAATTGGATTGCGGCTTGGACAAATTAAATACAGCCAGGCTGAGCTGAGTCTCTTCACCCAGATTAAGTCCAAAAGGGTCTGACTGCCAGGAGAAGGATCTTATCTTCCCCCCAGCCTGAGCTGAGATATCAGAGATGGGAAGTCCGATGGGTCAGGATGGAGCTGAGCCATAACCTGGGGAAAAACTGTTTGCAAGGAAGCCCAGAGCAGAGCCCCCTCCCCAGGTCTACACAAAGCCCAGAGATCGAGCACAGAGGAACAGGAACAGCCTGAAATCCCAGCAGGTTCCACCTGCACCCCTGCTGCGAGGCTCACGGAGGGCTCAGCTTCACCCCCTAATCCCAGGAGGAGGAGGAGAGGGCTCCAGGTGTGTGTGCAGATGTCAGAAGGTGCTTTCAGAGTCAGAAGAGTAAAACCAATTGCTCAGTTCCCAACTCACCACTAAGGAATTTCTGATGAGGTCGGGAACTAGAGAGTTTTGAAAAGCGAATTAATGCCCCAAAATCTGCCATCTATTGCTGTCCTCCTGAAAGCACTGCCCAATTTCCAGCTCCATGGAATCAAGCTCGTAGCCAAAATTCAACTCTGCATTTATAAACGAGCTCATTTATCAAACGTGACAGCCCTGACAGCAGCTTGTGAGACAGGGAGAGGTGTGAGCCTGCCGGGAACTGCCGGCTGTCCCATCCATCCTGCAGCTCTGTGCTCCCCACACCCCTGGGAGGAGGCACAGCCACAGCCACCTCCTGCCCCTCTGGCAGCGGGGAGGGAATGACTTCATCATCCCCGACAGTGGCACAAGGGACCTCCCCGGGGATGCTGTCATAGAATCATTGAATCCTCGAATGGTTTGGGTTGGAAGGGACCTTAAAGCCCCTCCAGTGCCACCACTCTGGGGGTCCCTGTGCACCCCTGGGGCTGCCATGGCAGGGGAGCGATGCTCCCAGTGCCCTGCTGAACTGGGGCCTCTCCGCACACCCACCCTGAGCTCTTACTGCCTCTTATCACCTTTCTGGCTTTAAAATGATCATGAAAATCGCTTTCAGTGGCCCTGCCCACCTGCAGCACAGGGAGCTGCAGGAGCCTCAGGGAAGGGGGGGACAGCCCAGTGCCAGTCACGGGCACCGACCGGCAGCACTGGGGCAGGGGAGTGGCATGGTCCTCGCTGGTGACCTCACCCTTCAGCTGCCCCAGGATCAGCAGAAACACCCGAGGATCCCCCATGTGAGCAGCAGAACGAGCCCAGGCTGGAAGGGGTCGCTGGGCTCTCACACGACCCGTGTCCCCTCACTGGGAGGAGACACAGAATGATGTCACACGAAACCAGCTCCGACTCTGCTCTGTGTTTCATTGTCCCAACAGCCAACACAACATCCTCTGGAGACTAATGAACAACCCTCTGTTGTTTATCAGGCCGCCCTTCGCTTCTTTAAGGAACAGGAGAAGTCGTTCCTGGCCCTTGCAGTTAATCAGTTTATGCCCTGAAGCATGAGATTTGATTACCTCATGTTATTATCTCAGCGTGCAGACCTCAAAATTTCATTAATGGGAATAATTTTATCTATTCATTTAAAAAAACCAAAATGCTTCTGCTTGACCTTAAGAAACTTCCTGACTTTTCAAGCGGAAATCAACAATTAAGTGAAGGAAAAATAAAAACCTGGAGCGGCGCAGCAGCGATACCTCACGGCAGGGGAGATGTGCTCCTCGCCAACATTTATGGCATTTATTTGACAGTTAAATTTGATGTAAAATAGTTTTACATCTCCCATATCCTGACAGTTTTGTGCATCATTAAGAAGCAGTAACATCATTATTAACAGTGATGAGTAAGAATATTATGATCCCATTTAAAGCAAGTCCTAAATCACTCGGGGTGCCAAGTCTGGCCAAGGAGATGCCACTGTGGGCTCAGGCCATGGTCAGGATGAGATGTTGGTAAATTCTGGACATCTCTGGACTGGGGGGTTTAGGGGGGCAGTGCTGGCAGTGCCCTCCTCCTCCACACAATTCCCATGGCAGTGGGGACACTGCTCCACTGCCACAGCAAGGAGATGTCACCCGCTCTGCCTTGCAGGGCCAGGGCAGGCAGAGCTGGGTGAATGATATTTGAATAATTTATTCTGCAAAACTTGCAATAGCTTCTCAATAACAGTTCAGACAACATCTCTGAATTACTCCAGCAGCCGTAACTGCGGAACAGGCTCGGGAAGAGACACCCACATCTCCAATGGAAAACGTGGGAAGCAGCATCAGTCTGCCACACGCCCAAAGCAGGAGGCAGCACGGGCTCTCCAGGCAGCTCGGGGAGCACAGAGGTCATGGCCAGGAACTCACTGTGGCTGTGAGAGCAGGGCAAGGCTCCTTCCCCAGCTCCCAGGGTTTCAAGGAAAGGCAAGATTAATACGCTGGATAAACAAACCCCAGAAAGTGATTTCCTAATTATGCCACACGGGGTTCACTTTGATGTGAAATTAAAAAAAAGCCTACAACAAACCCACTCCTACCCCGCTCTCCAGGTGGCTGCCATGGGCTGTCACATCCTGTCCCCTCTTCTCCATGGACTGTGTTCAGTGCAGAAGTTCTGTTCCCACTGCCCTCCAAAGGAAAAGGCACTGGCACAGGTTGCCCAGGGAAACTGTGGCTGTCACATCCCTGGAAGAGTTCAAGGGCTTGGAGCAACCTGGTCTAATGGAAGGTGTCCCTGCCCATGGCAAGGGCTTGGAGCTGGATGGTCTTTAAAACAAACCACTCCAGGATTCTATGGATCTGCGAAAAACCCTTCCAAAGCCTGGCTCCCTGCAAGGAGAGGTCAGAGCTCCACCCTCTCATCCCAGTCCATCAACTCTACTGGCCCTCAATTCCACAGCTCTTGGATGGGATTTTGGAGAGGGGAGGGCCCTCAGGCTGACCTGCAGCACTCATCTTCCTCCCTGCAGCAGCACCAACATCCCCAGCCAGGAGCAGCCCCATCCCAGCCAGCGCCCGGCACCAGGATGAACACCCTCGTGAGTTAAAACATTTAATTAATGCTCGGATAAGAATATATTTGCACATGTTCATACAATGGAAAAGGCACAGGACTCATTACGGCTGCATCTGCCTGGGCCGGTGATTATTAATTAACGCACTTCCAGCTCGTTTATTTAATCACGGCATAATTGGTTTCAGTTTTGGTCACTGTTTTCCCTCATCAGGTCGGTAAATAGGGAAGCTCCGGTCCCAGCAGGCGCTGCCAGGAGTGCCGGGGGGCTCAGCTGGCACCGTGGGCCCAGGGCTGCCAGGGGGGCTCGGCTGTGCAGGAACCACTGGGAACATCGGCACGTGGCCAACATCCCTGAGGGACAAGAGGGAACCCGAGATGGTCCTGGCAGGCAGCCCTTGCAGGAGCACAGGGCACCCTCTGCTCCACACACAAACAGGCAAAGGCCACACTGGAGATTCCCCACTGCCCACACACACCCTGACCCCACAGCACAAACCCTTCAGCTCTGCCTTTTAATCCCTTTTAAACTTGGTGCCTTTTAATCCCTTTTAAACTTGGTGCCTTTTAGACCTTCTCCCTTTACCCCACCGCTCCCCTGAGAGGAGAGCTGCAGGCACAGTGGGATGCTCTGACACATGATGGACGCAGCTCCCACCGGAACGTGGTGGGAAGAGCCGGCTCTGGAGAGGGGCCGTGCACAGAGTGCTTCATGCAGCTCCCACCCCGGGGCAGCAATGGCTTTAATGGACTCCCAGCCTTCACATCCTCCCCACCCTCCATTTCCCAGACTCAAATATTCATGGCCCTTAATACGACAGGCTCAGCATAATCTGCACGGGAAGCTTTGCTGTTACGGAAGCAGAACTGCGCAATGCCTCGATGCCATGTTAATTTGCTGTGATTTCCTACTTTGTTCCACAGCCTTTTCCCACTAATAAGACACTTGATCAAAGCCCAGAGCAGGACACGGACTGTGAATGTGCATTTTCTCCCTTCCCACACCAGCCAGGCAATGCCCTGCCTGCTGCACGCCTGCCTCCTGCACCAGGGGCTCAGAGACACATCCACATTCTAAATATTGGGAAGGAATCCTTCCCTGTGAGGGTGGGGAGGCCCTGGCACAGGGTGTCCAGAGCAGCTGCGGCAGCCCCATCCTTGGAAGTGTCCAAGGCCAGGCCGGATGGAGTTTGGAGCAACCTGTCTCTGTCCACGAGCTTCAGAGATGAGTTTTAAGGTCCCTTCCAATCCAAACCATTCCAGGATTCAATGATTCTATAAAAATCTGTGTTTTCCATCGGGAGGGAACGATCGGCTTTACAAAGAGAAGGGAAAAAATCAGAGCAAGAGAAGGAAAAAGCCCAGAGCTGAAGAGCATAAGGCACATCCCTGTTCAATTGAAGAGGAAAATCCAAGAGGAGTTGGCCGTGCCCGTGCTGCCGCCTGCAGGCACCGGCCCTGCCCTGCCCGCTCCTCCCTGCGCCGGGCACCTTCCTCACGTCACAGATGGGATGCTCTGGCCACGGGAAAGCTCCCAAAATTGCTGGGCAAGGGTCCCCCAGCTGATGAGACAGCGAGAAGCTCTCCCCCGTCACAGCAGCCCCGTTTTCCCGAGCAGCGGGAGCAAAGGTGGGCTCATCCCTGCCCAGCGCTGCCTCCCACCCGCCCCCGCGAGGCTCCGGGGCTGCTCCACTCCCTCCGCCCATCCCGCGCTGTCCCTCCCGTCCTCGGCAGGAACCCATCCCCTGCCCGCCCCGCACTGGGGTTCCTGCAGAAACGCGTAAAGGGCATTTCCCACCCGCAATCTGCTCAGAGGCAGCCTGGCTCTGCCCCCGCCCGCTGCCTCCCCGCCTGGCCGCGGCAGCCGCTCCCGCCCTGTGCCCCCCCAGAGCAGCCAAGGCAGGTCCTGCAGGCATTGCTGGGGTTGGGAAATTCCTCTAAGGTCATCCAGTCCAGCACTGCCAAGGCCACCACTGCCCCACGTCCTCAAGTGCCACATCCACACGGCTTTTAAATCCCTGCAGGGATGAGGATTCCACCCCTGCCCTGGGCAGTTGTGCCAGGGTCGGGCAGCATTTCCATGAAGGAGTTTTCTCAATATCCAACCTAAAACTCCCCTGGCACAGCCTGAGGCCGTTCCTTCTCCTCCTGTCCCTGTTCCCTGGGAGAAGAGCCCGACCCCCACCCGGCTGCCCCCTCCTGTCAGGGAGTTGTGCAGAGCCCCCCTGAGCTCCTTTCCTCCAGGCTGAGCCCCTTTCCCAGCTCCCTCAGCTGCTCCTGGTGTTCCAGCCCCTTCCCCAGCCCCGTTCCCTTCCCTGGACACGCTCCAGCCCCTCAGTGTCCTCCTTGCCGTGAGGGGCCCAGAGCTGCCCCAGGATTCCAGGTGGTCCCTCCTCACTGCCAGCACAGCATTGGGTGGCTCCATCTCCCAAGGGCTGGGTGCCCACTTGTGCTTCGGGGCCATCTGGGCTCCCCAGTGCCCAGCTCTCCTCTCCCAAAGCACTCCCACTCCTCCGCCAGCTCCATGGCAGAGCTGGAGAGCTCAGCACGCTTCCCTTCCTTTCTGGAAAAGCCAGCAGCTGACACGTTTTCACCAACACCTCCATAAGGGGCCAGAAATAAAACAGCCTCTCAAAGCCAGCTGAAGAAATGAAAATCCAGCTGCACAGAATGGGCCCGGGGAGCTTCTCCTGCCTCCAGAGCGGTGGGAACACGGTGGGAACAGGGAGCCTGTGGTGCCAGCAGGAGGGTGAGCTCTGCACCCCGCTGGCATCTGATGGAGGCTGGAGGGAATCATAGGATCATTCAGGTTGGAAAAGACCTCCAAGATCACTAAGTCCAACCTTCAGGAAGGTGCCTGGGAAGCAGGACTTCTGAAAACATAGTTCTGCCTTGTTCACTGAGGCTCTCCTTTAAGGACGAATAAAACAAAAAAGTAAATTATAAAATCCTCCTCAACTTTTTTCAATTTTTCATTAACATTTTCAACAACTTGGTATTTTATTTGAGAACCCTCCTGATGGCTCTCCCCAGCGCACATGCACCCATCAGAGCAGTGAGGAGCACTACGGGATCCCACAGAGCCAACCCCATTCCACAGAAACAAACCCTGGGGATGTCATGGCTTTTCCGACTGTGACAGGATGTGGGAAACCAGACTCCTGCAGGAGAGCCAGCCAAGGGCGGTGGGATGATGGAGAAGGATCCGGTGTTGCCATGGGTGTCCCAGCCCGGGCTCCCCGGCCCACTCAGGGGCACTGGCCCTGGCAGCGTGGGCACAGAGGGGGCACTTCACACCCCTGGCTTTGACTCATCCGGGAATAACCGCGACAGCTCGGCCGCCCCTGCGGAGCCGAAACGCCCAGAGCTGCCTGGTCACCCCACGTGGGCAGGAGCCTCCTTCCCCACACGGCTCAGCCTGCACCAGACAAACCCACAGGGACTGTCACTGCTGTGCCCACGGACAGCAATCCCTGCCTCTGGCCCCACTGGCACTGCTCCATGAGACACCGGCCCCCAGAGTCACAGCTTGGTCTGGTGTCCCCGTGCTGGGGACAAGAGGCTTCACAAGAACATGGCTTAATGTTTTGTGGGTGCTTATAGGTCATGGGGGAAGCATTATCTTCTGGGAACTCAAAATCCAGGTGGCAAAAGCCTCTAGAGATGGGATAATTCTGTTCCCTGCCACAAACCACACCCTTCCCAGGGTCCTGCAGACGCTGAAATTTTACACCCTTCTAAAAGCCCTTTGAAAAGTCTGTGACTGCAAGTGCCATCAATACATGGAGCCCTGGAGCCCAAGTCAGGCTTTGCCGGAGGGCTGCAGTGTGCCTGGAGAAGGCTCAAAGCCTTGTCCCACCCTGCCAGGCCTCCTGGGCACTGACAGCGGGCACTGCACGCCCCGGGCAGCCCCTGTCACACACATACCTACGACGGTGAGCACGTCCTTGTCGATGTCCGCCCGGATGTAGATCCGGCCCCGGCGCTCCGTGTGGTCCGTCCCGCACAGGCTGGGCACGTTCATCACGCAGCGCTTGTGCACGTTCATCATACAGGCTGCGGGACAGAAAGGGGACACTCAGCACCCTGTCACCGCTGCCAGGGCTCTGAGGAGGAGATGGGGACAACCTGTTCTCCTTTTAAACTGGGATGTCATGAGGGACTCTGCAATAAACACACAGCAAAGGGACCTCCAAAGGCAGCCGGAGACTCCGCAGAGCATGGGCACAGGGACCCACCGCCAGCAGCTCTGGGTCCTGCCTGAGAGACCCCAGGGCTTTGGGCCCTTGTTAAGCTACTTGAGTTCTGCTGACTCATTAAACTTCTCTTCCACCACCCCCTGGGTGCGATGCCAGGTGCTCAGCTGGATCCACCAGGAGCCAAACAGGGGCATTAGAAATTACCTGTGTATCTGTATACACACAGAGAGGTATAAAGATCTATCTATATATAAAGATATATATATATGTATTTACATTTTATGGCAGTTCGCTTCCCCTTGGCAAGATTCCCAAGGTTCTAAGGAATATGCTGTTCCCACGACAGCCAAACTTCCCTATCCCTGAGCAAGGAGCAGCCAAGCTCGCTGCTCCCGCCGCCAGCGCCGGCACATGCTGCATGTCCCAGTCCCCTTAAATAGGAACATACAGGATTAACTTGGAAAATTACTGATTCCATCCTTTCCCTCTGCTTCCACCCCCCGTTTTCTCCTCCCGGCGCAGCAATTCCCCCGCCGGCAGCGCCGAGCGCCGGGAGAGGCGGCGGCACCGCGCGGCCACGGCCACAGGGTGTCACTCGGAGCCAGCGCTGGAGAACGGGCGTGCGGAGGGGCGATGCTGCAAGGCTGCTGCGGGGGGACGCGGGGGGATGCAGGGGAGGACGTGGAGGGCGGATACTGCAAGGACGCTGCAGGGGATGCTGCTGTGGGGGTGCTTCTGGAGAGGGTGTTTGGGGGGATGCTGCTGCAGTGGGGGCCCTGGGGGTGCTGTACAAAGGGGTGTGGGGAGATGCTGCTGCAGAGGGATGCAGGGAGGTTCCCCCCCATGCCAACGCCTTTCCCGCCCCCCTCCCTGGAGCAGCCCCGGGGGCTCCCCACTCTGGGTGAGAAGGTGCCCACTCGTGCCCCTCGGGCACTCAGAACCCTGCAGCTCCTCACCGGGGGCAGAGGGCACAGGCTCTTGGCTGCAGCCCAGGACTTGGGGTGCCTGAGCCCCGGTGCTGCAGCCAGAGCCCTCATCCCGTCAGTCACTTACTGTCACATTTCATCCCCTGGTGAATGAGCCCGTACAGCAACGACCCGCAGTGGTCACAGAAGGTGGGGCTGGAGTACGTGTGGATTTTAAATTTGTGTTTGCTCCGGGGATCCTGGGAGGGAAATAAAGGACAAAGATTATAAACTTCCATCCAGTGTTGGCAAGGCACCCCTGCTCTTCCCATTCCAAGTGCCAGCTGGCTCCGGAGGTGCTGCTAATGGACTTCAGTCAACTGCCGACTCGTGGGGACCTTTTCCAGCAACCTCCAGGATCCAGCTTTATTCCTCTTCATATGTGTTGCCATAACAATGAACAAGCAATGCACTGACTTGGCTGGGGATTTAGTGTTTTTCAATAACTCAGTCTTAGCATGGAAAACACCAGGTGAAATTGGTAGGTACGAACCAACAGAAGGGCTGGACCCTGCCCAACTTCCATGCAGAGCAGGAAAAACCACCCATGATTCCATCTATATTAAGCCTGCCCAGGAAACATCTCTGTGCTATGGTGCCAGCCCTCCCCTCACACTCCCAGGCATTCAAGCTGCTTAGGGGATACTTCAATATTTTGAGCTTTCTTAAAAGCAAGGGCAGATTTTTGCCCAGCAGCAGAGGGTGCAGACCCAGCAGAGCCCAGTTTATCCCTTTTTCCCTTGTGCAGGCACCGGGCAAACTCCTGGGCTCCAGCAGGGGTCAGCAGGAGTTAGAGCCAAACAAACCCAAATCATGGAATCCCAAAATGGCCTGGGTTGGGAGAGACCTTAAAGCTCATCCAGTCCCACCCCCTGCCATGGGCAGGGACACCTTCCACTATCCCAGGTTGCTCCGAGCCCTGTCCAGCCTGGCCTTGGACACTTCCAGGGATCCAGGGGCAGCCACAGCTTCTCTGAGCAACCTGTGCCAGTGAAAACTTCCAGAAGAAACAACTCAACAGGGAGATAGAACCAAGCACTGGAACAAAGCACTGTGGCAGAAAAGGGTTTGGCATTTCTTGGTATCTTCCATGCAAGAGAGGACAGTTCTGGGAGCTCAGGAGAGCCTGGAGCAGTGGGGCTGTGCAGAGGAGGCTGCTGGGGCTCCACACCCCCAGGAGCAGCACAGGCGAGGGGGAAGGTTCCGGCACGGAGCAGCTTGATTTCATCTCAGGTTAATTGTTTAAGGGTTAGGGATGAGGCTCAGCTCCCGGCTCCGTCATTTGAGCTGAGCAGCTTTTTAATGGCCTGGAAAGCTGCCCGGGCATTAGCAAAGACACCTTTTCAGGGCACTCTGAGCGGAGTAAATAAATAAAGAGTGGAATCAGAAGCAAGCTATAACATCACTGCCAATATGTTCCATCCCCCTGAAATTAATTTCCCAGCACTGTTGCATTGGAGCTTCCAGCTGCATTAATCACCAACATTCTGCTTTATTGCTCAGTACCACAGATAACCCCAACAGCACCCGGGAGGGGGAAAACCAACAGAGCTTCCTTTAACTCGGTCTGTGCAGTGCCAGGGATCGGGTACAGGCTTCAACCAAGGCACCAAAACTGGAAATATCTCACATTTTACCCCAAGGAAACGGCTTCCAGACACAGCTCCTAGCGTGGCTTCAGCTAGCAGCTCCTGTGCCAGCAATGGCACAAGGAAGGTTGAGGGGACAAGGGGTAACAATCAACCTCTTCTGGACGCCCCAAGCAGCCAGTTCTGTCAATGACTCTGTAGGTCTGAAAGCCTTTTGCATTCCTCAGACATTTGCAAGACAGCAGAGAAATTAAGCCTGGATTTCAGGCTAGAACGGGAGGTGGGGGAAGTTTCTCCCCATGAAACTTGGGGCAGGCAGCCAAGAAGCAGCCTGGGCTCAACCTTGAGATGGTCTGGAAGGTTCCTTCCAACCACACCATGCTGCGATCCTGATTCCCTTGCCAGCATCCCGGGAGAGAGGAGGTCTCTGGCTGCCCAGTCCTGCATCCTGCAGAGCCCTCGGGCACAGCACCTGCACCCCGCTGCATCAGCCACCACCAGCTTCCCTCGGAAGCGAGACAAGGGCAGGGGAACACGGGGCAGCTCTGGGAGAAGCCACGTGCCAGCGCGTGACACGGGAAGGATCGCCCCCGAGCGCTCCGCCGCTGCGTTCCCTTCCAGAAACAGATATTCCTGTTTAGGCAAGTGAAAGCTTCAGTCATTCATAAAAACCACAAGCTTTATGCAAAAGGAGACAATTCTCACTTCATGCGAAGGATGTTGAATTCCCACTAGAACCCGGAGTTTGAGAAGCCGGAGCTGGAAAAGCAAAGTGGCAAAACAGGCTGGGTTCCCCAAATCAGCACCCCCCGCCCAGAGCGGGGGTTCACCTTCTGCTCCCACCCCCTGCTCTGGAGAGACCCACAGCCAGAGGGGCAGAGCCCAAAGGCTGGGAGGGTGATGGAGCATCCAGGCCTGCAGAGGAACAGCTGCTGGGCTGTGGTGGAGAGAGGCTCGTGTCACCTTGACCAAAGCCTTAGAAAGTGCCAGAAACTGGCAGTTCTGGGGATCATTTTTGAGCAAGGCTGAAGTCGCTGTACAAAGAGACTATTTTTGTACCACGGAGACAGGACTGACGAGAACACTGCGTATGCAGATGCTGAGACTTAAAACAAGAATGGTTAAAAAGAAGTTTGCCAAGAAAAGAAAAGCCTCTTCTCCTCCCCCACCAGCACTGAGCCAGCCTGAAGAACGGGGCAGGAACAGCTTTCTTTGGAGCAGAGCTGGAAAATGCCACGAGGAGAGCCAGTGCATGGCGAGGCTCTGCCCTTCCCTTCCCAGTCAGTGCTGCCACAGAGCCAGCACCCTCTGCACCGAGGGACACAAGCCTGGAGCAGGGGTGGGAGCCAGGGAAGGCGAGCAGCTGCTGTGGCTTTGAGCTGGTGCCCTGCAGGCACCGACCCAGCAGAGGTGGCAGAACCCACCTGGCTTCCACTCCCCCGTTCAACAGCAGGTTTCTGGTCTGAAACTAATCCCATCCCTGACCCTGAATAATAGCATTTGAAGTTTCTCCTGTTTCCTAGTGTAAATAAGAAAAAATTTCCTCCCTGTGAGGGTGGTGAGGCCCTGGCACAGGGTGCCCAGAGAAGCTGTGGCTGCCCCTGGATCCCTGGCAGTGTCCAAGGCCAGGTTGGATGGGGCTTGGAGCAACCTGGGGTAGTGGAAGGCGTCCCTGCCACCAGTGTCCCAGAGCACTGGAACTCCATATCTCCTGCAGCAGAGCCTCAGGAAGGGACAGCTGGACCCTCACAGACAGCCAAGGGTGTTTGAAACCTCTGCACTGACATTTGCTGCATTTGACAGAACACAGAGCTTTGCTTCGAGATTAGAGGCTGCTGCTTTCCCTGTCTCATTGCAAAGAAAGCTTTAAATTATCTCTGCTAAAGAAGAATTAGCACAGTTCATGTGAAGAGACCATTTTAAAGTGAATTTCATAGTGATTTAAACAGCATAACAGCAAACACAACACAACCACAGCTTACTGCCTGCAGTCAACAAACTCTGGCAGGGACATAAACCCAAAATCTCGCATTTGATTCTCCCATTTCCCGTGTGGAAAATCCCCTCGGTATGCAGGGAACAAGTCACAGCAGACAGAAGGGGTCTGTCATCCCTTCCAGGGAAAGCACGGATTGCAAGAGGCTGGGTCAGGGGTGGCAGTGTGGCAGCTCCAGCTGGCATCCTGCCACTGTGCAAGTGGTTCTTCTGGACAGCAGGATGTGGGAGAGGGGAAGGTGAACTGGAGACAACGGCATCTCCACCAGAGACAGGGACCAGTCCTGCCTGCACAGGGCTGGGAAAACACCTTCGGTGAGAAACAGCTCCAAGTCCCAGCAAAAACCACGCAAGGAAGTGCAGGAGCAAGGGAGGGAGAGTGATGGGTCTTCGTGTCAATGAGAAGAGCCACAATAAATCACACAGACAGCACTCAGAGGAGGTTACACACAAGAGCAAAACAGGTTCTGTTCGGGGCTCAAGCAGGGGTTGGAACTTGGTGGCCTTCCCAGTCCCTGCCAGCTGAATCCAGTCTGTGATTCCATGATTCTGCAGCATCTTTTCAGCCACTCTCACTCCTCAGCAGCCTGCCCGAGCCTGTCACGCTGTAAAGGCACTTTGACATTGCTGCAGCAGTGAGTGACACCAGAACTGTTTTTCTGTAGTTTACAGCGTTCCAGCCCCAGACAAGCCCCCAGAGCACAGGGCCCGAGGGCACAGGGGCCGTGCGGGCAGCGGGATGGAGGCAGCAGGAGGAGGCGGGTCCTGCGGAAGGACCAGCAGCAGACACGGCCGCGGGCAGCGGCACCGCGCCGGGGCTGCTCCCGTGTCAAACACAGCCTGCCCCTGGCAGCTCCCAGCAAGTAAATACATTTTTATTGACAAAAGATCTCATCCTCTCGTCAGACAACTGCAGAGGGATATGGATGACAGTTGTTCTTCTCTGGCTGCTGCTGCCAACACCAAATAAACCACTCTTTTTTTCTGAGCAGCAGAAAAAAGCCAAGCTCAGCTGCTCTCCCAGAGCAGCGTTTGCATCTCAACATCCTTCAGACACATTTGGTAACTCACACATGCCTTGAGAGTCATTTTATTGCACCTCCAGGAGAGCGGGGTTCCCACGGCTCCTTCCCTGCAGCCTCCAGGTGCTAGAACAGCACAGAGACCCCCGAAACACCTCCCTCCTGCAGACCCTCCACTGGTGCCACCCGGGTGGGCACAGGCTGCACCACCCACCTCATCACCCTCCCAGTGAGGGACAAAGCCAGCTCAGCCCCAGCCCTGGGACTGCAGAGCCATGGGAAGGGCACGGACTCATCCAGCCGCTCCAGCCCCTCCTTCAGCCAGCAGCTGCATCTGAGCTGGGATGTCCCACTCCTGAGACAACGAGAGAAGAGCTTCTCAATCACAGGGCCGAAGCCATGGCAGCCTGGCAGGAGAAAGAGCTGGGCTCTGGCGGGGCTGAGGAAGCACCAGAAGGTGCTGGGAGGGAGCAAGGCAGAGACATCTTCATCCCATGGGAACTGTCACCGGCTGCCGGCGGAGCAGCGAGCAGGTGCCCTCGCTCCAGGGGCAGATGGCACAGCACGAGTGCTGGAGAAGTTAATTAGCAGGACAACAGAAAGCAGCAAGTTGCAGGAAGGTTGTGAAGATTTGCCAAAGCACTGGCCAGGGCAGCCCAGAAGAAAGGGAGCTGTGAGGAGGGATCAGGGTCCTGCGCTCAGGGGCAGCACCTCGGCGAGAGGGGGCCTGGGGCATAGCATGGAGCCCTTTCCATGAAGAAATTCTTCCTGAAATTATTCCTGAAATCCTCTCCCCAAGCCACAAAGGGGGACAAATTACATGCAAAATTGAAATGTAGCTACACTGGCCCGTTACCTTCCCAGAACAACTCAACAACTCTGATATTTATTAACACATCCTGATTAGATGACCTTTAACAGGATCATGCAAAGAAGGTCATTTTAATGATTATTTTGTCTACAATTAAAATAATTATGCATTCTACTAATAGCTCCAGCTATAATTAGGTTTGCCAACTGGAATACATTACACAGGCTGACTCTGGGTCCTGGAGACCTTGCTGTGGGTCAGACAGACACTGACTGTGGGTCACACACTGGCTGGGGGTCAGTCACACACTGGCTGTGGGTCACACACTGGCTGGGGGTCAGTCACACACTGGCTGTGGGTCACACACTGGCTGGGGGTCAGTCACANTACACAGGCTGCGGCCTGTGGGTGGCCCCCTGGCTGGGGGTCAGTCACACACTGGCTGTGGGTCACACACTGGCTGGGGGTCAGTCACACACTGGTTGGGGGTCAGTCACACACTGGCTGGGGGTCACACACTCCAGCCCCGTGGTCACACCAGCTTTGCCTCCTGCCAACAGGAGAGCCAGGAGTGCCAGAGCTGGTAATGAGGAACAGCAGAACTGGACAGGGAGGGGGGTTTGGGCTGCCAACCCCTCCAGAGCACCTCACCAGTTCTCCCTTCAGGAATGCTGGGACAGACCCCAGGCAGACAGGACATTGATGTGGAACCTAAGTCCTGCTGTGCCTGCAGACCAGCGGTTCCAGCTTCATTCCCTGCTGCAAGAAGCAATTAATCTTTCATTTTTTCCTGCTTGGAGACACTACCATGTGTAATTAGTCCTCTCTCCCAGATGGAAGGCTCCTGCGTGGCAGGCATGGCAAGGTTAAACACACAGCCACACTCTCACTCTCCTCAAGGAGGTTCAAACACAACCAGATCAAACAGAAACACCCCAAAGTGGGAGCACTCAACAGTGACAGAGACACTGACATTTCACTGGTCTCCAGGGATTCTGCTCTGCTCCCCAAGCGTGCAACACCAGCTCCCCCCGGCTTCTCTCTACATGCACCAATCTCCATCCCCCTACAGCACTTCAGCACACCCTGAACTTCCAACTGAAGAGTTTTAGTTCAGTAATTAGAATTACCCAGTTGTTAAAATGTAAACATTGAGATAGACCATAAGCACTGTACAGATGCAAATTGGTTTTCTCCTCAGTTCTCCAGCGCTATGAAGTCACAGAGATCAAGGACCAAAGTTAGAAGATATTTTTCTTTTAACACATTTTTTTTCCCTGGGCTCCAGGTCTAGGCCACAGAGAAGAGCAGCTCTGGGATCCCAGCTGGCATCAAAGCCCCAGCCCAGGCTGCAGCATGCCTGCACTGCTGAGCTCCCTGCACAGCTCCCTTCCCTCTCCAGCTCAGCAGAACCACCGGCCCGTTGTAAGGATGAACCCACTGTGAGGTTTGACGCATGCAATAAATTGAACTCCTTCCTTCTGCAGGATTCACTGGAGATTCGTATTTGTGGAAGAGTTCCCAGCTCGCTGCACCAACTGCAAAAACACATCCCTGTAACCAGCACAGGCTGATGCCACCAGGTCTGCCACCAGTGCAGGTGGCTCTGGATTCACACCGTGGTTATCAGCAGCCACGGGGCAGAGGGAAACTCGAGCTTTCCATCGTTCAAAGCGAAGCCCCTGTCCCTGGCTCATTCCTGAAGCCAACAAGGCATTACTGTGTGCTGAAGAAGTTCTTCCTCTCCTGATTCAAAGCTCCTTAAGGATTATATGATTATATAATTATAAATATGATATATTATAGATATAATTATGCTGCTGTAAGAGCAGGACTGACAGTGCAGGAGGAAGGAAGCTTGCCCTGCCTGCATCCCCCAGCGACACCCCCATGTCAGAGGGGCAGGGGACAGACCAGAGGCTCTGGTGGCCTTTGCTAAAGAGAAAAAAAAAGAAAAAAAAAAAGCGCTATAAAGGGGCCATTTTCTCCCTGCCTTAGTCCCAAGAACTGCATTCCCTCTTCATTTTCAGAAGTTATGTATTAAAAGATTAATTACCTGTGCTGGGCAGCTGTTACCTGTCTGCTGCCTGTGCCATGGTGCTGATGCTCCCCCAGGGATAACAGTGAGTGACAGGGAATGTGACCAAGGGCCTTTACACCAGCCCTGGTATCGAGTGGGGTCTGTTAAATTCGGGACAATTTTATGTAGACCCTTCCCTTCCCAGGCAGAGGCTGCCCACAGCCACCCAGCGCTGCCGCAGAGACCAGCTGGGACCTGGCTGCCCGAGGGCCCCTGGCTGTCCTCGTGTGCCTCAGCTCGGGCAGGTCTGGCGGGAGGGAAGGCAAAACGTCCTGTCCCCCCTCAGCCAAAGCTCTGCGAGGACAGGTGGAGCATCCCCTGGCACCTGCAGCCACCCGCTGCCCTCCAGGAGCTGCGCGGGGCTCCGGCAGTGCCAGCACGGGCAGGCAGCTGGATCCCTGCCCTGCCCGCTCCCCGCTGCCAAACCTCACCTGCCTCGAGCAAGGTGAAGGGATTTTGGCATTTCTGCCTCCCCGGACACCCACCCAGCCGCTCCCAGGGCCACTCACAGCCCTTGGCTGGTGTCCCCTCGCCGGCACCCGCCCAGCTGGGCTGGGAGCTGGGGCTCTGCTCAGCCACCAGCTCCTTCCCCCTCGCACTGCACCTAAAGCCTTACAAGCAAGATTCCATCTCGGCACGCACGAGGATCTCAGTGCCTATCAAAACAGATACATCTGGGTGGTGACATTCACCTCCCACAGCCCGAAGCGGGTCACAGCTCGTGAGACGCGCCGGGGGCCTCGCTGCCACTGTCTGTGCGTGTTGGAGATGACAGAGAACAGAGGGAAAGTGTGAGTGTCAGAGCTGCAGTCACACGGCCAGAGGGAACCTCGCAGTGCCACATCGTGCATGTCACAGCAAAGGGCTGTAAAACCCCCGGCACCGCCGGCTTTCCACGGACGGAGCGCGGCACACGCGGGGACAGAGCTCTGCCACACCCCACAGAGGGACACGGACATCTGCACTGCCTGGGTGGCCAGGTTCGACCCTCAGCGAAGGGATCACCCCCCCCACCACCATTCCCCCATTTCTCCGTGCCTTCTCAGCTCTCCTTGCCCTGTGTCAGCAGCGGTGGCAGCAGGGAGTGAAACTGCCCGGAAGAAGGGCAGAGACAGGAAGGTGAGCAGTTCAAAGCCATCACTTCCCTCTCCTGCAGCTCCATCCCCTCAAGTGACCTGCTCTGGGCCAGGGCACTGGGACAGATGCTGTGCACACACACACAGACCCCACTGCTCCCCTGCACAGATCCCGGCAGTGCCACAGGCACCGGAGATGGAAGAGACATGCTCCCAGTATCCCAGTCAAGTCTCTCTCCAGGCAGGCAGCAGCTCCTGCCCACACCTCCCCTGGTAGTCCCTGCTTGTCCCTGGCACAGGAAGCCCTCAGGGGCCTCTGTCCTGTGGGTGACAGCAGTGCCCCCCTGCCACCTCCCCCTGGGTGTGCTGCACCACGTGGAGGAAGGGCCGTCGGTGCTGCAGCCGCTCTGTGGGGGCTGCACAGACACCACGGTTCAGGAGGGGGGAACAGCCACCACCCAGGCCCAGAACAAACCTCGCCAACTGCTGATGGCCCCTGAGGGCCTCATCCCCCCCAAGCCCCCTCTCTCCCCGTCACAGGGCACAGCCACATTTTGGGAGGGCGACCGAGAATGCGTGTTTAGCCTCCACCTTCCGCAGCCTGTTACGCCGCCTGCTCCCACCACTTCTATTTTTAAGGGTGAGAGTTGTGGTGCTCTGTCGTTTCCCCAATTTGAGCTCCTCTCTCCCAGCAGTTCCCCAAATTAGCCAGTTTCCACGGTAAAACACAGAACCTGCCAGACGGACCTGAATGGTGCTGGCAGAGCTGGGCTGGGGAGCCCAGCTCCACTGCCCCCAAGCCAGGGGATCCACTGGGAAAGAACATCCTCGGGGAAATAAGGATGGGGACTTAGCCAGCAAGTGTTTGGGTGGTTTTCTGACACAAGGGCTAGAAGGACATTGGGGCAAGGCTGCAGGCTCAGCCCCAAAGGGAAATCGCTGCCTCCCCACATTCCCTCTGCTCTGCTGAGCACAAGTTATTGGGTGGTTTGAGTGTTTTAAGCATCCCAGAAATGTATGAGAGTCCCCATAACTATGGAATCCCCATCCCTGAAGGGATTTAAAAGCCATGTGGGTGTGGCACGTGGGGATGTGGGGATGACCTTGGAAGTGCTGGGGAACGGTGATCTTAGACTCGATCTTAGCAGCTTTTCCTACCTAAACCATCTCATAAATTAGAGATGCCTGTGAAACAACAACCCAGGAGTGCCCTCAGCCAAGGAAACTGGAGGAGCATCTTCTCCAAGTGCTGTGAAGCCCAGTGAGCCCCCGGCCCTGCTGTGCCCAGCACAGGACCCGTACTTACATCCGAGGCAGGGCCCTTGTCGGCACCGGGGCAGGAGAAGGTGACGAACTCATGGCACCGCTTGTGCACCACAAAGCAGCAAACTGCAAAGAGAACACAGGGACAGGGTCAGGGCCACAGCACGGGATCGGCACCACGAGAGCCAAGAGTTAACAAAACAAACCACACTCATGTTGGATTTCTGAGCAGTCCCAGGAGGTTTTTTAAGCAAACCTGTGGCAGATTTTTAAACCTTATGGAACATCCCCAACCAGACCAGGCGTTTTGGTAAAACTCAGCAGGACAAAGTGTTGAGTGAACGTCAGAGGAGGGCTGGGAACACTTCTGTTCCTCTGAGCTCATTGTCACTCGCAGCACACGCTCTGAGGTCACCGCCGGGAATAAAAAGAGGGAGAATCTGGCGTTCGCGGGTATCTGAGCTGAAAAGTGCATGTGGCCAAAAATGGAAGATTGTACTGAAGGGAACAGGTGGGCAATTTTCCTCCCACAGCTCTGCTTTTCTTCAGCATCTCCCCAGCCTCCGTTTGCCAGACCAGAAGACACGCACGTCTTCCTCCCCTCACACACGTCAATGACAGCCTTGCCCTTCTGGGAACGGCACAGGGAAATCAATCCCGACATGCCACTGCCCAGACTTCCAGGCAGAAGTATCCAGAGCTGAACCCCCGTCCCCTAAACCACCAAACCCTTTCAGCACGTGCCAGTCTGAAGTTGCCAGCACTGTTTCTGCAGTTTGTGCAGACAAAGCACTGTATTTCAAGGCTGATTTTTTTCCCCAAATGCCAAATAAGCACCTCACCTTCAGTGACAGATCTTAAAGAATCATTTGTCACTGTTGGTAACTTCAACTGATGGGCCAGATCCTCCTCCAAGGGTCTTAGCCCCTCTGACCCGGCAGCTGGAGGTGGCAGCACTGCTGGGGCTCCCCAGGTCTGGGGAACAGAGGCACCACCTCGCAGCCCATGTCACCTCTGTCACCTCCTGGGTGCCAGGTCTGGCCTGGGTCCACCCACGCTCTGCATCCACACCATGCCCCAGGAATGCTCAGCTCTGAGCATCCACCCCATGCCCCGTCCCACAGGATGAGACCTCAGCTCCAAGGGGCCCACAGGGAGCCCTGGCAGGAATGGAGCAAAGGGAACAAGCCCTGATTCTGAGGGAAGCCTGGGCACCACACTCTGCTCTGCCTCAGGGCTCTCCCATCTACCACATCCTTTTCCCAAGAGCTGTACTTAACGCTGAATGAAAGCCTGTGGAAGATGAGGAGCAGGGACTGAGGTTTGGAGACAGAGCACAGGAACCAAACTGAGCTGTGCAAGAACAGAGCAGGTTCCAGTTGCAGCAATACGAGACTTTTCCCAAGGAACAAGGAAAAGGCAGATGACATTGGCCATGATCCTCACACTTCCTTCTTTGTGCCCTGCTACATCCAGCTGTAAATTCATTTTCCTTTTCACATTTTCCATTGTGAAAAAAAAACAAACCCAGAAGGTTTTAGAGACAGAACAGCTGCCAAGAGCTCTCTCCTTGCAGGACCTCTCACTTGCTTTTCTGAGTCAAACAAACAAACATTTTCTTGAAAGCATTGCTCACCATTTCTGTCATTTGTATATGGAGACAGAAGCATCTGGGAAGCAGGAAGGAAGAAATTAGAACTCTGTTAGCAGGGATTTCTTCTGAAGTGTGTGTACAAACTCAGAAAGCTCCGTGACACCCCGAGCACAGGCGCCGGTGGAGGGTGGGCGCTGCTGCCAGAGGCTGGGCTGTGGTGGGAGCTTCCCAATGGAGCTGGGATCATTCCAGCTCAACAGAGGAAATGAGAGTCCCACTGAGCTGAACTTATCATGGAATAGTTTGGGTTGGAAGGGACCTTAAAGGCCATCCCTGGAAGTGTCCAAGGCCAAGTTGGACAGGGCTTGGAACACCCTGGGATAGTGGAAGGTGTCCCTGCCTGTGGCAGGGGGAGGACTGGATGGGCTTTAAGGTCCCTTCCCCCCCAAACCATTCCAGAATTCTGTGATTCTAATCTATGGTAAGGATAATCCATTGGAAGATGGGCCAGCAGAACACTTCCTTACACATCCAAGGCAAACCTGAGCTCTCTGCCCATGGCAGTGGTGGGGGCTTTGCATCCACTGCTTCAAAGGAAGCTCCACAAGCCTCGGAAGGATCCACTGAACACTTCCCACATGCTTAGGTGAATGCTCCATCCATGCAGAAGGAAAATAGGGCCAACAGAATGAATCAGGAGCAGGATCTCATGTCAGCAATCCTGTCTCAGCTCCTAAATGTGACCTGCCCAATGGATATGAGGAGGTTGCACAGATCTTTCCACTGCCGTGCCCTCCTGCTGTCATCACACTTCAGCAGTTTAAGCCCATGTCTTTGTCAGTTTAGAAACCCCAGCACGAGCAGCAGCTTTCCCAGGTTGCTAATTAGACAGTTAATTTGTAAATCTTATTATTTGGATAATAAAGTTATCAAATCCCACTGGTGAGCTACAAACATCCCAAGTCATTTGTACACAACAAGAATGAAAGATTAACCTTTCCCATTCCTTACTGCATAATGCAGGAGTGTTTCCTGGCCCTAAACTCTCCTTCAGAGCCAGCTCCATTACAGGGGTCTTGGGAGACATCCCTGTCCTGGGAGAAGTGAAGGATACAAACCCTATGGAAGGCAAGAGGCAGAGCCCCGAGCTCAGCAACTCTCCACAGCCTTAAAAGATTTGCTGGAACACACATTTTTCACAGCAGCCCCAGCACAATGTCTCAGGTCTGAAAAGATTTGCACCAAAACATCAGGGCAAGGTCACACACCTCTGTTCCCTGGGATCCTGACATAGTCCTGGGAAGAAAGAGCTCCTGGAAGGTTGGGTTTGAGAGCTAAGAAACCACACCAGCAACAGGGTATTCTCAAACCCTAGGAAACAGTCTTATTGTGGAGGATGAAAAGAGAGAAAATGCTAGAAAATGCTAACACAGTATTACTTAAATATATATATACACACACACACACAGAGAAAGGCGTCTTGGCTTAAACCACTGCTCAAAAACCCTCCAGAAAAACCATAAAGCAATTTCCCTGCTGATTCCCTACTGATTCCAGAAGCTGCCAATCAGAAAAACCACATCAAAACGTGTTCCAGGCGTTTGAGGGTTGCAGAGCACATGTCTGGCTGCAGCTCCAGCATGGGAAGGGTTGTCCTGAGGAAGGGACCCGTGGGGCAGTTCAGCAGAGCATCCCCAGCTCCAGCTGCCAAAGGTTCAGGGTGTTCCCCGGGAGGCAGCGGGACGGGCTGCAGAACTCCAGCTTTAAGCAGCAGCGGGGGGCCGGCAGCAGTTGGCTGCCTGCATGGTTTGGAACGATGCTGCAAATTCCTGCAGCAGCAGAAGCTGCGGCGAGTCCTCGGCAGCGGCTCCGACAGCTGCTGATCCCGGGAGCAGCATTCCCAGCCCAGCCCTGCACACGCTCCTTGCTCCTGCAGGATATTCCCTCCTCTCCTGTTTACACCATGTGAACAAGCTCAGAAGCGTTTCCCTGCCATCCCTCACCTCACACGCTCCCTCTCCCCTCACACACTCGGGCACTTTGCCCAAAGATACAACAATGCCCAAAGATTTGCTCTCTGAATACAAAATCCTTCCTAGGCCAGAGTTTCTGCCCAGGAAAAGCCCTTTATCAAAGCTTTAAGCTCCTTACACTGGCACCAGGCTACCCTGGGAGCCAGCCCAACACAAGCACAGGTATTCCCAGGAATATGAAATCCCAGGAAAGGCTCAGGTCAGTATTTTATTGGCAAACTCCTGAGACTGCCGAGCCCATCCTGGAGAGCCAATGGAGAGCACAAACCTGTGGCATCCCTGGCACATGGAGGAGCAGGGCGGGCTCAGGGTGACAAATGCTCTCGTGCCCCTGCTCGCTGCCAGCCTGGCACACGGGATCGGATTAGCCCCATCTCCCACACGGAACATCCTCAGCTGCAGGAAGGTATCCAGCTCTCCCCTGAGCCCAGCACCGTGATAAATGGCTTCCTGCAGGAATGAACCCTGCCTGGCAGCCCACGGAGCAGCCCTGCCTTCCACTTGATCTCCATTTGTTGCTCTAATTTCATTGCATGAACTCCTTGTCCCAATGTTCTGAAGAAGGGAATAATCAATTTTTCTGAGTTCTTCATGAAATGAATAATTCAGGGATGTCACCTCTGATGCCTCCTGAGTCCACCCCTTCCCAGAACACACATTCCCACTGAAGAGAAGCCTTTGTTCCCCTCCGTCAGGCCAGGGACAGCTCTGGAAGCACCAGGAACAGTCTTGGATACAGCATGTCAAGTAAGGGAGACAGATGGAGAGTTAACAGAGACAGAAGAAGGTTCAAGCAAGATTCATCTAAAAATCAGAGCCAGGGAGGAGTTCAACCATCCCCAGGGAGCTGACAGAGCTGAGCTTTGGCAGATGGCTCCAGTATCAGGAAAGCTCAAAGATTATTTCAAGCGTATCTCAGTGTGTAGCTGCTCCCTTCCAACCTGTGGATATTCTCATTTGGATACCGTCTCCGCTTCCCAACGAACAACAGCTTTAGGAAACAGCTTGGAATTCAGATTAGCAAAACTGAAGAAAACAGAATAACACCAAAAAAAAGACTTTTTAAAGGAGCTTTGTGTTGCTCCACCTACGCTGGGCAAACCCCTGGGGTCAGAGGCACCGGCCCGGCCCCGGTGAGGGACCAAAATGCGCCCCAGCCAGGGCTGCCCACGACTTTCCATTCCATGGTAAAAAATCAGACTCATGACATCAAACAGAGGCAGTGAAGCATGGTAATCATAAAATAACGGGAAAGAAGGGCTCCAGGAGGGGAAGTCCTGAATTTCTGACAGCGCTTTACAGCTTTTAATCACTTAGAGCACACAGAGAGAGAAGCTGAGCTAAAATTTGTGCTCTTTGGATTTAATCCCCAGCTTTGGTTAAAAGCTTTCTGGGGTTCTTACAGCACAACAATCTTCAGCTCCTCAGACTTCAGAGGTTTTCCCACTGTCAGCTCCAGAGAGACACACTAAAAACAACCGTGATCCACAGGGATTTTTGGACAGCACCAGGAACAGCTCCAGGGACGGGGATGTTGGGGGGCTACCACAGGTCCAGGCTCGTGTGCTGGGTGCTCCCTGGCTGGAGGACAAAGGGAGGGACACCAAGGGCCCTGCCCTCCCTCCCTGGGTCTGTGTCTGCTCCACCACAGCACAGCAGCCCCAAGGAACGAGGAGAAACATCTGTCCCCTGGAAGGCACTGGAATTCTGCTGATTTGCCCCACTTGGCACACGGCCCCTGTACAGCGGCATCCCGGCATCGGGATGAGCAGGGAGATTAAGGGAGAGGACAGAGGCCACTGGGAACCAGGAGAGGCCACTGGTTTCAGTTGAAGGATGAAGTGGGGTGCAGGGGTAAGGAGGGCAAAAAGGCATTTCTGCCTGGTTTGGGTGTTTTACAGAAAAGAAAAGAAGAGACATTTTGCTTAAGGAAAGGAGGGCAATTGGAGAGTACATGAGGCTCCTCTTCTGTGAAGTCTCCCCAGCTCGTTTCGCTAGAAGGCTCTGATTGACTGAACAGCTACAGAGATTTCAATCCCAGGGAGTGATTCTTCCCCAGCCCAGTTAATCCTGCACCAGTGGGACACAGAAACCTCCGTCACAGCCCCAAGGGGGCCTAGCCTGGCAAACCAGTGCCAAGAGAAGTGTCATTGAGTTCTAGGAAGATAAAACTGCATTTCCTGGGGTTTCTGAAGCAAAAGCAGCAGGATGCATCTTTTTTAAGTTATACAATCTTCCAGCCATCACAAAAGCAATTGGCACTGTCCCTTCTGCTCTCCAGGAGGTTCCAGCAGCGGTGCCTGGAGCAGGGACCACACAAGACCCTGCACAACAGGCCCAGCATTCCTCATACCAGGCTGGCTTCTGGAGACTGATGGAGCATGGACACAAACATGTGGGGGATCAGGGCCTCCCCAAGTCCCTTGGGCAATGCCGTATCCCATTTTGAAGGCAGAGAAGAATGTTCCAGCTCCTCACAGTCCCCCAACGCCTTTCCAGTGAGGAGCTCAGTGATGGGAATTACATGCCTGAAGAGCAGGAATCCTGTTCTGTGCAAATCCCTGTTAGGAAAAGGGCAGACTGAAATATCCTCTTTTATTTAGGCTCCTCATCTGCCCAAAACCCAGGCCCAGGCTTTTTGCTCACATGTCCCTTTGACTCTACAAGGAAAACTCCCAGTTCTCCAGGAAAACTGATCCCTCACTCTTCTGCCTGTTTGCTCTTTGGGAAGGGAAGAGGGGCGACTTCAACTCTTGAGCAAGAGCCCCAGGATGCTGCAGAAGGGCCCCGTCTCCCCAGCCTGCAGTCGCTGCCCTGAGCCCCCACACGGGGCTGGAGCTATTTCCAGAGACACAAAGACATTAATTTTACATTAGACAGCCTGTCCCGGCTGCGAGAAAATCGGCTCAGAATTTAAATACTTCATCAGCATTTCCACCATCCTGAGCTGTAACAGAGATTCACTTTCAGGCTGAATAATTCAGCCCCGTGTGGCCCTGGCTGTGCCGGGGGGAACCAGCTCAGGGACCAACAGGGCTGTGCCCTGACCCCCAGTGGGGACACCCCCAGATCCTCGGGAGGGGCAGGATGTGCTGGCAGAGTGGCAGCTCAAAGCACACCCAGTTGTCCCCATATCCCCCTGCAGGCTCTGACCCCAGCACAGCCCCCAGATGGTCCCAGCAGCATCCACAGGTCCCCCAGGGAATCACTTGAGCAGCTGATTTCTCCTCATGCTGCAGTGCCACCCCCTGAAAGGCACTTGGGGTTCAGAGCCCCCAGCACAGCCCTGGGGAGCAGCAGGCTGTGTCTCCATCCAGTGTGAGCGGTGCTCCTGAGCTCCTGTCTCCCTGTGAGATTTGGGGGATTAGGAAAATGCAAATAATACAAAGCAAATGGAGCTTTGCAAAAGGGGAAACAGGAGCCTTGGTGCTCCCTGTGCGTCTGGAGGGTGGAGAGGCCCCAGAGATGCAGGGTCACGCACCTGCCCCCCATCCCCTGTCCCTGCAGTCCCAACTCAGCTTCCAGGGAACGCCACCATCCAAGGCCAAGCTGCAGCAGCATTCTGCTATCAGAGCTGGGTACAACTGGCACCTGCAGCCTCCTGGGTAAGACCTTGTCAACAAAACTCCTGTGAATCCAGTGCCCAACAGCAGAACCAGCCCCAGCAGCTGGGGAGGAGGGGGAGGGAGGCTGCTCTGCCTGTGCTTCTGAAAGGGACATCTTTAACATTCCTCCTTTTTCATTGAAAGGGGTTGAGTATTTTGAGCCCAGTCACGTGCTTTTAGAAGGACTTCATGAACAAAACACCCAAAACCGCCTGCAGTTTTCCATGAAATACCATAATGAATTGACAACATCCCCTGCATGACAATGAATGTGCTGGAGCCAGGCGGGATGAGGAGCATCAATCATCCCCGGCAGTGGAAGAGGAGTGGGTGGGGACGGGGATGATGACAGCAGCAGAGCTTGGATCAGGGAGAGATCTTCATTCTCCCACCGCATGTGCCAGAGCAACACCGAGAGCCACGTCCAGGCTCTAGGACAGCGCTGCCTGGGCAGAGGGGCTGCTCCAGGAAGCAGCACGAGTGATGCAGCTGGCCCTGATTTTGTGGCTCTTGCTGGCACAGGAACCTGTGCCACATTCAGATGTGGCAGAGGGTGAGTCCCTCCACCCAGGACACGGCAGAAGTCCAGCTCCTGCTTCCTCTCCAAATTGCTTGGGTCAAAAAAGCTGCTTGGGAGCAGCAGGCAGAGCATCCCAACATCCAAAGAAACAGCTCTTCCCTGCCCTGTGCCTCTCCTCAGACCATGCAGGTGCACAGCTGAGTCCCACCACAAAACCAGCTATGGAGAGACCAACAGCAGCTCCTGGAGAACACTCAGAGGGGCTCTTTGCAGCGTGGGGGTGGCCCCAGGGCACGCAGACACCACGTTGCCCCACTTACCCACTCCCCAAATCCTGCCGCCCCCAGGACACAGCCAGGGCCAGCAGGGCAGCTCAAACCCAGGGAAAGGAAGCGGGCACTGTTCCCTTGCACAGACCCACGCACGGGGCAGGTAAGCTCCAGCCGAGTGCTCCCACGCTCCCGCCCCGACAGGAGCTCTGCAGCAACACGAGGGGAACGTGCTTCTTTCAGTCCTTAATTACAGCCAGGTCACACACTGAAGCAACAGTAACAGGTAATTTTTCAAGTTGGAATTTGGTTCTTTCCATGTTAACAATCCCCTCTAACTTGTTTCTTTAAAGCCTGGATTATGAGCCCTGTGCTCCCACGTGGAGAGAAGGTTGGCACAGTGAGAAGGACACGCTGGGCTGCAGGGGACAGCCCCAGACCTGGGGCTACCATGGCCAAGGCAAGCAGGGACACTGATGATTTGGGGATCACAGGCACTGGAGGAGGAACAGCCAGGTGCTGGCCAAGGTCAGGCAGAGGAAAAGATTCTGAGATGCAGGATTGATGGACAGCCCCGGTGTGTACCTTAGACAAATGGGGACAGACACCGAGGACACTCTGCAGCCCCCTCTGAGCCCAGTGCCTTTGCAAGGGGCTGGGGCGGGGTGGCCTGGGGACATCCCTGAGGACATCCCTGGTGGCTGCAGCCAGCTCCAGTCACAAACACCCACACACCAGCTTGAGGACCAGCCCCAGCCCCCCAACGAGACCCTCAGCATCTCCACCAGTGAGAGATGAAAAATAAGTACTCTGTGATTAATCAAAGCCCCGAGGGAGCAGATTAAACAGTCTTGGCAATTAGTTCTGGATTTCTTACGAAGGCGCTGGAAGACAGTGGAAAGCTGCTGCAGTCCCTGAGGATGAGCACCGAGTCCTCCTAAAACCCTGCACCAGTTACACAACTCGCCGCGCGCTGTGGCGATGTGTTAAATTACAGATGGTCTCAATTAAAAGTGCAGAGATGGAAAGGAGGCTCGGAAAAAAAAAAAAACCAACAACTCCACACGAGAAGAAAGAGAAGATCATTAAAAACTTGGCAGCCTACTTTGACTCTGGTGACCTGGTAATTTAATATTGTAATTGAAACTCCAGGTCAGACTCTTGAGAAGAGGGAGAAATATGGAAAGGTATCCCGGCAGGATCAGTGCTGCCCAGAGGAGAGGTCAGGCATTAGGAGAGGGCAGTCCCAGCACAGATAACCCACCAGCAGCCCAGCTTTAGCTCTTGCAGCTCCAAGCCCCAGAAGATGCCTGCTCGCCTGCTTTGAAGCCATTCCTTTTTGTCACAGCGTATTAATCCTGTTCAAGGCAGATAAAAACCCAGTCCCCAAAATGCTAATAATGTAACTCAGTTAAAGCTGGATTTTGTAGCTTATCTCCAAGACAGAGAGAGGAACTTCACTCCCATTTTCTTCCTTGCATCCCCCCAATTTTTAATATTCTGAGCACTGTCTTATTTCCAAAAGCAGAGACCAAGCGGCACTGCCCAGAGAACACTGCCTGCACCTCCAAACAGGTGAGGAGGCTCAGGAGCATCAGGTTGGTGAAGAGTCTTTCAGCACCCAAAGGGTCCCAATTCCAGCTCTGCCTGCAGCTGGTGCCCACCCAGCTCTCCCAGCACTGGTGCCACAAATGCCCCAGTGGTGGCCAGAGCCAGAGTGAACAACCACAGAGGTGGCTCCAGCCTGGGGACACGGACACCCCACTAAGGTGAGGGGATTAGGGAGCCCTTCCAAAGAGTTCTTTCCCTTCCAGAGCCCTCACCTTCCCTCCAGAAGCTTGTGACCAGTGAGCCAGAGTTGGAGTCCAACACCAGCCCCACAAATGTGAACAATTTAAACTCTTTGAACAAAACACCATCAAGAGCAGACCATGAACGCAGAGTTACTGCGCAGCAAGGGCTGGGAGCCATTTTTACACTGCTAGAGAGCACAGGCTATAATCCTGCTCCCCTCTGCATTTCTAAAAAAAACCAGAACACTGCATGGTCCCTTTGCTTTCCAGGAAGTGCAGAAAACAAAAATAATCATGAATACAACAGAAACGGGTTTTTTTGTGTCCGATATGAAGAGTAATGACTTCCCTGCTGCTGCCTCAGGCTTATTTTGAGCTGGCAGCATCTTAGGAGGGTTTGTTCTCCATATACCAAGCAATGTTTGAAGGGTTTCTTGAACACCCAGGAATGTGAACAGCTCCATTTAACTACAAGTGAAAGCATCAATTAGCCAGGGCCCTGGTAAGGTGAAGCTGCCTACAGAGGATTTATTCAGTGTTGCAATTGTGTTGTTGTGCAGAGCCCTGGGTTTCCAATACCAACCACTGTGTCCCCTCTGCGGCCACACTACCAGCACAGCACTTTCCTGGTGACCAGGCACAGGAACCCATGGCACGAACTTGAACCAGATGGTTTGAAAGATCCCTCCCAATCCAAATTTGCCCTGGCAGCACTTTAAGCCCAGGCACAAACAGCTCCTGCCATAACACACCTCCTGCCCACACCACCGAGCAAATGGAGTGGTCAGACAATCTCTTTTCTGTCCACCTCTGGCCTCTCTCCTGTTGCACACCAGGTTCTGTCCCAGCTGGGCAGTCACCAGGATGCTGCTGGGCACCAGTGGCCACTGGAGGGCTGGAACCCAGCACAGTGTGTCCTTCAGCACCTTCACTTCCACCTGGTCAACACACAGGAACCCCCCAACCAACAGAGTGCCCGGAGCAGCTGTGGCTGCCTCATCCCTGGAAGTGTCCAAGGCCAGGTTGGCCAGGGCTTGGAGCAACCCAGGATAGTGGAAGGTGACCCTGCCCATGGCAGGGGGTTGGAACTGGGTGAGCTTTGAGGTCCCTTCCAACCCAAACCATTCCGGGATTCTGTGAATTTATCCAGACAAACATTATCCAGCATATTTCCTGCTCCTACATGGTGGGAAGCCAGAAAACACCCGGGGCAGCTGGATGCTGAAGCTGCTCCCTCTGCCTCCAGCACAGGAGAGCAGCCGACTGGACTTGTCATGTTATCTCAACCCCTTCCTCCTGCTGCACGACACAGGCTCAGCACCACAGCTCTGACACAGGGCAGGGTTCCCTTAGGTTTGGATTCTCCCAGGCCTCCCCATGAGAGCAGCGTCTCCCCAGACCTCTGCAGCTGAGGGGGTTCAGAGGGGCCTGCACCCCCCCAAGCACAGCCTAGCACAGCCCAGCACCCCCAACACAGCCCAGCACCCCCCAGTTCCCCCCAGCTCCGCTCTCCCAGCCCCGGCAGCGTTATCACAGCAGCTCCATCTGCTCGGGCAGTGCTGACTCACAGTCCCCACGCTCCACCCCGGCCCCCCACGCTCTGCACCCTCCCACAGCACCCAGCCTGGGGGGCTGAGCACCCAGCAGCCACCCCGGGAGCCACAGACTCAGCCATGGGCATTAAGGCTGCTTTAAAATAGATGAAGAATAAAATCAAGCATTATTTGTCTCTGCTCTAAAGAGCTCCCTGCTACCACCGTGGGAGGATCAGACACCCCAGGCTGCCGCAGGCAGGGGAGGGATATTTCCGTCACCAGTTCTCACCAAAGGGCCTCCCCAAAAAGCCACCAGCAGCTCTCACCTCCCAGCACAGTCTCCGAACAAACACCCCTCGGGCAGCACCGGGATCCTGGCGGTGCCCAGGGAAGCAGCAGCAGCCCAGGGCAAAGGGAGGGAACGCTGGAGAGCCCCCTCCCACCAGCCGGGGCACGCCGGGGTGGGCCGTGGGTCAGATTATCAGCAAGCACAACAGCAGAGCCACGGCCAGGGGCTCCTGTGGCAGACGAGGCCCTGTCACACACCCAGAGGATGTTTGTCTGGAGCCAGGATTTGTCTCGAGCACACACCAGGTCTGTGGCTGAGCACAGGACAGAGCTTGGCTGCCCCGGCCTGACCGGACACGCCCGATCCCATGGGGAGCAGAGGCACGGACCCTGCTGAGGAATTGTTCAGGGGGCGCCCCTTAGGAACAAATTGTTCCTCTTTTCCAAGTCCTGTTCAAACCAACAGCAGCCAGGTCGGTCCCAGATGTGTCCCGGTGATGCACCTGGCAGGATCCAGCCCCTGAGCAGCGTCCCTTGTGCATCCCTGCACCCCGGGATCCTTCTGCCAGCACCATCCCAGAGCCATCACCCGTGGGGGCACAGCGTGGAGCAGAGGTGTCCAGGCAGTGCTTGCAGGAGCAGGGTGAGCTCCAGCTCCCTGAGGCAGCCAAAAGCTCCGGCTTTACGTAACAAACTGGATGCAAAGAGGGAAGGACATGCCGGGGTAGGAAACGCTGTGGCTGAGTCTCCCAGGGAACGGCTCTGCCGAAGGCTCCCGAGCTGCAGCCCTACACAGGACATGCCAGGGGACAGGCCAGCAGCCCTGGCACAGTTTTCAGGGACAATTTGCTATTTTGGAAACACGTTGCCTGTGCCAGGTGTGCTGTTAACCCCATCGCCCAGGGCTGACTCTCCAGCACTTGTGCCAAAGTGTCAGGGACAAGGAGTGAGGGGAGGGACCCTGGAGATTACCAGGCCCCCTTCCCAGCCAGCCTCCAACCAGCTCTTAATCCCTCAGGTGAAATCCTTCCAGAAGCACCACACTGGAAAATATTTCACACACTTGCCTAATTGCCCCATAAAAATGGGAAATGAGACCATCCCAATCCTTACTGAAGTCACAGCCTCTCCCCACTGCTCCTTCCTCTCCCTCCTCCTGCAGCGCTCCAGTCCTAGTTTGTGTTGTGAAGAAACTCCCACGGGATTTGTCCTGGGACAGCCGATCCCTCGGAAAGCCTCGGAGCGCTGCCTCCCACCAGAAGACAAGACGAGAGCTGGTGAGGAGAGCAGGCAAAAACACATCACAAAAAAATCTCAATGATTTGGAAAACTTCCAATCAAGGAAAAAACCATTTATCAAGCACAGGCCTTTTCGCACGAGAACAAACAGCAGCACTGGGGATCAAGGGCAGCCTGGGCAGAGCCAAAGTCCAAGGAAAAGATGGATGGATGCCTGCACGGATCCTGGCGACAGCGAGGCTGAGCTCAGGGCAGCAGGAGCTCTCAGGGGGGCACAGCAGCACTGGGCAGCCTCCCAGAGAAGTCTCACCCCCACAGACACTGCTCTGACCACTTCAGGCACAAATCAGGAATGGACAGAGCTGCAAACCCCCCCCAGTTTTGTTCCAGCAACAACCCTGCCCCTCCCTGCTGCCAGACCTCTCCAAATTACAGCCTCTGCAGAGGGGCTGTGGGGAGCAGGGGGTGGGTGATGGAGCACTCCAGTCATGACTGGGGCATCCATAACCTGCCTTCCACCTTATTTCAACCCTGCTCAGCCCTGAACTCTTGGGAGGGAGGGAGCTGCCAAGATAAGAAACGCTGCCACTTCCTCTGCAGGAAACAGCTCCATGAAGGGAGGGCTGGAGCAGGGCAGCTCCAGCAGCAGCACACGGTGATAGGGCAGAAAGCCTTGGGTCACCCAGAGGATGCTCATTCCCAGCTCCTGGTGAGGGTTTGGCTTTCCTTGGCTTGGCTTATGCTCATCCTACTGGTGAGGCAGACCCTGGCCAAGCCAGGGCAGTAGGGCCTGGCACAGGGCTCACCCTCACTGCCAGCCCAGCCTCGCTGGACCTCGTGGGGCTTTGGGATCACCTGGCACTTTGCTGGGGCACGGAGAAGGGAGGGAAGGAGAGAGGACGCTTGCTGCTCTCCTGGGCCCCAGCCAGGAGAGGAATGCTCACTTCCCGGGAGAGGTTTGCCAGCAGCACCACGAGCAGCAGAGCCCCTCGGCACTGACCCTCGCAAGACGAGCGCTCCCACGCTGCAGCCCCCACAGCTGCAGGAAGGGGAGCACATTACATGGGGTCTGACTGGTTTTCTCCCCTGGAAAACAGGCCATTATCTCCCGACAGGCTGGAGCGCCGGGTGTTATTGCACAGCAACATCTCTGCCTTGAAGACATTCAAAGGGCTGCAGCTGGCAAGATGCTCGCGTACTTGGCACCGTGTTTGATGCTCCACGGATAAGATATTAAAATAACATTTCCAACATGCAGATTTACTGTGTCTGCTCCCTCCTCGCTCCAGCCAGAGCTGTTTAGAACAGGGTTTTATTGATGCTGCCAGACAGGCAGCACAGAGCTGGAGGAGTCACCTTGCTACAGGAGGAGTGGGCAGCTCTGTCCCAGGGATCTGTCTGTCCCTGCCCCCGGCTTCCCCCAGGGAAGCTCTGGGATGCAGCAGCGCGTGGGACGAGCTCAGGAACCTGCTCAAGGTGATGGCCATGGAGAGCTGGGACAGAGGAGCACCAGCCCTTGGCCAAGGTCAGTGGAGAAGGTGAAATCAGACACTACCTACAGGATCACATTAAGGGAAATGTTTTAAAACACACTGCTGGGGAGGAGGAAATCAAACCTGCTTCATGTTTTATCTTGTTTTAAAGGAAATTATTTAGGTGAATTTTGTTTTAACAAAGTGGCTGAAGCGTTTGTCTTCTGCTGTCCTAAAAAACTCCATCAACCCAGGGACTGAGTTTGCTGTTCGTGGCGAGCAGTCCTGTGCAATTACACACCACTGGGTTCAATGCGAACATTATCTGGGCTGGCAGCTCGAGGAGGAGGAGGAGAGGAGGAAAGAGAGGAGCCGGTTTATTTACATGGGGCTCTGCAAAGAGCTCTCCTGGCTCACTCTGCCCGTCCGTGTCCCTGCTGGCCAATACGACTTTATTAATGTTTACGATGTGCCCTACTTTTTAATGCGGCTCTGTCCCGCTGAAAGAACCCATTTGCATTTTTAATGAAATTTGGATAAGCAATTTAGTTGGATCCCCAGCTCGCCAGGCTCCAGAACCCTCGCCCAAAGCCCAGGGAACGCAGCCTCCGGAGCTCCAGCCAGCCCTGGTGTCACCCGGAGCAGCCCCGGAGCCAAGAGGGGACATTTCATCCCAATTCTGTGCTGGCACAGCTGGCACAGCACCCGCCCCGCCCCAGCCATCGTGCCCAGAGGCAGCTTTACATCCAGTCTATTTTAATAAAGCAATAAAGGGGAAAGCTCCATACATAAGAGACTAAGTGGGACAATAAAAATCTGTGAGCTTGCCCGAAATGTCTCCCAGCTGTTCTGCAGCACTTTAGAGGAACAAAATAGGGCAGATTTCAGAAATACTGAGTTGTGCTTGTGTGTCCCCAGCAAGGGTCTGCAGTTCACAGCCCCTCTTCCCAGGTCCCCTTTGCTGAGCAGGTGAGAAGGGAGGAACCTCTCTGCCGAGCCCTGAGGAGCTGTCAGCAGAGCCGGGACGAGAAGGAACAGAAGCTCCTGCTAACACCTTAGAATTTGCAGCTCCAGCTCCCACAGCGAGCAGCAGCCCCCAGCTGTGTGCCCACCCTCAGCCACGCCGGCTCCTCCATGCCACCAGTTTGATTTTTGGAATAAAAATCTGATCTTCAGCAGGAGAGACACCCACCCTTTGCCTGTGACATGCTACAGGGCCAGGCCACTTCACCAAGGCAGGAAAATCAGCTGCAGCAACTGGATCAAGAATTCCACCCCGATTCCCAGCAATCTCCCCACCTGGAGTTTCCCCTTCCCTTTGGAAGGGATCACAGTGCAGCATCCCCACAGCATCACCCCACTGAGGCACCTCACCCACCCTCCAGTGCCCCACAGCACCTACAGAGCCTGGGCAGTGCTGCAGAGATGGCCCCGACACTGCTTTGCACAGCAGCCTCGTGCATATCCCTGCAGGAACAATAACGTTCCTGGGAGATTAAAGGCTGCCTGGAATTGCTGGGGTTGAACAAGGAGGCACGAACCCATCACCCCACCACCACGGAGGGGATGCTCCCCCTCCACGCTGCCTCCAAAGCTCCCACAAAGCCACTCAAAAGTTCTTGTAAACACAAACTTGTGTCTGTTTGAAGAGTCTGCGGTGAGAAAACCCCTAAAAGAGGTGCCCATTCAGCCAGATCTCATTGTAACCCCTTCCACGGTGCCCGACCCTCACACCTGAGCCCCGCTGACCGTCCCCAGGGTCCCCCCCGCGCCGCTCCCGGCCCCCAGCTGCTGCCTTCTGCCCTTCCCTGTCAGCCACATCCCAGACCCAGCCTCAGCCCAGATTGGCAGCTGCTCGGGGGCGGTTTTCCATTTCTGAGCGCACGGCACCCGCTCCTCAGCACATGATCGAGTAATAAATATTTGGAAAGATCTGTTATTTTTACATAAACAGTCACAACACATTGCAGAGGCTGGGGAAAGAGCCGGCTCCTCGCTGCTGAGCGCTGCTCCGACCCCGCCAGCCCCGGGTCCCTGCTGTCCCCTCCCGCCTGCCCAGCACCTGGAGAGGGAGCTCCGAGGGATGCGGGGCCCGGGACTCGTTCCTCCCGAGCTGCAGAGGCTCCTGGTGCCTCACTCTGGATCTCCTCAGCCCCTCTGAAGCCCCACCGAAGTTTTGCTGGAGTGCAGCACATGAGCACAGCTCCATCACCTCTCCCAGCTCCCTTTCCATAAAATCACAGAACGGCTGAGGCTGGAAGGGACTTCTGGAGGTCATCTTGTCCAAGCCCTCTGCTCAAGCAGGGCCACCTGCCCAGGACCATGCCCAGATGGCTTTTGAATATCTCCGAGAAGGGAGACTCCACAACCTGTCTGGGCAGCCTGTCCCAGCCTTCCCCTTGCCATGGGACTGCTGTAACACGGAAGACCTCGAGCTCATCTTCCCTTCCCCCTGCATCTCCTGGCTGCTCCCATCTCCAACACCATCAGCCTGGCAAATGGCCAAAGACTCCTGAGCCCCCACGCAGCTCTGAGCTGGAATAAATTCGGTCCCTCTGTAAATCACTGCCTGCACCACAGGCAGCTTATCCTGAGAATTATGGAGACTGGAGCTAAAGGAGAGGAAGCAGGTTCAGCCCAGGACTCCAACTCACTTGCCAGCCACCCCGAGGGAAGCTCTTCTCTGCCCTTCAGACTCTGGAACATCAAACACCCACCAAAAGGTGCCTCCCCAAAAATTCATGTTTTGCACTCTGCCAGGATGCTAATCCACAGCAAACTGGTTCTCAAATAAACTACATTTACAAGGCTGAATCTCCTCCTGGACTGCACGTTTTCCTGCCTTACATCATCCATCCTCCTTCAGCAGCTCCGGGACCTTCCTCCCCTCCCACCCTCACCAGGCACCGCTGCTGGGCCGTGGCCCAATGTGACACCCGCCTGCGTCAGCTCTCTTCCAACCAGGGGGCCATTAATAACAATTACCTTGTAATTCTTTTTCATTATCATATTATTTTGGATAGCAAAGGCTGACCCCAGCATATTCAGCTCATTAATGGAATTACAGCTCCTTCCGCAGCCCCAAGCGGGGAGTGGGAGCTGCAGCCCTGGATGCTGGAGCTGCCCTGTCCCCCCTCCATGAGCTGCTGGAGCTGCCCTGTCCCCTCTCTGTGAACTGCAGGGACGAGGACGCAGCTCCAGGGCTTTGCCTTTGCCCAGGGAGCAGCTATTGCCACCCTCACCAGCTCGCTCTGGGCTCTCACACCAACCTGCAAACCCCTCCCGTGCCATGATCCCTCATGAGAGCATCCCTGTGGATCCCCCAGCACACAGCCTACAGCTGTGGAGAGCTACAGGCTCACCCGACACCCAGAAATGCCCAGAGTGATGAGGGGATGACTAAAGTAGGGCTTGGATGCTGCCCCAGCCTTTTTCTCTCCACGGTGAGTGTTTGCAGACCCACAGCCCCTCCTCCCTGCCTGCCCCGGCTCCTGATTGCTGTCCCAGTTCCCATCCTGGGATACAAGATTTCAGAGCAGCTCTTTGCTATGAAGTTCTAACTCGACACGAACGCTTTTTGCTGCTCCTTTCAGCGTTGCAGTTTCCCAAAGGAGCAAGAGCGAGCCCTGGGGAGCGCAGGGGGCTCGGGAAGGGCTGTGGAGCTGCGGCCTCAACGCACACCCCTGGTTCTCATCCCCACCTAAACAAGCCCCTACTGAAAGCAGGAAAGGGTTTTCAGAAGCAAGAGAGGATAAGGAAGCTCCCAGGAGCAGACACAACTTCTCATGGCGTTGTTCTGATTCTGCAGTGCCCGTTCAAGAGGGCCAACTTCACCGAGATAAATTTCAGCTGGGCTAATGGGACTGCAGAACAATTCCTCTGGAGCTGCTTGCTCCAAGTCCAGGATCTGGCCTACATAAGATCCCATCACTCCTCCAGCAGGCTGCTGACGTCCCTCCACTGAGGAAGGAACATTCTGGATGGTATTTGTTAGAAAAGCCAAGTGTAAAGAAATACCAAGAGCATTGAGCATCTCCTCCATCCTGCAAATTACAGGTTGGTTAAGGCCTCCCCTTCTGTACCTGCCTCTGGTGCACCTGACAAAGACAGCAGCCTCTGCACCGGCAATTTTATAGAAAAATATCCCAAATATAAATTGATGCAATATTAGAAAGCAAAATACTCTCTATGGCAACCTGAAAGGTCTTAATTATCCCCGCAGGTGGCAGAACGAGCAGCCCCACACACACCGAGCTGGTAAAGTGGGCTTTTGAGTGGGTATGGAGGGGAAAATCTCATTCAACCCCTTGAGAGTTCAGGCAGTTCCTTCATTAGGGAAAGATTCTTGAACTCTCTGTACCACCCCAAAAACTATTGTATTTGTGACTTCAAATCCATCTGAGTGCCTTAACTAGCAGGGAGCAGGGAGAAGGAATCAAATGAGGTTTCCAACTCCAGAACGCCCGTTCCCGTAGCAACAGCAGCCCCGCGCTGGCGCGTTGGGATGGGAATGCCGTGGGATGGCAATGCTGTGCAGAGCCTGCCATAACCCAGCACCAGGGACACGGGAAACCCCGGATGGCACCGGCACAGCCAGCCTGGGGCTGGGGCACGTGGGGTGGCAGCAGAAAATTGCCGAATCCCAGAATGGTTTGGGTTGGAAGGGAGCTTAAAGCCCATCCAGTCCCACCCCCCTGCCCCGGGCAGAGACACCTTCCACTACCCCAGGGTGCTCCAAGCCCCATGCAACCTGGCCTTGGACACTTCCAGGGATCCAGGGGCAGCCACAGCTTCTCGGGGAAGCCTGTGCCAGGGCCTCCCCACCCTCACAGGGAAGGATTTCTTCCCAATATCTAACCTAAGTCTCCCCTCTCAGTCTGAAACTGTTCCCCCTTGTTCCATCACTATCTGTCCATGTACAAGTCTCCAACATAGAGCACATCCCAGTCCTGCAGGAATTCCAGTGCACAAACCAGCTGGTTTTTAAAGATGTGCTCTGATGGCTCAGAACAGAAGGGCCAGTGGCATCTGCAGGGAGGAGAAGGTGTTTAACCACCACTGAAACAGTAATTGCCTCCAGGGAAAAAGCATCCAGGTGGGCACACACGAATTGGGAGTTACTGCTGTACGAATATTTCCTTTGGAAATTATCAACTCTCCAGTGAATTCCTGACCAGCTGGTAAGACAGTGCTTAGACATCATTATTTCTACAAATACAACAACCAGAAAAAAAACCCAAAAAAACCCAACAATCAATCTTCAGCAGAATCAGCCTGAAGTCAACTTCCAGGAGAAATTTGCTGAGTAACCTTGGAGCAGAAAAAGCTCCTTTACAATTCCCTCCCTCTGAGGGTGGGGAGGCCCTGGCACAGGGTGCCCAGAGAAGCTGTGGCTGCCCCTGGATCCCTGGAAGTGTCCACGGGCAGGTTGGATGGGGCTTGGAGCAACCTGGGATAGTGGAAGGTGTCCCTGCCCATGGCAGGGGGTTGGAACTGGATGGGCTTTAAGGTCCCTTCCAACCCAAACCATTCCATGACTTGGCAGCTTTCCTCCCCCCAGCACTCCTGCTCCTTGCAAACGCCTTCCACACAATCACGGATAGAGCACGTCGAGAAAGATCCAAAGTTTGTGTCATTGGGCACATCTGACTGCAAAGAGACAGGAACGCAGTTCTGCTGAGCTCTGCAAAGGCATCTGGGGAGAACAACACCTCAGCATCCACCTTCAGCTGCCAACAGGGCCACTGAAACCTGGCTGTGAGGACCAGCGTTAGCAGGTCCCGGACTCCAGGCTCCTACAGAAGCAGGGAAGTGCCAGCACACCGGGCAGGGGAGAAGCAGCAGAATTTCAGAGCTCCAGGCAGGTTAGGGATGCTGGTTTGGAAGGCATTGACCCACCCCTGCAGGCAGCAGCACCACAGTAACCTTGGCCCAGCCTCCAGACAACAGTTCCTTCGGCAGGAGCACGACGTGCTGAGGGACAGCCCTGACTCCATCGTGTCCAGGGAAAGCCCTGGCTCACCCAGTCCATCTCTGGCATCTGACAAGCCTCAGCACCAGCAGAGCCTGCCTGGGATCACACACTGACATGCAGCTTCATTACAGGAAATCCCTGAACCACCATCTCCATGAAATCCAGGCACCCACCTCAAAGCCCGGCCTCGGGGCTGTTGCTTTATGCAATCCCAGGCCATGTTGAGCAGATCAGGGGAGCTCCTCCTGCACTCCCCCACACTTTCCATCAGAAAAAACCTCCTACAAATTTTATTATCAGCTTCTAGTAACAAGTCTGGAGCAAGGAATTCTTTAGGCAAAGGCTGGGGATTGAGCCCTGCTCCCACACCTTCCCGCGGCTCCGCAGCGCCCATGGGAACCGTCCCAAGCGCTCTCGCCCCCGCTCAGGAGGTTTCACCACAGCCCTTGCATCCTCCACCATATCAAGAGGCAGATGGATCATTCTCACGTCAAGGGAAAGACGGACCGAGTCAAAACAGAGAAGGATTCCTTTTAAAGGGCCCCACTGCGGGGAGGGTGCCGGTGCAGCTGCCAGGGATGACAGAACAAGGCAGTGTCCCCAGGGACACAGCTCAAGACAGCTCCTCGCTCACTCGAGTACAGAAGTGGGAGAGCAATTAGGAGGAACAGCAACGAGCTGCTCCCCCTTCCAGCCTTCCCACTCACACACTCCCTCCGTGGTGCCGCAGTGCTGGGGACAGCCCCCCACAAATCCCAGCACAGCTGGACCCTCCAGCCAACCCCCCACTTGGGAGGGCCTGGTCCTTTGGGCATCATGAGATGACAGCCAAAGGCTTCCTGAGGATGCAGAAGGTGCTCGGCACTGTGGATGTGACCACCAGTACAGCCACTGCTGCTGCCCCAAAATCTCCTTGGAGCAAGGACGAGCAGGACCCTGCACAGGGCTCACTGTCACACCATGGAATTGGCGCTCAGGCCCCACCAGACATGAAACAAGACAAGTTCAGGCTGGGTAGTGAGAACCTCCCGGTGTCAGAAATAGCTTTGGGGAAGTGATACCACAGACAATGCTCTGGGGCACACACGGGACTTCTCGGGGCACAGCGCCTGGCACTGCTCTGCTGCTGCACCTTCCTGCTCTCCCACGGGCCTGGCAGCACCACAGACCCGGCACCAGCAGTGCCAGGGCTCAAAGGGTGGCTCAGAGCCCACAGCCCTCACTGAGCAGCAGTGCTGTAGGAAAACCAGGAGAAAGCTGAAGATGACGTTGCTGCATCTCCTGCACCTCCCATCCAGCGCCCTTGTTGGTGCTCTGAGTGCAGCCTGACCTCAGACTTCCTTTGGCTTCCCCCCAAACCAAGCCCCCAGCACAGCCTGCCCCACGCCCAGGCACTGCCACCTTCCCTCCTTTGGATTCCTGTTCCTCTGCCTTGACATGAAGTCATGTGTTGAAGTTATCAGAGAGCTGGAAGTGAGTCAGCACAGTAAAGACAGCCTAAGAATGAAACTAATTAAAACTGCTCATTGAAGCCGGGATGTTCCAACAAACCCAGGACCCCAAACAGAGCCAGTTGCATCGGTAGGATGCAGGACACAATCCCAGTGCTTTGGCTCCCATCTCCTGCAGCAGATTGCACGAGGAATGGGTCCCTTCATCACGCAGAAGTCAAGGGCTGTGCACCTCATCAGACACAGGTGAGCTTTGAGGAGCTTTTCTCCAGCCCGATGGCTGCAGAAGTCACGCTCCAGCTGGGGAACACCTGAAGCCATCACCAACCCACCAAGGGGTGGTTGGACAAATTGGTGACTTGGAGGCAGCAAGTGAAACCAGCAACAGAAATGAGCTGGGACTCACCCCCAGGCCATGCAGGAGGAGCAGGTCAGGCAAACACTTCCCTGCCCTTATCCTGTACTTATCCTCCCTTTCTCTTTTCCAGTGGTAAGAGTGGAATTTCCTGACCAAGACTAAAAGACCCCAAGGTCGAATGGAGATCTGAGCCCTCAGCATTCCACAGATCCAAAAGCAATGCTTTAACCAGATCTGAGCAACTCCCAGGGACTGGGCAGGACCTAAACACTTCCCTGGCACTGGCTGCTGTCGCTGGTGTTCCGGAAATGCTGTGCCAACACATTCTGGGACATCCATTTGCAGGGTGATGCCCACAGGGCCTGGAAAGCTGGAAGAGGAGAGGTGTTGGTGTAAGGGTTTATGGGCATCCCATAGGCACAGCTGGAACAGGGCTGCCTTGGCCCCCCTCCATCAGACAAACACAACAGGGAGACCCCTCACCATGAACACGGAATCCCTGGGGTTGGAAAAGCCTTCTGAGCCCAACTTAGACCCCAAACCCACCTGCTCTGGAGCTCGGGAGCATGGCAGAGCAAGAGCATTTTAACCACTGGCTCACATGACTAAAAAGCAGTTAGTTAAACCCCCTCTGCTGCTGAGAGCATGTCCTTCATGCAGCCGAGATGGAAAATGAGCATGAAACCAAATCCAGTCCATGCAGTGGGCATGGGGGCAGCAGAGCCCAGCTGTGGGCAGCAGCTGGGGCAGGTCCTGGGTGGGCAGCGATGCCCCCTGAACCCAGCGACAGACCCACCATAGCGGGGGAGAAGACAGACCTACAACAATTCTGTAGCAGTTTGTAGCATTAAAGCACAGAGATGCTGAGCACTTCATCCCTTGTCACCCTCCCAGCCAAGTAAGACAAAGCAGATCCGAGCCCCTCTCACAGATTTATTATTTAATATCAGTGTGCAACCAGAGCTGCCTCATGCTAACCAACTCTGACAGGAGATAAGTAACCATCCAGCCACGAGCACTGCAAGAATCACACCAGACAATTAAACAGCCCTTCCAAAAATAGCCTACCTGACCTGCTACCACTCCTGACTATCAATCCAGCTCTCCCTGCAGAGAAGCTGCTACGGTTGAGTCAAACCCCAAAATACTCCCCCAAAATAGAGCCAAACCAGTGCCATGTCTGTAAGCGATCCTCCCCTTCCTCAATTTAGATTGCTCAGGAGCCTTCACAGAGAGAAAAATCACTACGTGTCAGGCAGAGCAGAGGCAGATATTGATGGCAAACACGGCAGCAGTGGGGGAAGGTTGCAAGCCCAGGATGCAGCCAGCTGGGGTGGCACAGCGACAGGGAGCTGACGGGGGAGAGCCATTGGGACACCACACCCGGGAGCTCAACCTGCTCACGGGGAGGTCTGGTAAGAAACTCAGAGTCTGAAGCCTTCAAAGGTCACAGGCCGGTGTTTTCCATGATCTGCAGTGCACGAGAATGCTGTGCAGCACAGACAGGCTGCCTGTGCAGGAAAGTGGGGCTCTGCCTGAAGCCCATGGGGTTTTCAGAACCCCCCTCTGCCTCCCCCACATCCCCCCCCGGCTGATTCCCAGCCCCTTTACAGAGCCCTGTTTCCCACCAAGGAGCTGCACCCTCAGCTGCTGAGGGCGAGGAGGGTTCTGTGCCTGAGCTCTCCCATCTCGGGTTTTGTAACCCCACACTGCCTCATTTCACCCCAAAGCCTGCCCACAGCCACACCTGCCTTCCACCTCCTGTGGGAATGGGAGAAGGCTGTGCCCGAGGAATCACGGCGTTCCTGGTTCCACAATCACAGAAGGGTTTGGGTTGGAAAGGACCTGAAAGACCATCCCATGCCATGGGCAGGGACACCCTCCACTATCCCAGGCTGCCCAGAGCTCCATCCAGCCTGGCCTTGGACACTTCCAGGAAGGACCTTGCAGTGCCATGTGAAGGTACCACAGGCTCATACCCGGCTGGCACAGCCTGTTGCAAGCAGCATTCCTGGGGGGAGGCAGGGCAGTAAGCTAAACCACGCAGGAAAACTTTCTGTCTGGGTATGGTGACACCAGGGAGGCTGGATGTCACCTCCCCCAGACAGGCAGCTGAGTTACCCCATGCCCTGACAGAGCAGGCTTCCCCATCAGCCATGTAGATGCAAATAAACTTTAAAAAAATGACCCTTTCTCACACATTACACAAAGACCTGAAATGCACCCTTTGATTCTTCATTGAAGCCTTTCTAAAGGCTGTATAATTTTCATTCCTCTGCCAGTGGAAGTCACTCACAGGAAGTTACTGCACGGTTTCCGTGTTACTTCAGCACAGCCCTGCTTACCAAACCTGGGCTTCGCACAGAAAGCTCCACAATGCACCCCAGGAAGGCACCGAGGCCACTAGAATTGTCCTGCCAGGATGTGCCTCCTCCTGTCCAGCTCCCCAGGGTTTGGGGGACACCAGAGCTGGTTCCCAAAGGACCGACAGCGCAGCAGCACCACGGGAGCCAGCGGCTCTGCAGGAGATGAGCAGCATCCTCGTCAGGCAGTTCCACAGGGAACAGGGTAATTATCCTGTCCATCCTTCCCCTCCAAGAACAGCCCTGAGGCAGTGGTGGGCTGTTATCTGAGAGCACAGCTGAGCTCTGCTCCTCGGGAGGGGACACATCAGGGGACAGCCCCCGGCATGGCCAAGGAGCTCCAGTTGGGCCATGCAGAGGCCAAAGGTTCCTGCCAGAGCTCACCATCACTGAGTGCAACCACATGGATTTTTGTGTCTAACTCCATCAGATCCACCATCGGATCCAACTGTCCCTACAGACTGCCCTGGTCACTCCCCCTGCAGCTCATCTTCTCCAGCAGCTCCTTCCCCACAGTGCCATGGAGGGAAGGGGCTGCTCGCTGCGCACCCCAACCTTCAAGAGCAGAGGAAAAGGAGGTTTTTATGCAAGACATCACAAACTGCCACTTTTCTGAGCTATTGCAGCACAGGTTTGTTCAGTCTCCCTGGGTACCAGCGTCGCTCCTGGATTAGCAGCAGCAGCACCAGTGCTCCCAGCTGGCTGTGCCGGGGGAGCAGCACAGCTCCCACTCCCAGCATGGGAGATGCTGAGCCACAAGGTGATGCTGAGCCACAAGTCCTCGCAATTAAGCCACTCGTTTCAGTGTAATAGCTTGGCAGGGCCTGGACAGCAAATAAAACCTGAGCAGGACAAGACCTGAATGTGCAATAGCCCGATCAAAGGAACAGCTGTCCTGACAGGCAGCCACCTCCCACGGCCACTGCAGAGCAATTAGAGGAGCCCAACAGTCCCCACAGCGGAGGAAGATGAGATACGAGCTCTTTATTAGACATCCATCGGCCCCGGCTCATTACAGGAAAAGGACATCAAAACCAAAGGCCAATAAAGTGGGACTGGAACGTGAGCAGCAGCACCCACACACAGACACCTCCGGTACTCAAACACCAGGTGATTCCACAGCTCCAGCATTCCCAGCACGTGCCTGGCAGCACTTCCACGCGCCAGGGTCACACACCTGCCCCAGAAATTCTGTGTCTAAAACAAAGTGCTTGACCCCAGTTCAGTTCAGCCTTGTAATAAATGGATGAGTGGTAACAGGTCCTCCAAGTCTGTGGGATGTTCCACCAGCAGGAGCTGATGGTCCTGAGCGTGCCCATCCCAACACAGGCGGGGCCAAGCCACCGGCACCTCCGGTCTGGCTCCAGCCCACCAGCATTTCTGTTTCCTAAATTGTCATTCCTAAAGCCAAAAGCTTTAGCACCCCGTGCAAGTCAGCAGGGAGCTGACAGCTATTATTTTAGGAGTCTCCATATGGGCCCATTGCAGCATCTTGCTGCTCTAATTTAGGGCACAGGCTGACAGGGAGGGGATGCTGCTTCCACCCCCGGGGGATGTTGGACTTGAAGCACCTTCCAGTCCCTAAAGGGGTTCCAAGAGCGCTGGGGCTGCCCCATCCCTGGAAGTGTCCCGGGACAGGTTGGACGGGGCTTGGAGCAACCTGAGATAGTGGAAGGTGTCCCTGCCCATGGCAGGGGGTGGCACTGGATGGGCTTTAAGGTCCTTTCCAACCCAGCCAGCACCACCATCCAGCTGGTGCCACAGAGTTTCCCGGGTGCCCCAGCACAGGGCAAGGAGGGCAGCCCCAGCTGGGAGCCCTTTGCTTCCCCTTTCAGAATGGAGCAGATGGGCCACGTTATTTTGAACCCTCTGTAAGTGCTGACACAACACTGCTCCCTCACATGACTTTCCTCTTGCTTTTTAAAGAAGTTTTTTTGTTTCACTCTGACACAGTGGAAGTAGAATTACAGCCGAGGCAGGAGTGATAAGGGAAGAACTTGCTCCAGAGCCTGAGGCACCTGATCCAGGAATAAGATAAGTGACCAGGCCCCACAGCAAGGAAGGAGCCCCCACTCCTGGGGGGATGCAGGGCAGCCCCTCCACCCACAGCAGGAAAGGCTTGCTCCTCCAAACCCCACAGAGCAGGAAGAGGTCCAGCAAAGGACAAGATGACCAAAATTATGGAGTTGGTTGCATATGGAGAATGATGGAGAAGGCTGCAAACCCCAGCCTGGAGGTGGGAGAGATGATGGGGGACACCACAAAGTCCTGGCTGGAGTGAGGACTGGGTGTTGTGCCTCTTCCAGGACCATCCCACAACGACGCTGCTTCCAACCCCAACAAACCACACCAGCAACAGCAAGAGCAAACCAAAGCATGGTCAAGGGGACTCTCACTTGTGCAGGTGCCCCCCCAGCCCCTGAGTGGGGTGTGCAGTCACAGGGTGATGTTCCCTTTGGTGGCCCTGGAGTGAAGCACCCAAAGCAGCCAGCAGGTACCCACTGGAGCCAGTATTCCTCTACAAGAATCCCAGCCTTATAATTTCTGCAATTAAAAAGGGAGTTCTTCTACCGTGAGTTAAAATAGAAGTTTTTGTCACAAATTACCGGCTTTCACTCCCTTCATACCTGAGCTTAAACTGAAACTTAAATGGAAATTTACAGGAGAATGAGAAAGTGAGTCAGCCTGCCCTTCCCAACAGGCATTTATTTTCATCTTTTCGGACTCAGTTAATAGTAACAGCAGAGAAATTAAGTTTATTCCAAATTTACAAAGCCCAGAAGAGGGGAGGTGGTTTTGGAGGGAACTCCACTGCACCAGGGACCATCAGCAGCACCGGCATTTGCTGCTGGCCAGGGATGGTGTTCTATGGCTCCTGTCCCATCCCAGCAGGCACCACGGGATACAGGGATCCTTCCTGCTCTGTGGGACCTGTCCCCACGGCAGGAGGTGCCACAGTGTGTTATGTCACCCATGTAATCCCACTTTTCCCACCCACACAAGCGGGCGACGCTCACACCACCCCAGGGAAACAGCTAAAACGACCTAAAAGATAAGTCAGCCTCTTGCCTTGTAACCTGTTGGGCCAAACTGCAGCCAGGTGAAAGCAGAGGGACTTTACCTTCCAAAGCATGGCACAGAGGCCAAACCAGCTGGGAATTTCCAGCTCTTATTTGGGAAAGGAACAGCAACCGTTCACAGCAAAACCAAAGATGAAAGCAAAGCAATCCTCCCACACTAAGGAACAGGACCCAGGCAGAGTCAGAAGCTGCTCCCAAGAAGATCCAGCCCAGGTTCTCCATGGCCCAGGTGAGCAGGGGACCAGGACAGCCTGTGAGGGCCCTGCCATGGCACAGCCCTGAGACATGGTCACTCCTGCCCAACAGAAACCCTGGCAACAGAGCCACTGCCCTCAAACACCCCACCCGTGACACTGGCTGCCGCTCTCACCTCATGGGAAGCACTGAGGCAGAGTCTGGAGCAGGAGCCAGCCCAAGGGTGTGGAGGTTTGTTCTCATTTTGCCCTTGTGCAAGCTGACAACACAGGAGAAACCCAAAAAGTGTCCAAAATACATTTCAAAGTGTTCAGAACACATTTCAAAGCACCTTGTTCTCCAGCAGCAGCAGAGCTGAGGTTCAGGAGATGCACTGCAAAGCTTCCTACCCTACTACATGTCTCCTGGGTATTCAGGCCAGCAGAGGGGCTGCTGGTAGAGCAGAAAAATCCTTTTAGGTATATAATAAGGGAGAATTGAATTCTGCTCCAAGGTGGAGAGACAAAAGCCATTTGTCATGCAGCATTCGCTGACAGGACACGTCCACAGCCCAGCCCTCACCTCCCTCCCTGCAGAACGAGCGCTGCAAACAAAGGAATTCACACCCAAAGTGTTTGGGGCCAAGACAGACGTTCACCCAGTTGCAGAGAGGGAAGGAATCTGAACCACAGTTTGAAGTTATTTTAGAAAAATTCTCTACAAGGGTTCAGCACCTGACCAAAATGCAAATCACCATCATGGCTTCCTGAGCAAATGAGCTATTGCTGCATTTTTTCCAGTCCGGCAGCATCTTGCTCTGAAGATCTAATAGCAGCCCTACTGAGCAGCAGCTAATTAAAGCCTTTCCTCCTGCCAAAACCCCAGATTCAGTCTCTAAATGACCCAGTAAGTGAGACTTTTTCCACCTCAGAAGCCCTGGGAGACACCAGGTCGGCAGCTCTGCCCTTGTCACCGCTGTGGCTGTGCCCTCCCTGCCGACGGCAGAGGCACCACGGACTGATCCCTGCTCCTCACAAGGGGATGGGTTCAAAGGCACCTCTCCAAGCAGCATCCCACCTTCTGCACCTTTCCCTCCAAGCCCAGGAAAGGCTGTGGAGAGCAGCACCTCTCCCAGCGCTGAGCTCGCGGCCAGCACAGCTCATCCCGCTGTGTCCAGACCTTGTCGTGGGGCCAAGGGGCAGCTCTGAAGGTGGTCAGTCCCAAGACCCTGCCACTGCCTGCACCCCAAGCCAGCTCTGCTCTCCTGCCCCTTGCCCTGGTCCCTACCCAGCAGCAGCCCCCAGACTCTGTTCCCAGGGTGATGTGCATTCCTCAGCCCACCCCACACACGGTGACACGGAGCAGCTCTGGGCAGCTGGAGGGAGCTGGAGGGTGAGGAGCAGCCCCAGCAGAGTCGATGGTGAAGTCTGAAGTTGTCTGTTCCGGCACAGAGTTTGTCTTCCAGCCACCGCACAGGCTGTGCCCTGCACCCGAGAGGAGATGGCATCAAGGAGGTCATGAAGGCTTCTGGGACAGGGCTGCGGCAGCCTCCAAGGAGGGCGGCTGACAGCACGAGCTGCCAGGCCACAAGCATGGAGATACCATGTCCAAGGCAGGGAAAACCCCCAAAAGCAAAGTCCAAATCAGGTCCTCCATCACCACAAAGGTCACTTTGTCCCACCCAGGAGAACTCGCACAGTTACAGACTCAAAAGCTTCCTTTCCAGAAGACTCTGGCCCTGAGGCTCCTTTCCATCAAAGACAAGTGAGCAAGACAAATTTGGAAATTAATGGACTGAGCTATTGGAGATGATCCTTAGACGCATGATCACACAAATGTGAATTAGTCCAGTTTTAGAGCCATTCCTGGGGCAGAAATCTCCCGTGACAGGCTGGGGAGGGGACACACAGGTCCTGCTCAGCCTTTCTGCCCCTTGCACACAGGGATGTTCATTGTGGCAGCTCCTACCATGCTCAGAATCCCCCTGGCAATTACAGCTGCTGCATGAAAGAGCACTTGGCTCCGATCAGACCCCCAAAAAGCAAGTTATTCCATCCAACTCTTCAGAACCCAAGTGAACATGGAGATGTTGATCCCTCCCCCAAAAAGGCTGGTTGCCCAAGGAGCCCATACAAAAGCTGGGGCAGAACAAAAACAAAGCCTCTCCCAAAGCCCATCTCCATCATCACGACCAAGCAAAGGCATCTCCACAGCAAAAATGGTGTCACGCCACAGAAAGTTATAAATAACCATTTTGGGGATTATTTCCAGCTGCACAGGAATCTTCTGGGTGACAGTGACTTATCCTGAGTGACAGCCACTGCTGGGGACAGGGGGGCTCCGGTGCTGCCCCAGCCAGCACGGCACACCTCCTGCGTGATGGGGACAGTGCATCTGTCCCAGCCAGCGGGGACACAGATGCACCACTTCTGTCCCTTAGGCAGCCTTCCCCCTCTTGGCTGCTCTCGGTTAAGGCCAAGCTATGGATTATTGCCAGGGATTTTTCCTAAGCCAAGCTCAAGTTGAAGTATTTCAGTGTAATGAATGCAGAGGAAGAAAAGACCTAAACCCAAATTACTCAGGCTCTTGGGGCAGGCACAACGCTCAGAGCCTTGACAAGCACCATCCTTTTGCTTACACGGCAAGTGCTGGGCCCCGCCAGCGAGGCAGGAGCTGCACCCAGCTCTGAATCAGCCTCTCCACAGCAGCGCTGGGAAAGGCACCGGGGCTGGAGACACAGTAAATAATGACTTTGCACTGCGTCAGGAGCTAATCCACTCAGTGATGCAAATGAAATTCGTGGGCCACTTCCCCCTCACTCCGGCTCCTCAGTGATATTATAAAACAATCCCTGCTCGCAGCCTGACTTCATCGCGATGTCACCGCGCGGCTGCAGGAAGCCATTCAGGGGAGCCAGGACGACTTTCACTCCTCTTCACCACCTCACTTTCTCATTCTTCTGCTATAATTGGAAATCATGAAAATGCATTTGTTCATGTGCTCTGAGTGTCAGCTATTCAGTGTGCTTGTGCTCTCTGTTCAGACCATCAGAATAAAGGTATTTAACTGTTCCCCGCAAAGGTGAAGCTATTCCTGTTGCATCCTTTCACATGGCAACATAAGATAGGGAGGAATCCACCAGCAGGATCAGCTGGAACACGCTGGCAACACAGCATGAGGAAGAGGAAGAACAGCTGAAGGCTGAGATTTAGACATCTGAATCTTTTTTAGCTTCCCTGCTGCTGACTAAATATCAAATGTAGGAAGACGAGAGCAGAACTACAAGAGACTGAAGATTTTAAACATAGAATCCCAGAATCCTGGAATAGTTTGGGTTGGAAGTGGCCTTAAAGCCCATCCTGTTCCACCCCCTGCCACAGGCAGGGACATTTCCACTATCCCAGGTTGCTCCAAGCCCCGTCCAACCTGGCCTCGGACACTTCCAGGGATCCAGGGGCAGCCACAGCTTCTCTGGGCACCCTGTGCCAGGGCCTCCCCACCCTCACAGGGAGGAATTCCTTCCCAATATCCCATCTAACCCTGCCCTCTGGTAGTGGGAAGCCATTCCCTGTGTCCTGTCCCTCCACGCCTTTGTCCCCAGTCCCTCTCCAGCTCTCCTGGAGCCCCTTTAGGCCCTGGAAGGGGCTCTGAGGTCTCCCTGGAGCCTTCTCTTCTCCAGGTGAACACCCCCAGCTCTCCCAGTCTGGCTCCAGAGCAGAGGGGCTCTGGTCCTGGGAGCAGCTCTGTGGCCACCTCTGGACCTGCTCCAGCAGCTCCATGTCCTCAAACATGAGCCCTGACCAACAGCACATGCAGAGCCACCCGAGCACATGGCTCCTGCTCCAGACCAGCTGCTCCCAGGATCTCCCTGCACAGACACCAGTTATCCCCCATTTTCCCAACCACACCCCAAAAAATAAGCAATTCATCTCCTGCTTAGAGCTGGAAAGCTTCCCTTGTTCCAAAGACTGAGCTGGGGAGGGAGCTCCCACCCAAAGAGGGAAGCTCACAGACTGACTCTTCGGAAAAACCCAGATTTAAGTAGATGCAAAAAAGCCAATTTTCAGGGAGCTGTGCCATAACAAGCGTCAAGTTTGCAAATCCAGTAACTTCCATGTACTGGAGCTTATTAATATTGGATTTTTTGGCAGGCACTGCCTTGTCCAGCTCGGATTAGCAGCAAGTATATTCTGCTTGTCAGATTTAAACAAGATGTATAAATCTGGCACAAAAGCAAGACCAAATATGGAAGCAAATTATTTAAATTGACAAGATGTAGCTCACAAGCATTAAGCACTCAGCAGTCAATGCCCATCAGCTGGGGCAGGAAGGCTCCTGCTCTGGGCCACAGGAGTTAAACTCTGAAAGCAAGAGGCTAGCGAGGTTACCCACCCCTAACACTTACTGATTCCAGTATCAGGATGGATTGGAATTTTTTTTTTTTTTCACATGACAGGAAGAGCGGGATGGTTACAAACAGCGGGGGGAGTCAGCCCAAAATCCCTCAAAAGCAAACAGCTTGAGCAGAGTTAGAACAGTGCCTGGGCACAGAGCCTGGGCTGGGCAGCACCTGGGTCCTGCCAGCCCCTGCCGTGTGCAGGCAGCCCAGGAGGGCAGGAGCCACACCTTGGCCTGGAGAGAATTACCAGCACTTGGAGCAGGGCTGGGAGTGCCCAGCCCAGGCGGCTCCCCGGCGAGAGGCCCTGGCTCCCAGGAGGTGACACGGAGCCCTGTCCCCGTTTGTGACACGCGGCTGCAGGGGCCATCCCGCACTGCAGAGCAGGATGTGGCTGGGGACAGTGCCCAGTGCCCAGCAGAGCCCGCAGCTGCCAGGGAAGAGCAGCGGGAGCAGCAGCTCCATCTGCCCCGCGATGCTGCGGGAGCAGAGCTGTCACTCTCATGAAACGCATTTCCCTTCACGGGGAACCGGCCTCAGCTGTCGGGAGCGATGGCGAGGGCTCACTGCTGCAGCAAGAGGGGCCTGGGAGGGCTCCTCGAGCTCCTCCCCACGCACGAACAGGAGTCACCCTGAGCAGGAGAAAAGCGGGTGCTGCTGGCAAGTTATTGATTACACAGAGTTCAGGTGCCTTCTCACAGGGAGAACAATTTAATTAGTTTCGTTTTTCCAGTGGAGGCTGGTCTAAAACCAGGACGGATAAATCCCTCAGAGCCTGCATCAAAGTGGTCCCAACAGCCCAGGACTGACCACGGCAAATGCAAAGAAGCCACCTCCACACAGAAGGAAGCTGTTTGGCAGAACCATCCCTTTGGCTGGTCCAGCCGAGCCTTGGTCACCCTCTCTCTCCACAGGGGAGACACATTTGGGGTGCTGAGAGAAGAAGCTCCCAGGGCACAGCTCCGTCCCCCCACGGGCAGCCCTGGAGCTGAGGTCCCTCCCCGCAGTCAAAGCCTTTTGCTGCTCACAGCCCTCGGCTCCTTGGGATGAGACACAGCAGGAGGGAACAGAGCATTCCCAGGGAGAGACCCCACAGCTGCTCCTCCACGTGGTGCCCATCGGGATCCCGATCACCTGGGTAAATCCAGCCTGCCCTGCACGGCTCTGGGTGCGGCGCAGCAGGAGCAGGTTGTGGTTTGGAACGGTGCCTTCCCTTCCTGGGAAGAGCTACAGCCAGCACAGCTACTTCTGGGAATTGCTTCTGCTTAACACAAAATTTGGCTGCTACAAACCACCACCAGAGCTTTCTTCCTGTCTCCCCCATCCCTTCTGTGGCTCTTGTGGAAAAACTGACTTCCTGGTGCTGGCTCCTGCAGGATGGCAGGACATGGCCAGCTGGGGTCACGTCTCTCCCCTTCTCTGCTGGGGCAGCAGCCCCTGACACCAGCCCTGATGGGGCTGAAGAGCTCCAGAGAGATTTTCACTTTCATCCATTGGGCCACTGGAAAACCAAGGCAGTTACTGTGTCATTTTAGATCCCTGATGTTCATATCACCTTTCTGCCTCCAGGGGCTCCTGGCCAAGGCACAGAGGCCACCAACACCAGCCCAGCTGTGGATGGATGGAGGGATTGGCTCAGAGCTGGGGAACAGCAGCCCACAGCTGTCCTTTCCCTGAAGAAAGGAACACCTGAGGGACAGCTCTTGTCTCTGTCACACTCAGGTCCAGACGCCCCAGCCCCACATCTCTGTTCAGGTACCAGATGTGAGGGCACTGCATCACCCCACGGAACCCTTGCAGGGTCCCACCCCGAGGAGCACAGGGCCTGTGGTTTCTGCTAAATCTCAAAGTATAGGACAAGGCCATTCCAGGGGATGGACAAGTCCTTGGCCAGGCTTTATTTCCTACAGCATCACCTGAAAGGTCTGGAGGGGCTCTGGAGCTCTCCATGCTCCCTCTGTCCCCTGCCCTCACTCAGCTGTGGGACAGGACACCCATCACCCGGGGTTGTGGGGCAGCACACAGGGCAACCCCAGAGCACAGTGCTGGCAACCCAAGGCTGCATGCAGGACCCCACACAAGGACTCCTGCTTCCCTGGTTTTGTTTTATTGCCTTTTCCAAAGAGCTCGTTTTTGGCAACCTGCAGCCCTCAAAGAGCACAAGGAACACACAGCCCAAGCACCTGTGCTTACTCTTCCCCTACAGGGAGCTCCTTACTCACCCTTTTCTGAGTGGCTCTAATTTATGGACTTGCAGAATAATGACTCATGAAGCCACACTGGAGGGATTAATCTCACCAGCACTCTCCACCACACTCCATGCTGCCCTCGGGACCTGAGCTGGACCACAGGCACACAAAGGCCACCAGCCCACGGTAGGATCTGGCAGCTGTGCAGCACTAATCCTCTCACAGCTGGCTGCTGCAGGAAAATCCACCCAAACGCTTCTCCTGGGCACAATCCCATCCCACCCACCCACCATTGTGAACGTTCCCTCTCATTACCACACACCTTCAATCCAGGCCAGGGGAAAGCACTTCCACCTTCCCTTTCTGATCACACCCCTTATAACGACGTGTTTCAGGCAATCCTGCCCTCACTAAATTATGGGCACAACCAGAAGTTAATTTCTTAGTCACTGTGATCATGCCACTTATTTGCTGATAGATCCGACGGGGGCCTGGATGGCACGGAGGAGCCTCTCCAGCGTTTTCGGATTTTTGCCTGTTGAGCTGCAGGAGGAGGAGGAGCTGTGCTGGCTGGGAAGGAGGGAGGGCAGCAGCCCACAGCAAGGGCTTGCGCAACTCCCCTCCCTCCAGTTCCTACAGAAACCCCAGCAGTTAACAGAATTCACACCAAGTTTTGAGAGCGGGTTCAACCCCACCTCCTGTTCCACAGCAGACACCAAACCCTCAAGGTCTTGCTCTGTTTCACAGCATCTTCTGCTGGTGCCAAGACAGGTGAGCGCCCGCCCCCACCTTGCTGCCAGTGAAGGATGCCCTACACACCCTGCCAGGGACCCGTGTGCTGCAGGAATTTGTAGGATCACATGTGTGTGAGCGAGCAGGCATGCAGAACTGCTGGCACTGTTTGCTGAGAAGTCTCCTTAGAGACAGCCCAGGCATTAAATTCCCCAGGAAGACTCAATAGCTGGAAAATCATCAAGGCAGAGGCTCAAGAGTGGGGTGGTTTAACCTCTGCAGTGGTGTCAGAGCCAACAGGCACCCGGCAGACATGCTGCAAACTCTCCTGCCACCCCAAGGCATCCAAATGCCCACGGGCCAGCTCCAAATCCCCCACCCAGCATCCTATGGCTGGCACCAGTGAGCAACTGATACCCCGGGAAGGAAACAGACCACCTCATTATCCGGGCCCAAGATCATTTTAGATGACAGCTATCTCCGGAGATAAGAAAGAAAAATCCACCCTGCAACTGCAGGGGGGAGGGAAAGAGAAACCACTTCCACTTCGAGACTCGAGCGAGCCCTTGTGCGCTGCACGGAGACACCGGCGGGGCTGCACCCGAGCTGTCCCTGCCGTGCCAACAGCCCCGGCACTGCCAGAGGGGCTGCCCGTCCGAAACACCTCCCTCCAAACCACCTCCCTCCCTTCCCAGCTGCTCCCCTGAGCCACAGGCATCCAGCGCAGGGAAGAGCGGGATTAGGGAGGCCAGCTCAGGTGACAGGCTTTAAACCCAGCCTGGGAAGCAGCCCTGTCAAGGGGCACACGTTCCCAGCTCCCGCCAGCTCCGTGTTCACTCGGCTGTGCAGAACCACAGCCCATCTGTGCAGCGCAGGGGCCCAGCCCCACTTCCCTTTTCTATTTGTACCTGCTCTGCAGCACTGCCCCGGTGCTGGGAACAGGCTCCCCGCGGGCTCTGCTGCCCCAGGCTCTGTGTGGGGACACTGCTCCTGCTGCCCCGGGCACACGGCTCCAGCACCGAGAGTTGCGTTACCGCCACGAGGCGCACACAAAAAACCCTCCGAAATCATGTTTCCAATTTCTGCAGCATTATATAATTAGCATCATTTGTGTTGCAAAAGTAATTGCAGTAACATTTTTAATTAGTCTATTTGAACACTAACATTTCTTCAGTGTGCATAATATGTTGACACGAAATTACTGGGTTTGAGGCAACTCCGAATGATTGGAGTTTGTTTTGCTTTTGTTTCTTACTTGTTTAATACAGTCAACAAGAGCCGGCGCAGAACGGTGCCGAGCCCAGCCCGCAGAGTGGCTCGAGCTGCAGTGGAGAGCGAAGTGTGATGGGTTTCACTTCCGTCTGGGGGGAGGAAGGGTGGCTTGTGAAGGCACAGAACAAGGGAGAAATACTTGCTTGAGAGGTAAGGCCTGGGTGACATTTTCCAGCTGCTCAGTTCTGGTCTCAGATGTTGACTCGTGAAAACACAAAACAGAACAAGAGCACTGGCCTTGGAGGACAGGGAGAGGAAAACCTGGAGAGAGGAATTCTGTGTGGTATGAAGTTTGGAAGGAGATCTAATCTAAAGAGTTTCTTTGCTTACTGAGTCATAAGCAGGGACAAGAAGTAAACATTCTCCCCAGAAAAGTTACTGCATGAGATCCAAGCACCCATTACCAAATGATGCTTTTTTTCCCTTTCTCTTCAGGAAGAATCAAGATTCTCCTTTCCAAGATCTTTTCTACATTGTACACATGAAAGCAGTAACAGATGCAGGTTATTTTTTGCTCCCAAGTGTGAATCACGTTCCACTGCTCCTCACCTCTGCCCAGGCCCCCAGGGTGGGAGCCCAGCCCAGCCACAGCGACTCCAGGCTGAGCAAACCCAGCTCCTGGGGACATGTCCCCTCAGCACTCTGATCCACAAAGGGACCACGGGCTGCCTGGACAGCAGGAGAAATGGCCCCTAAGGATGCCAAGGCGGGGGAAACATGAGCAGGAAAGAGAAAGCTGCCAGTTCCCAGAAGCAGCACATTCCCAGAAGGCGACCAAGAACTTCGCTCTCAAAAGCTTTCAAACCAATTCCCTCTCCTTTACCATCCTACAGCACTTCCTGCATCAGGAGAACCAAGACTTGGCCACTTGTTTCTTCCCCAGCCTGCAGATACCAAGGGGTTGCTCCCCCTCTCCTCATGCATTCCTGGTGTTGGTACTGCCTGGATGAATCCCCAAACCCAGGAAGGGGAGAGAACACACACTTCCCTTTCTCTTTGTTCCTGAGAAATCTCTACACCTTCCAGCTACAACAGGTCGTTAGAGCAGGGCCAGAAAGCCCCTCTGTAGCACGGGCTGAGAGGCAGCCAGCGGGCATCGAGCTTCCCTCGGGAAGAGTTCATCTTCCTGGCAGCTCCAGGCACATCCTCTGCGCTTCAGCTTCCAACACCCACAAGATATTGATTTCTTTTTGTTGACCTGCCAGAAGCAGCCCTGCTCCTGGACCGGCTGTGCACAGACCTCCCCAGCCCACACCTAGACACTTTCTGGCTCACAAGAGAGACGTTGGCCCAGGAAGTCTTCAGATTCGCACAAGGATAAGGAGGAGATTGTATACGAGGATAAGAAGCAGATTAGCAGGCAATTAAGTGGCATTTGTGGTATCCATTAGTATTTCAAGCTAGAAAGAGTCAGTTTCTGCTAACTTCCTGCCAAAAGTCACAAGTAATGAGCTAATTAACAATCTAATTATTGCAAATGCCCTAGAAAGAAATCAGGGCACAGGTGAAAACCTACTTAAAGCGAGCACAGCAGTAGGAACAGCTGAGAGCAGACAGGCGTGTGCCCCAGCTGCATTTCCAGCCATCCCACAGAACAACGGGAGAAAACACTCGGGAAAAGTGGTTAAAGTTGAATTAAAGCTGCATTCAGTAAAGGGAGAGGTAGACCCTCACTCCAGAGCTTCCTGCCAGCCCTGTGGGGCTGAAGAACCCTTAAACAAAAGCCAGCCCTAGGATTTTATGCCTCCGTGTCATTTTTTTCCAAGTTCAACAGCAGCTGCAGCATAGCCTGTGGGGCACAAACCCAAAGCTAGCTGTACCTGCACAACCCAGCACAAGCACAGCTCCCCTGGCACAGCCGAAGCAGAGCAGTCCCAGCCCTGGCACCTCCAGTTCTGCCTCCCACCAGGACAAGCCCCAGGGCAGCCATGATTCCAGAGCAGATGGCAGTGGGAGAGACTTCTGTGTCGACTTCCCAAGCTGGAAGCATCCTGCAGGGAGACACAGCGTGTCCTCCACGCCAGGGCACAGCTGCTCCTGCCCTGGCTGTGATGGGCATTGCCCCACAGCTGCCTCACCCACGGGAGCACCTTCACCTGGGCACCCCAGCACCTCACAGCTGGGATCTGGGAGAATCCACAGATCACTGATTTTAGGAAAGTAAAGACTGGGCTGGTCTGCAGACCTCAATCTGTGAAATTCCCTGTTGCACAGTAAAAATTCCCTATTGCACATTCCCGTCTGTAACACCAGAGTAACCTGGAAAGGGTTTCTGAAGGCAGAAAGGGATGCCACAGAGCAGTCACACACCCTCGGGGATGTCACTGAGCACAGCGGGCTCCTGGCAGTGCTACTGGTGTCACTGCAGCTCACAAAGGCTCCTGCCCCACGACCCAGGGCCAGGACTGCACTGCTCGACAATTCCGAGACACCTCCATGGGCCCACCCACTGCTCTCACACTGAGGGCTAATTCAACACTGGCTAAAAACATCTAAGGATAAACCTTGAAGCAAGAGCACAGTTACAGGTTTGGATAACAGTTCCTGACAGCTGGAAGAGACTTGGAGAGGCGCCAGTTATCCAACCCTGGACGCTATAGGTAGAACTGAGCAGAGCTCTAGAAATTACACAGGCAAACCCTGCTGGGCCAGTACATGGCCCCCACCAGCTCCCCAATACACCCCAGATTTCATGGACTTTGTGTTTGCACAAATACACCATCACTGTAAGGAAAGTCAGGGAATTAACAGCCGGGTAAGCCTGGGAAGACCCACAACAGAGATCCGAGGTGCACAGAATTCCTCTCAGTAATGTGACTGAACTGCCCATGTGTGAAACCTCAGGTGCCAGGGGAAGCTGTGACCTTGAGAAACAGCCCTAGGACACGTTTTAATCTCTACATCCACTTTTCTCTGCTTGACAACACCTGTCCAGGCCTTCAGGCTGGGGTTGGGGAGGTGGCAGGGAGATGGTTTTGGTATTTTAAGGTTATACTCATGTGGTAAGTGTTAAGGATGAGTAGCAGCATCATTTAAATTGGATTAGACTTACACTGCTTGTATAGGCAGCTGCAGAGGTGCTCCCAAGAGCAGCCAAGGCAAAGCCCCTCTGCCTGCAGCTACAGGAGCCCCCCGAGACCCAGACCCACCGCAGCACCTCACACCCCGAGTGTGCCACACCAAAACCCCAAGGACAGCTGCCAGGAGCAGCCTTTTAGAGCTCTAAAGCAGGCTTGTTTTCATGCCAAATACCTCGACTTGGGAGTCAGCCACCCACCAAAATGAAACTCTGTCCCAAATATTCACAAAAGCAAAATTTCACTGCCAGCAGCTGTGAGCACCAGCCCCATTTGAACCCCACACAGGTGGGACCCATAGGACAGGGTGAGCTGCGAGCAGGAGCAGCCCCCAGCTGGGCTGGCTACAACAGCAACCTGATAACGCCTGGGTAATTCAGCCCAATTTCCCGAGGGGACATCCTAAATCCCTGAAGAGCCCCTCCAGAATCCCAGCATCATCAGAACAAAGAATTATGGTCATAGTAACCCAGCTACTGCAACATATTTTGCTATAAAGCCTCATTTTTTTTTCCCCAGCAACACAACCAAGCCATTCAAGTCCTCGCCGGCTGCGCAGTTCCAGCCCTGGAGCAGCCCTCGCCCAAGCCCGTTTGCCACCCAAACACATGTTTTGGTGTTAAGTACATTAAAACCAAACTCCCCTCGGTCTTTTTCGGGGGATTTAGCTGAAAGTCCTGGGCGCTTATCTCTGCTAACGAGACCCGACCGGCTTAAAGGCACGACTAGTTGCTCGGTTGATTAAAAAAATGACTAAGCTGCTTCCCGGTGCCGCGGGGATGTTGCCCGCAGGGAGATGCGGGGCCGGTCCCGAGGGGCGGACATGGAGTGAGGCCCCGCCAGCCCCCCCGGCAGCGCGACACTCACCTTGACACTGGAAGCCCTGCTTGCCGAAGCCCCTGCGGAGAGAGAGGCGGAGTGAGACACCGACACCGACACCCGCCCCGGCCCCGCGGCGCAACGACCCTGCCCGGAGCCGCCGGCCGGAGGAGAGCGGGCACTGAGGGGACCGGGACGGGATGCG
>VZRS01006746.1:0-14499 GCA_013398055.1 Ifrita kowaldi | reverse complement strand
GGGGGGGGGGGGGCCCCGCGGAGCCGGTGTCCCGGAGCGGCTGCGGGGAGTCCGGGGGAAGGCTCACCAGATGAAGTCGGTGCAGTGGCTGCAGAAGGTGNGAGGCTCCGACACCGCCCGCCGGGCCACGCCCCCTCATTTACATGCGGCGTCCGCCCCGCCCCTCATCTGCATCGCCGGCCACGCCCCCGGCGCCTCGCGGCACGGCAAGCCCCGCCCCCCGCTCCTTCGGCACGGTCACGCCCCCTCGATTTGCATGTTGATTTGCATAGGGCCCGGTCCGGCCCCTTATTTGCATAGAGCATCTGCATCCCGCGGGGATGCGCGGGGACCAGCCGGGCACGGGCAGGGACAGAGCCCGGCCGGCGGCCCGTGTGAGACGGGGCTGTGGGCAGGGTCACCAAGGCAGGGACATCGTCCTGTCCCGCTGCCCGAACAGGCGGGCGGGGCAACGAGCAGGACTCAGTACGACAAAGATAGGGATGTATTCGTGCCAGCCGTGGGGACACCTGCACTTCCCCATGCCCACTGCAGGACTGGCAGTGACAGTGCTGGCTCCTCGGGAGTCCCAGACTTCCCACTGCTAAGGCCAGAATAATTTTTCTCTACCCTGATGTTCTGCACAACGTGAGTCAGGTCGAGAGGGGATCCAGGCAGGAGCTCGGGCACAGCAGCTGTGCCAGGCTGGGCACTGTGGTGACCGTGCCTTGGGGAGCAGGAGCGTGGCCACGAGCAGCCCACGCAAGGCCACAACCCCAGGGCTCACGCACAGACACAGGGGCACAAACCACCAGCTCAGTGGTCCTCTTGGAATGATTTTTTAAACTTTCAGTCAGAATAACGGCCTTCTTTTACCAACCCACTGCAAACACCTCAGCTGGCTGGCACAAAGTTTTCCAACCACATCCACCGTTCACCTCCTTCGCTCCCTGACAGCACACACGGACACTGAAAATCAGATCCATCAGCCTCCTCCTCTGACATCCAGGTCTCCCTGGGCCTGCCTGGTCCTGCATTGTCCTGGACTGGGTGCTGAGGAGATGAGAATTCAAGTCAAAACACGAGAAAACTTCAAGTGAAACATAACCACATTTCCATGAACAAGTCTTTCTAAATTTTCATTTCTGGGATTTAATTCTGGCTCAGCATCCACGTGATCCTTCCCCTTTTGAGGCCCGAGACCATCCCTGCTCTGCTGTGATCCAACCCTCCATCCTACATGCTCTTTCTCTGAAGAAAGCCCCGCTCACTCCATGGAATTAAACACCCAGGAGACTTTCCCGAAATAGCCCCAGGGCTGTTATTATGCAGTTCCTTTAAAAGGTTCATTGCAGTAATAAAATGGAGCTGACCTGTCCTGCTGATGTCACCCTCCCAGGAACAGAAGGCTGGCACCATCTCACAGCACCGTCTGATTTTCCTGCTAAGAAAGAGAAATAAATTGCAGCCATCCCTGCTCGTGCTGTGCCGTGCTGGGAGGGGATGAGGGAACATCCCTGGGGTGTGTGGGGAGTGTGGGGGCCACACATGGGGCTTTCTGTGCCCAACACAGCACCGGCCACACTGTGGAGTCCCCGCTGCCCTGGGAGCCCCACTCACTGTGGGCTCACACAGGGATCTGTGCAGCATGAAAACTCCTCCTGCATGGAAAGGAACCGAGCAATAATGGCAATAATAACAAGGCGTTTTGACTCCTTCCCTCTGCGCTGTTCGAGGGGAGTGGTGTGTTCCTCTCAGCACTGCTGCACTGCACGTGGAGCCACACCAGGCTGAATTCTGCTCATTTTAACTCTGAATTCTGGGCTTTGCATGTTTCTGCCTTGTTGTTTTTTACTGTATGTTCCCATTTTCCAAGGACAGCCCCCATAACTGCTGCATGTGGATCACAGAGAATATGGCTTTCATTTCCCCCTACGAGTATTGATAATCACAATAATCACACACAAACTTTTGTCACTGCTGGGCCAAGGTACAAAAGTACAAAAGGCAGGTACACTTCTTGCTCTCAGGGAATTGCTTTCTTCTTTCCATAGTTTACATAATTTTACCTTATTTTACTTTTTTCATTATTTAATGCGCTCTGAGTCACTTCATGTTAAAGGCAGGATCTTCATGTTAATTTTCACAAAAGCTGAGGATCCAGATCCCCCCAGCAGTTTGAAATGTCGGGCTGAACATCCCAGCAGCTCCTTCCTCTAAGGAAGCTGTTATATATATTTATTAATGCAAGGGCAGCCCCCAGGTGTGAGGAGGGACTAACACACACAAACAACCCTGAACCGTCGCTCTCAGGGGAGCACAGTGGTGGAGCAGAGGGGAAATCAGCCCAGTTCATTCCTGTTTCCATAAAAGTGTGGGTTCTAATGCTATTTTCCTCTCCATCAGTTCCTGCTGTAGAGAAGGCACCAAAACCCAGCCAGTGATGTGGGAAGTGGTGTCTCCACTCCTCGCCGCACAGGGGATCTCCATGGAGCTGTCAAATCCAAGCTCCCTTTGCCGGCGGCTCCGTGGCCTCCCTGCGCTGCCGGGGGCGGGGGAGCAGCCCCTCTGCACAGGAGACAGCGGGAGCAGGGGCAGCCTCCCCTGGAGACGTGATTCACATCCTCAGGAAGGGACCTCATCCTCCCACCAGGCAGCCGAGGAGCTGCTCTGGGAAGGGGGAGCACGGAGCAGCCACAGGACTCGTGCTGGGAAGTGTGGGAGCGGCGAGCCCGGCGTGAGCCTGCGGGGTCGGGGGCAAGGAGATCAGGAACACGAGCCCTTCACAGCAAAATCCTCCACCCCGAGTAACAGCGCACAGGGGCTCAGGTCAGGGAGCCGCTGCCATCGCATGATCCGCTCTGTTGGACAGCTCCAGCCCCGCCGCCTCACCCCACACCGCAGCCAGCCCCAAAACCCAGCAAAGAGACACAATCCCCAAACTCAGGATGAATTCTCCCTATTTCCTAGGAAAGCTCTGCCTCTACACGTGCGGGAGCCCCTGAGTGTGTGGGAGCTGCGGTCCTGGAGCAGCGGCTCATGTGGGAGCACCCGGCAAGCGCCTGCAGCCTCCGGCCTCGCGCTGATGTGGGGATGCTGCTCCCCTGGTGCCCACACCGGCTTCCTCTGAAGAATTCCAAAAAGCTGGAGAACAGATTTGTCTCTTTTTTTTTAATCTCTTTTTCTTCGGGACCCAAATCCGCCACAGGAAACAGGTGGAGGAAAAGTCCAGCTCTAATTAGATATAAAGGTGCCTCAGCAGCATTCGGCAGCCTCCACATCCGTTTGTCGTCTTGCCCTCACCCAGCATGCCAGGAGGGCCAAGGCAGGGACAGGGATCCTGGAGCAGGGACAGGGATCTTCTTAGGCGGAAAATCCTGGTCCCTCCAAACTTTGGAGGATCTTGGCGCTGCTCACAGCGGTTGATTCTTCAGCCCCCGCTCAGAGGCTGCCCGGGGAGGTCCCCGGGGGCAGCACCGCCCCGGTAAAACCCCACGGGACAAAGGCCCCGAGGGCAGAACCGCAGCTGGAGCCGCAGGCTGGGGCATCCCCGGCTCGGGGTAGCGCTGGGGAGAGGGGTCTGCCCCGGGTTCCGTGGGGACATTGGGGACGGACGGGGTGACAGGCACCCCCCCGCAGCGGGGTGGCATCAGCTGCTCTGGTTTTTCCCTTTCTGCTTTCACAGTTTTCACATGTTCCACGTCCTCCGTGCAGCGAGGATGGAGTGGGGAGAGAGATGCTGCGTTCATGTGAGGAGAGACCCAGTTCCCCACCCACCGGCGGCAGGAGATCCTTCACAGCAGCCGCTGGGGGAGAAAAAGCCCAAATGTTGGCGCCTGAGCTTACATAAACCTCTGGAGCGGCCGGAGCGAGGGGACAGCCGCAGCGGCACGGGGACAGCCGCAGGGGCACGGCCACAGCGCTGCCCGGCTGGAACAGCCCCTGCTCCCTTCCTGGATGTGAAAATCCATCATTTCCTTTTACCTCCTCCCGCCTTCTCCAGCAGCCTCGCCTTACCCGGCAGTGCGGATATGGAATGTCCGGCCGCTCTGGGATGCAGGGATGTGATGGACAGGACTCAGACAGGGCTGTCGCTGAGGACATCGGGACACTGCCAGCGGTGACAGGGCTGCCGGGGGGCACAGAGGGCTCCAGCTGGCTGTGGCCTCCCAGACCACCTCTGCTCACCCAGAGGGGGTCAAACACGGGGGTCAGAGACACCCAGGTGTGTTGGGCAGAGAGGAGGAAAAAGCAGACAAGGAACTGCCTTCCCTCATGGTCCCCTGAGCACAGGGGATGCAGCAGCTGGCAGGGGGCTGGCACAGGCTGATGCTCCCCGGGGCAGGAGCAGGTGAGGCACTGCAGTAAGGAGTTAAGCAGGGCTCCATCCCCTAGCCTGTCCCAAGGCTCGAAGCTTGCCCGGGACTCCCAGGGTGCAAGGGGGGCCCAGGGGTGCAGTTCCCAGGCTGTGAGGGGCAGCAGGGCTGTGCCAGAGGAGTCAAACCACTCCCAGCTCAGAGCTGCAGTGCCTGGTGTTCAGGGCCTGTGCAAATATATCCTCATTTCTCAGACCCAAGAGCACTTCTCCATCCCTCCTCGAGCAGAGCACGCTGCAGATGGATCAATGAGACGAGGAGCCTGTGTTGTTCACTGCCCAGTGCCTGTGCACCCTCTGCTCCCTGCAGTGAGGGACACGGCCACCAAGCCTGCCCAAAAACTGCTCTGACCCCGTGTGCATGGGAGGCTCAGGCACTTCTGGTGCTCGCATGGCTCAGCACATGCCAAACATGGTTAGGCTATTTAAATATTTCATATTCCTGGTTTCTGACTTTCAGGGAGAACAAATTAATTCTGTTTCATGTACCCAGAAACGGCCCACATCAAACCGCCTTCCTGCACAGTTGGTTAAGCAAAGTTTGTGGTGAAATCCTTGGGGTTTTGTTGCTTGGTTCCCAAACCATCTGATCAATAATTGGCTTCCATGTCCTATAACTCTATGGGAAAGTCTCGTTGTTCCTTGTTATTGATCCAAGTTTTGATTTCCCTCTGCATTCCACACTGGGTCAGTGCATGGCGTGGTCAGCATGGTGGCAGGGGCAGAGTGGTACTGCCACCTCCAGTCTTACTGGGGTGCAAAGGGGAGCTTTGGGCTTGGGGCAGCCAGGCAACATCATGAAGATTCAAGGACGTCATTAAATTTTTATGCTGAATAAAAAAGCAAGACTCAAACTCAACAGCAACAAGACCGAGCTGTGAGTGATGGGCTCGAGCTGGTGCAAGATGAAGAGAAACCTCCAGGGAGACCTTAGAGCACCCTGAAGTGCCTAAGGGATTTCTAGGAGGACTGGAGAGGGACTGGGGACAAGGGATGGAGGGACAGGACACAGGGAATGGCTTCCCACTGCCAGAGGGCAGGGATAGATGGAATATTGGGAAGGAATCGTTCCCTGTGAGGGTGGGGAGGCCCTAGCACAGGGTGCCCAGAGAAGCTGTGGCTGCCCCTGGATCCCTGGGAGTGTCCAAGGCCAATCTGGACAGGGCTTGGAGCAGCCTGCTGGCACAGCCCAGCTCTGGAGGCAGAGCGAAGGGGAAGCAGGAGAGCAGCAGAGCCACCATCCCTGCCATCCCTGGGCCGGGCTGCAGCACCTGCCCCTTCTGGGCTGCACAATAATTCTGCTTGTGCCATGGCAAACTCCAGCTGCTCTCCCTCAGGAGCTGCATTTCTCTGCAGCTTCCTTCTCCCGAGGGATGGCTGGTTTTATATCCATCGTTCATCACATTGCTCGGAAAAATCATCTCATAATGAATTCTTCACCCAGCCCTTCCAGGAGCCTCATTTAAATAACAACGAGGCTCATTAACGGCGCAGGGCTGATCCCTGCACAATGATTTCTTCATTAAGCTTTGCCTGGGAGGGTTTTCCTCCCAGCCGAGCCAGCGATCCCTTCCCTCACAGCTGTTCTCTGCTCCTCCACACTCACGGATTCCATCGGGTCCAGCTGTGAGGCGGGAGTGCTCGGTTTTTCAAGGATCCTATTACCGGGGTGCCTCATATCCTGGGATATGGAAATCCCCAGATGGATATTCCTGTGATGGCTTTGGCCTTTGGCCACCCCCAGCTTATCCCAGCCTGGCCAGAGGCCTGCCCTCGGTGCATAAATCCCCGCACGCAGATGCTCCACAGAAAATTGGGCTTCCAGTGAGCACAGGACTCATTCGGGGCTCATGCCCTGTGGCACCGTGCTCTGCTCCCGCTCCCCAGGAGCTCCAGCCCAGCTGCTCCGGTAATTTCCCAGCACAAACAAGCCTGAGATGAAGCGCAGACCCCGTTAGCGCCGGGTGGGGTTCGCTGTTTCCCACCGCCTTTATCTCATGTTATTTTCCACTGGAGATTATTCCAGCTTGAGGGCGAGCAGACAGGCGGGAGCAGCGGGCCGGGAGTGCCAGAGTCCTGCCTCACTGTCCCCTGGTGTTCCCCTGGTCACCCTCCCCAGTGCCACAGCACATCGGGTCCCTTCAGCTCCTCTCTGGGAGGAAAAACTATGAAAAAAATATTGCAGACAGAGGACAACCTGTTTGATGAATTTCCAGAAATATTTGAAAAAGTTTCATAAAAAAAAAAAAAAAAAGAACAAAAAGAAAGTCCCCCAGAAAGATTTGGGGCTTCACCAGTTTAGAAACTAAAAGAATTTTGGGATGGAAAACATTTGCATGAGGCTTTCACTGCGCTCTGATGAAATGACTCGGGCTGGTTTTGCACAGCGGTGCCTCGGCTGCTCCTGGGTTCGCTGGCCCCGAGGGCACCCCTGGGGCAGCAGGTGGGAGGATGCTGTGTCCCCCGGTCCCCTGGGTGTGTCCCCTGGGTGCCGCGGCCCTGCCGCAGCGCCTCACACCGCCCGCCCCAGCGCAGGAATGGGGAGCCCGGCACTGCCCGAGTGGGTATTTTCTGCAGTAAATCCCAGCAGGTTGTTTTACTCCACGAGTTGCGAGGTTTATTTATCCCTCCCTCACGCTTGCTCATCTGTGTTTGTCAGCCAGATCGTACCGGTTGCCATCTGCAGGAAGCTGTAAATTGTTTTCTGGCTTTTCCCTCTCGACTGCGGCTCCTGCATCTCCTTCCTGCTCCTCTTGGAGCTGGGGTTCAGCAGCACCCGGGAGCAGGCAGTGCGTGACCCCTGCCTGTGGGGTCCCTCCCCTGCTGCGGTCCTGCAGGTCCAGGGGGGCACAAAGCCCCCGAGAAGCTCCTGTCTCCATGGGGTTTTTCCTTGGACATCAGGCCATGGCCACCCCGCTGGCTGTGCCCAGCCCAGGGCTGCTGTGGTGTGCTCAGGCGAACCCCGGGTCATGCTGGCAGCGACACACGGGAGGGGCTCGGAGCCCGCCGCATTCCCAGCTCTCGCTCTCTATTCCTTTTCCCAGCCTCCCCATGAAACCCAGTTGCTTCTGCACCCCCAGGGGACAACCCGTGAGATGTCACCTGGGCTTCCCAGGTGTCCTCCCTGCTCCAGGAACAAGGAGGGTGAGTTCACCGTAATCCCAAATTATTCTGGATCGCATCCATCAGGTCCTGCGAGCTCTTTTGCCAACAAACATTTGGATATTAAGGGCCATCCTGCCTTTCCCCCCCACACCACCCCGGTTCATTCCAGATGGAATTTCCTCCCCTGAAAGGACTCGCTGGACTGGCAGCAGGTACTCGAATGTAATTAAATCCCGCTGCTCTTTCCGCTGGAAAAGGAGCGTTCCAGGGGAATTCCCTACCCGTGGGGGTCCCCAGTCCGCGGGATCCCGCACCCGTGGGACCCCCGCCCGTGTCCGGGGTGGCCCCGGGCAGCCGCGCTCTCTCCGCTCCGCCCGGCTCGGGATGTCACCGTTCCCATGGCAACGGGAGGGCTGCAAAAAAAAACCCGAGGAGGAAAGGAGCCGAAGGAAGAGCGCGGAATGGGAGGGGGGCTGGGAGAAGAGCAGCCCTGGGGGGTTCAGTCCCCAGAGGCCATCCTCCCCCCACAGGGACATCCCGGGCCGGGGGATGTTCAGGGTGCGTGAACCACGGCGGGGACTCAACACGGACCCTGCGGCCACCCACCGGCCCAGGCGGGAGCAACCCGGGCCCGGGACATCTTCAGACCGGCGGCACGGCCGCTGCTGGGGCAGGGGACAGCCACCGACCCGGCACCGCACGGTGTCAGTCACGTCACCCGCTCCGAAACCGATCCCGCGGGGCTGAGCGGCCCTGGCAGCTCATCATCCCCTGCCCAACCTTCCCAGGTCTCCTTCTAGCTGAGCCTCGCCACGGCCGAGCTGCCAAACCCTGCTGGTCCTGCTGGGCACCTCGGCACTGCGGTCACACAGGAGCAGAGGCGGCCCCGGCAGCACAAAGGTGCCAATTCCTCCTCCATTAGCAGCCCATGGATTTCTTTATCAGCCCTGTGCTTCTCTGTACAATGTTGATCATTTTGATGGAGCATTTGTTTTAATTTCCCAAATGAGGAAGCAATCTTGTAAATATTGTGCAGTAATTAAAATGGCTATTTATTGTGCAGCATTCTGGCTGCTGCCAGCACAGAACATGATTAGCATTCCCCTTCCGAGCCCTCGCTCCAGCCGTCCCGCGGCTCCAGACGGCTCCGCCGCCCGCACGCCTCTGGCTCTGGCACTGGCACAGCGGTGACACGGAGCTCCCCACACCTGTGTCCTGCCGCTCGGCTTCCTCGCTGCTGACAAACAACGGGGGGTCTGATGCCTTCCAAAAGCTGAGGAACACAGCAAGGAGCGAGAGAAACCCAGGCTGTGGCTGAGGATTGCCTGTGTGACCCTGGACTGTCACTCTCGCCATATTTGCATGAGCACAAACGAGTTCTCTGAGGCTTTCCCTGCTGTGGTTTCTGTCTGTTATTTCTTCTCCACAAACATTCAAAGTGGCAAAAGCTGAAAAAATAATACTTGCAAATAAATGTCTGTCCAAATCCATTCTAAAACCCCTTTAAAATGTAAATCCTTCAGCTCGAGCAGTGCTGGGCACAGAAAGTCTTTGGTGCCAGGGAAAGCGAGGCTGGATGTCAGCAGGGAGGAGGAGCAGCCCCCGCTGCCACCGGGAGCTCTGCTCCCCCTCCAGCTGCGGGGAATGGAGCTCCAGGGATCCGGGGATCTGGGGGTCCCCATGGGGAACACCTCTGTGCCAGCTCCTCTCCAGGCAGCCTGGGTGGGTGGCCGATGCCAGTGAGAGAAAATGAAAGATCAATGTAATGAGTAGAAGGAGAAATGGGGTGGAATGGGGGGGAAACCCTCTCTTCCCACATTTCCTTTCCCCCTGCCCTGGGGTCTTGCTCGGGGGGGCAGAGTAAACACAGCAGGGCACAGCGGGGACGGTGCTCCGGGGCTGCACGGTGGGCAGGGAGGTGGCACAGTGCTGGGGGACATGGTGCAGTGACGAGGGATTTGGCATGGGAACAAGGGACATGGCACAGCAGCGAGGGATGTGGCACGGTGATGAGAGACATGGCCCAGCAGTGAGGGACATGTCACAGTGTTGAGGGCCATGGCACTTCACCAGGGGATGTGGCACAGCGGCGAGGGATGATGCCCAGCCTCAGGGCCCAGTCCCCAATCCCGAGGGCACACCCAAGCCCAGCAGGGCAGGAGTCCATCCCCACCCCTGCGCTGCAGCGGCCGTCGATGGCGCGGCTGCAGAAGCTTCCCCAGAATTCCATCCCCACTCCCACTCCTCCATCGCCTCACTCCCAGCTCCTACATGCAGATGCCAGCTCACGCGCAGAGCTGGCTCCGCACGTCATCGCCCACCTCCACTGTCCCCCGTGCCGTGCCCACGCAGCCACCCAGCCCCGCCCGGCCCGTGGAGCACCCATGGGAGCCCCATGGCACCGGCAGCGGGGCGCGGGCTGGGAGCTCCCAGGGCTGGCACAGACACCGGAGATGAGCTCAGGATTTGCCCTCTGCAGCCACTGCGGATCTGCCCGATGGGCAAAGTGAGCTAAAAGGATTCATTCACCTTTTTTTTCAGGCTGTGATTTCTCCAGCTGCAGAAAACCTTTGGAGCCGAGCAATGGGAGAATTCCCAGATGCTCTCACAGGGCACGTTCTAAAAGTGTTCATCCATCCTACCCGCCCCAGCCACGCTCCTGGCACCTCTCAATGTGCTGCCTTTGCTCGGGGGGCTGCTATTTTAAGACCAGGCTTTGGGGGAGCACACTGCCAGACCCCTCCAATCCTGCTGAAGGGAGGATTTGGAAGGGAAAACTCTGGGAGCCGATCCTTTCCCAGACTGCAGGTGAGGGCTGGTGAGCAGCAGGCACAGGGAAGAGCCGGGCGTTCTTCTGCAACACCCTGATTGTTTTCCCTGTGTCCCCAAAGTGTTGGCACCAAGCACAGCTGGTGGCGCCTGGGCCAGCACGTGCCTGATGCCTGTGCAGCCTTTGGCATCTCTCCCACGTGCCCTGAGCTCGTCCCAGCTTTCCATCACACAGGGGGTGAGTGTTGGTGCCTCAGCAGCCCCTCATCTCAGCAATAACCATCCCGTTACTGCCCGTGGCATGAGGACCCTGCACCCACCCTACTTCCCAGCACCATCTCCATTTCTGCGGGAGCTCTTTTCATCCCAACAGGCACCAAGAACCTGGAAAACACCGGGCAACATCCCAGCAGATCCATGTGCCGATAAAAACACGGTGCAGACCCATGTCCAGGCCTGATGCAAATTTAATTGAATGGGAATGAGATGTATTTTATGTCCTTAAAGCACATTAAGTGCTTGGAAGTTAATTGGTATTTAATTAGCATAAATCAAGCACTTTAATAATACTCGAGGAAAAACAATGTGGTGTTACAGATGCTTTATCAAAAGTCACCCTGACAAATTAAAGATGAATGTGCCCAACACATCAGCACACGAGGCTGTACACGGGCTGTCCCCCCTCCTGTCCCCTGCACCCAGGGACTGTGGCCAGTGGCCCCACTGCCCTGGAGGGACCTGCTGAGCCCCCCTCACCTGCACCTGCTGGGAGAGGGGCCTTGAAACCGGGGTGCAGCAGGGACATGAGGTGCAGGAGGGAGCTGGGGTGTGGGATGGAGCTGGGATGAAGGAGGAAATTAGGATGCAGGACGGAGCTGGGATGCAGGAGTGAGCCAGAGTGCCGGAAGGATTTGGGATGCAGGAGGGATCCAGGATGCAGGCAGCACCCGGGGTGCAGGAGGCTGCCCGGTGCACAGGCAGTCGCAGCCAAGCGCGTTTCCTGCGGGGCCCAGCATCCTTTCGAAAGGGGAAGGTGGGAGCCCGTCACACCCCGGGGGCCCCAGCCCCGCTCCCACCGAGAGCTGTGCCCCGAGCAGAGGCGGGGACACGTTGGGGTCCCCACAGCACCAGGTCGCAGTGGCGTCCGCTCCCCACAGGCTCCCTTTGGGGAGGAAACAGAGATTCTGCTCCGTGTTTGGTTCGGCATTTTTTGTGGCGTTGCCATGACAACCGTCCCAGTGACATCTTCATGCTGTTTGCCTCCTTCTGGGGGTCGCATCACTGTCCTCCCTGAATGAGCAGCTGCCGGGTTCCCGGCTCACCTGGAGCCCACGGTGCCCCCCGGGGCTCACGGCTCCTGCCCAGCCCAGGGAGGGGTGCAGCAAACCCCCCTCACCCCCGAGTCAGGGATGCTCCATTCCCGGCATTCCCTCACTCCAGCATCTCTACAGCATTGTCCTTCTCTAAAAGCACATCTTTGTGCGTGTCTGTGCCCCTGCGTGGGTCACCTCCCGGCACGGGAAAGTAGAAAACAAGCTGAAAATAGAGAGGTGACATTGGCCGTGCCCTGCCAGCCCCACGGGGACAGCGGAAAGCTGGGAACTGCCCTGTCACAGCAACTGCGAGAGCCACCAGCAGAGAGAGGGAGGAAGCATCTGCCTTACCCGGGGGGTTCCTCCTGACCGGAGATGGGGCACAGCGGGAGCCAACACACAGCTCCTGCCCGGGGAAGGGGCTCTGACCCCGCTCAGGGCAGCCGGGCCCTTTCCCACTCCTGCCTCCTCCAGCCTTCCAGCCCCACTGCTGCGCTGGTGCCCTGGAGCTGGGCGGGAGGTGCAGCCCAGTGTGGGGGCACAGCTCTCCCAGCACAGGCCCTGCCCCAGGGGCACCTCTGAGCCACGCTGGGGGTGGTGCTGGGAGAGCAACAGGCACTTCCCAAGTTAAAATTTCGCAAGATTCGGAGTGACTAAACCCAGGGAACACGAGGGGCTCCTGTCTGGAACTGGGAGTGCTCGCAGTGAGACCCGTGTGCCAGCCCAGCCCCCGGGCGGGGGGAACGGTCCCCATGAATCCCCCCAGGTGAGGTTTGGATGAGTCAGGGCAGCGCTGCCGGAGGGGACGGATGCCGGGCTGACGCAAAGCTGCTGCGCTGGCTCCTCTCCCCCTGCCCACACAGCTCCATCCTCTCCTTCCGCTCATTCTCCTGCCTCTGGCAGCACCCCCTCTGCCAAGCAGCCCCCACTTCACCCCCGGCCCGCAGCACTCCTCCTCTGGCAGCGAAGGATGACCCACGCTGGCATCTGGGTGAGTGCCTCACCGCCTTGTCCTCCTGATGCCCGGAGGGGCCAGACATAGAACTGTCCCCAAAGCTCCCTTCTCCTGTCGCCCTCTGTGGCAGCATCCATGGCGCAGGAGCTGCTTGGCAGCATCCCAGCCAATTTGAGTGGGGGGCAGTGGTGCCCACGCAGAGGGCACGGGGCTCCCTGGCTCTGTGGATGCCTGGGCACAGCTCTGGGGGGTCGGACGCTGTGCGTGGGCAGTGCCAGAGGAGCCTGGGGCACCCCGGACACCGGTGCTGGTCAGAGGATGCTCTCAGTGAGACAGTGCTGTGGTAGGGGCTGGCAGAGCCCTGGGGATCGTGGTTTGGCCAGGAGGTTTCCATCCTTCCTCCAGCAGCAGGGCCAAGGCTGGCCCACAGATGCCAGGGAGACGCCAAGGGGGCAGGATGAAGAGGAAGGAGAAGGGGCAGGAGGTTCCATCCTGGCTGTGCTGGGCTGCACCCGCTGCCCACGGATGGGGCTCTGTGCTGGTGTCACTTCAGGAGCAGGCGGGTGGCCTGGTCACCCATCAGGAGCCTTTGGGGAGGTAAAAGAGACAGAAATTCAGGGTCAGCATTCCTGCCATGGCGAGGATGCAACAAGGACACGGGGACAGCACTGGCCCAGCACCAGCCTGAGGCTGATTCACCACATGAGACAAGGGTGAAGAAAAAGCACATGTGGACACAGGATGGGAAGGAGAAAGGAAAGGAGTCTCCAGCCCTTGGACACCTCTCTGCAAAAGCATCTGCTTGGAGCCTTGCCCGATGGAGGAGGGCAGCAGCACAGGGGGCAAAGGGAGGGTCAGCCAGCAGGGTCCCACTCCCAGTGTCACCGCGGGTGTCACGTACCTCACCAGCACCCCGATGAGGAGGGCAGCCACCATGGGCCCTACCCAGTACACCCAGTGGTAGTCCCAGCAGTTTGCCACCAGAGCTGGCCCGAAGGCTCGGGCTGGGTTCATGCAGGCTCCGGACACGCCACCCCTGGAAGGGGAACAGAGCGGCTGGGTCATCACAGCGGGACACCAGAGCAGCACCCAGCCCCTCAGTGCTGGGATGGGCAATGAGGGGAGTGAGGGTAGCAGCATCCCCCTCCCAGGGCTCCTTCCCAGGGCTCAGGTGGGCAGTGGGCTTGGACCACCCTGGCCCACATCCCGGCACGGCTGCTCGGTGATGAAAATGGTTTTCCATGGCGGATGGTTTTCCATGGCAGCTCAGACCAGCCTGGCCCCAACAACAGCTGCTGACCAGCACTGGCCTTCACTCACAGGTCGGTGAGTTCCTGGGGCAAACCCAGCCTGGGGTGGAAGCACCAGTGCTGACTTATTCTGGGGCACAAAGGGAGCCAGGCTTTACACAAGGAAGGCTCCACACCACACACAGGTCACACACGGGAGCGGGGTGGGAGGGACGGGAGCTATTACAGGTTAAAGGGGTAAATATTTGCTGAGGGGTTTGTGCTGTGTGTAAACACGGCCCGGGGTCCTGCCAGAGTGGGTGGGCGCTGCTTTAACCCAACACTCCATTAACTCCATGTTAATTCCTAATTGCGTGTGCTCGTTATCCCATCACGGTGGCACTGGAGCTGGGCTGAGCTTGGCAGAGCTTCCAGCAGCCGCGGAGACACGAGGGACACAAATCCCTCCTGTTTGCTCAGGGTTTCCCATGGCAAACAGAGCCCGGGTAGGGCCGGGTTTTATCACCCACGGCGGGTGCTCAGGACGGCTGCGGCAGCTCTGGTGCCACGTGCCGGGATGAGCCTGTGGCTGCTCCTGCTCCAGGCTGAGCCCAGGCTGCTCCTGCACCCAGCCCAGCTCTCCCAAAACTCCCAGAGCACCCACTGGGCTCATTTGGTGGCCTTCCTGGTGTGCTCAGCTTGCCTCAGTTTCCCTGGGCAGCAGGGCCTGTGCTGTGCTGCAGCAGGGCAGGTCCCATCCCGTCCCATCCCGTC
>VZRS01006744.1:326424-377393 GCA_013398055.1 Ifrita kowaldi | reverse complement strand
TTTGGCCAAACCGGCACACCAGGGAAGTGATGGAGTCACGATCACTGGAGGTGTTTAAAAGACATGTAGATGTGGCACTTTGGGCCACAATTTAGTGGCAGTGTAAGGTTTGTGGTTGGACTTGATGATCTTACAGTCTTTTCCAGCCTAAATGATTCTATCATTTCCACTTGCATCATTTCTTGATGCCTATCAGCTGATGGATATCATGCTACTCATTTTCACATTTTCGGAAAAAAATCTCTTTAATAGTCTCAAGTCTACAGCTCTCACCATAAAAGCTGAGTTTCTTTAAAGCCTGAAATGCAAACCTAATGCAAAAAGAAACTCATAGAATGTATTTCAGGCAAACTGAAATCAAGTAATTGTTAGTCTTTTTAAAGAACATTTTCATTTAATATTTTGTCTACTTGAATGTATTTTGTCCCTTGACATGTCTGTGTTTGGACACAATACCTTTGACAATCATAATTTTAAAATTGTGTTACAGGGTTTATAGATTACCAGCAACTCATAGATATTCAAGTGTTCATGAAACCAAATGTAATAGCAGCAATCTTTTGGTTGGTTAAATGTGTCGACTTATTTCAAAAAGCCCTGTATTTTGTGAATTTTGTTACATGCATCAAATAAAAAAAAACGAAGTCTCATTTAAGGTACATATGCAAATGTTCCTTCTCTTACAAGCTCATGTATTTTGTCTTGCTTTGGAAAGACATGGGTATGTTCTTGGCTAGCTCTACTATGCAACTACACTTCTACCCCCAAAAAATCTTCCAAATTGAGGAATTGGAAAAGTCAAACAGAAGACTGTGGAACACTTGGCCAACCTAAAAATTTGGATTCTATTTGGAGTTTGTCTCAGAGACCCTGCTTAGACTCCAAATGCTCAATACTATCTTCAGGCAGGGACAGCAGTGTAGTCCATACTTTTCAGAGCAGCACATCGCCTCTGGAAATCTCCATTGTCCTGCCTCTCCCATTTTGAGATACCTTTGACAGAAACTCCCAATTAAGCTCTGGAAAGCTTCAAGTTCCCGAATTTTCAATCCAAAAGGCACTAGGAAGAAATTATACGCCATTTCTCACACAGGAAAGAAACGTTTTCTTTCTTTTCTAGTCTCTTTCAGAAGAAGTGTTCAAAACTATAGGCAACTGGTACAACATGTTTTAGAAAGACAGAGACCTAATTTTGTGTCTTAACATTTTGCTTATGAAAACCTAGAATTCTCCAATCAAAGTTTGGGATGTAGATCTGATCATCCGTCTGCTCCCTTGAGATTCTGTAGGAAATTATGCATTCACCTTAGCATAACACTTAACTGGTGAACAAAAGAAAAAGGATGGTTTTTTATTTCCTTTGTATGTTTTTTGAAGAACACATGGGACTACAGCAGATGCCTTGAGAAAAGCCACAGAGGTATTAGGGAGCCAGGTTATTTAACTGCTTTGTTTGTCTTTCTAAATCAGAATTGATTATCCTACCCCTTTCATAGGATAAGCTTCAGCTTTCTGTATTCTCACTTTTGGTAATGGCATTACAAATTTAAGTGTGACATAAGGAGAGAATTCTGTTATCAGGCTGCACTTTAAATATACCTCTTTAAAGTACACAAAGGTCACTGAAACTTCATTGCCGTTGTCTGACAGAGGTAGCTAGTGCCTGTCACTTCATAGAGTCCTTTATTTTATATTCCTTAAGGAATAAGGAACCATGGTGTCCACTTTTAGATGTGAATTTTTAAAGTTAAATGTACTAAGGAAATTCCCATTTGCTTACTGCTAAAACTGACAACTAACATATTACCATACTCTCCCCATTTTTTTTTTTTCTTTTCAACTCTGCTCTTGTGGTTAAGTGGGAATCATTTCCTGGCTACCTGCAAGACAAAGTTTAAGCTGTGAGCGTGAAAGTGACATACAGAGTCATTTCATGAAGAATTTTACTGATCTCTTTCCCTCTCCTTCTCATCAAGAACAAAGAACATAATTACTGATGGGAATTATCAGAATGACAGAAAGTTGCTGTCGCATCAAAATATGGGAACATTATGGGATTTCAAGTTTAGCGGGTCTAAAATTAAGAAAAGGACTCAAAGATAGGTAGTATAAAGGAGTATGGGTTTGTAATTTGATTACTTCAATGGCTCTATTGTGGTGACCACTATTTTTTTTCCCTAGAATTTCATATAAAAATAGGGGATGAATAATGCTAGCTTATTTGCCAGTTTTCATAATTTAAGAATTTGTTTCTTTTTCATTGTGAAAGTGGGAACCATGAGCTGCAATTACTATCTCTTCCCTCTTGAGTGATACATTTGCAGTTACTCCAACTCCGGTGTTGACATGGTTAATAACTGAGGTATGCTTTAGTTCTTCCTAGTTACTGCACTAGGTATTAGAGAACCAGAATTAGAAGCACTGCCTAAGGGCTCAACCCACCTCACTGGGAAGTCAATAAGAAAACTCAGGTTCCCATCACTGGGACTTGAATTAGTACTAAATATACAGAAAAAAATCCAGCTGATGGTACAGTTCCTATGTTCAGTTTACAATTCAAACAGAATCCTTCTGAGCATGGGGAAGTTAGAACTAGCAGTAGGAATTCTCTGGAATTTATTCTGAAGTTACTCTAAGCAAGTAGATGGAGAAGCTAGAAATTGAAGAGATACTATAAATGATGAGGACTTGTATTAATAACAACACAGAGAAAGTTATGGCCAATGATTACCACAAGCATTATATAAACCATTTGATTTGTAGTATCAATAAACTATTTATTCACAGTAAATTGCAAAAAATAATGTTTGTAGGAACTGTGGAATAAACAGATTGATGTCCAGTATGTTATTTTTATACAACTCCTTAAAAGTTTAGGAAAGGTCTCTCACAATGACAGCTTCATATAATGAATTCGAATTAAGTTATTAAACTTAGTGCAGTTATAGTCATACAGATAGGATGGCGAGTCTTGCCTTAATGTATTAAAAGTTATAAGAGTATAAAAAAAGTGTTCAGTGTCCTTCGTACTATATTCAGACCTTGATATTTGTACAGACAAGAATAGTGCCTGCTTCCACATGTCTTCTGGAATGTAATGAGTCTCAGAGAGAATAAGCACTGTAATTTTCTTCCTCTGTAGAACTGGATTAATGTTATCTAATGTCTGATTTATTCCTGTCCTGAAGGAGTCTGAAGAAAAAAAACTCAGTTCAGTAAAGCAAAAGTCCAAAGAGAATCATTGCTGGGGCATGGCATACGGGGTGACAGGTTTACATTGTCTTCATCCTTGCCTAATGGGTAGATCACCACCTCACTTCTACTCTGTTTCCCAATCATTTTCTATATTTTAATACAGATTACATGAGGATTACACAGCTACTCAGCTTTTGTGCAGGACACTATAAACCCAGTTCCTTCTTAGTGATCACACATTGTAGAAGTTGAAATTAATTGACATTTTTCAGTCTACATCAAATAAAATAAAAGCATATGTCTCTGCCACGGTTAGCATATTCTTTTTTTCCACAGGAAAATGATCTCTTACATCAAAAGCATCACACTTTTACCACTGCATGCTTTCTGTATTAGTGTGGTCATGTCTCAAGGCTTTTAATGGAAAAATTCAGCTGCAAAACAATACTAGACAATTGTCATAAACAAAGAAAGTACACAGCCTCCTAAATCTTTAAATTTTCAAGAATTCATAGCAGCTTTTTATGACTCTTTTTGTTTCACAGAAGTGATTGTGACACTGATGAACACAGTAGGGAGTGAGATGTTGTCAAGATATACTACAAAGACAGCTCCTCCTTGATTTTACTTTCTTTTTTGAAAGTGAGAGTATCAGATCTTGATCTAGTATCACTAAAATTTCTATTACAAATGTTTCACTGAATCAAAATCTGATAATCTTTTTTATGGTATAATGTAAAATTAAATAGCTACTCTAAAGTCAGTACACTTGATAAAAATTATTTAAGGAATTGTCCCAGCACGTGTCATTGACCTCAGTGTGAACAGCTTTTAGTGATGAGATATAAACAGCATGTCTAGATACCCAGGCATATGACATGTTATAATTTCTTTAATTTACCTTATGATAACAATTCAATTTGAAGTAGCAGAAAATGCTGATGTGATTCTACCAGAAAGATATTGACATTAGCTGTTCTTGTGGAAACTTATAACATTATGGAATAACCTCACTGAAGCCACTTGATTAAGTTGGTATGTTTGAGATATGATATATTGACCAGAGTTTGTATGCTGCATGAAGTTTTGAGGTGCATTTTTAAACTGCAACTGCTAATGTAACCCAAATGGTCTTCATAGAGAAAGCCCTGAAAAAAAAGACAATTTGAATATAATAGAATAAAATGATGAGAGAATTATCCTTTGGTTTTGGCAGGAATGATTTAAAGAAATACCGTCCTACTGAAATGATTCTGTCAGACTAAATGCTCTATCAACTCTATTGTACCTCATTAGTTTTAGGTAAAATTCAGTATCTTATTACAAAGAAAAATTTAAGAGTTAATACCCATTGAATATAGGAGTTTGATTTTGGGACAAGCTCTAAGTTGTCACAGTTTTACCCACAAATGTGATCTTTATGTAAATGTATACATCACAAGAAGTTGCACTGGGTGGAGGATTAGATAAAGTTATTCTAATCTGGTTTACATGAGACTGATGCCTTACCATTGTTTTAGTACGTAGGATGGAAGAGCAGCAAAGGAAATATTATCTCCCTCTGTGATCAAAGAAGCATGAGTTTGCTTCTTTCAGGACCTGAGAGAGCTTCAAAAAAGATGAACTGGTTTTACAGACACTCTACAGTCAGTCATCTGCAATGTTGTAGATTAGACATTTTAAAATTCTGTTCTTATCATAGACAAATGTCAAGTCATCTTCAAAAGCATCCTTGCTACTCCATTTTACAATGTTTCCTGCATGATTAAATGATAGGATAGGAAATGAACAAAAAAAAATTGTATTATTTCTACTTTTTAATGCCTGAATTTGCTATTTTAAATGTGTCTGCAGGCCCAATAAAGAAGAATTGGTTTTCAGACGAAGCAGAATATTCTATGATCACAGCACTTCCACTCTCTTCTAATTCCATGAAGTTGAGTTAAACAAAAGAGAATTTCCTTTACTTATAGACTGAAATATTTGCTTTCAAAATCTTTCGTAACACGCCCCTAGTAAAAATATGCATTCTGTGAACATGATGTTCAGTCACTGTTTGTCTTCATGGGGTGACTGTGAACACTATTTCTCAGGTGCTGTTTCCCCGCATTCAGGAGTCCAGTTTGACCCCAAAAGCATTAACCCAGCCAGGTTGCATTTCCTTCTTTACTGTCATGTAAGATGTGCTCTACAAAAAATAAGGAACATTGACCTTGAAAGGAAAAGGGCAGTCAGGGGGGGAAATAATAAATCCCACAACCAAACCCATTCAACAGCCCAGACCAAGATCTAAGCTCTGTCAAAATGATTTCTTATTCCATTTTACTGAAGCAGTGCCATGCTTCATCACTTCTGAGTTCACGCCTTACAGCTGAGACAGCCCACTTGAATTGGTAAGTTGTCTAGTTAAAGTATACACATACTATTCACATTGTCAATATGATTTAAAAGGAAAGAACATTTTGCAGGTGAAATACAGCCACAAATGCAGCAGGAAGCCAAAATCCAAAGCACTAGAACACATGTAATCAATTGTTGCATGTCTCACTATGTTCCTTCTCCTTCCCATTTACAGCAACGCTATAGTCAGACTCACGGCACTGGTGACTCATTGGTGGAGGTGGCAGCCTTAGATCTTCCAGGAGCTTATGATGAAGTCTCACAATCATAAGCAAAATTGGTCAGCTAATCTGAGCTAAATTTAATGTACTACTACTTTCTGTTTCATTACATCACTGCGCACACAAGTATACACAAATTTCAGTATAATGTGAAAAACTACTGAATTTGTTTTGCGACTATGCAGATGTTGAAACACTTAAATTAATTGTGAGTATAAAAAAAGTGCTTTCCAAATCACCACTCAATTTTCAACCAATAAAGTTTACACTTCATCACATCTCTTCAGAAGTAGTGTTTATTTATAGGTATTTTTGTACTAGTAGGTTGAGTTGCTTGGCTTTTGCGGTCCACTCAGATTAATAGAATAGATCAAGTATTGCCATACAGACACAGGCTTTTTTTTTTTTTAAAAGCAAAAGACTCTGTATTAAAGTGCAAACCATACCTTAAAAGGGATATTTGCTCAAAAAGGAAGGAAATCAAAACCTTTCTCTCCTTGTAATTTGCAAATAAAGAAACCTGGACCCAGAATGCTTGAAATGCCCTATAACTCAGTTTAATTTTATTTTAATGTAATTGAAAATTCTTGTGAAGGTAATCTTGCAAGTTGTGCTCATTTTCTGTTACACTGCAGTAGAATACCAAACTCTATGCATTTCATGTAAATTAACAACATTATCGGACTACAATGAATCTAAACATTCCTCCGTCTGTACTTTGTGATATGTGAATAAATAAAAACTTGAAAGTAATGCAAATGAAGTCACTGACAAAGGATCCATAACATTCAGAACTAGGTCATAAGTGAATGCATTAGTGTTCAATATAATTCCATCTTAGGTTTTAATGTTCACATTCTTCTCTTGTTCTTGCTGCCAATTGATTATCTTTCAGTAAAGTTTACGCGACCATTAAATGTTAATAATGCATAAATATTAAACATACCATTGTAAAGTTAGCAACACTATTAATATCCTCAGTCTCTGTAGGCAATACTAGAAATTACTAAGATCAGTATCAATACTCAGAATCATAAAAATCCTGTCTTTCTGGAATTGATAGCAGTAAACAAAGTACAATGGATATTTAATATGGCCACATCTTCCTACAAAACTGGTGTCCGGAAAGAAAAGACAACACTTTTTAAACAAGATATTCTTCTTAATATTTCAGTATTTTCTATCCTTTTGTCTGTATGTAATACTTGTAAAATGCTGTAAAATCTTAAGGCACTGCATATTCTGAATAGCTTAGCAATATTTTATTCTCTAGTTTGTTCAAGGGAAAAAAGAAAAAAACAACAAAACACCATGCAGCACTGATGGGCAGAAATGTCACTGTCAGATTCCCCACTGCAGATCCCTGTCATGCAGGGCATTGTTTAAAAAGCAGGCGAAGGCTTAAGTATGCATAGTTGCTCTAGATTTCAGTCCCAGTAGGTGCCAACAACTAGCTAAAGTATACATGTGTGATAAGCTTTACACTCTCCCAAGGGTGCTAAATCATTGTGTTGGCTCAAATTTGGTTTTTAAGAGCTTTGTTGACTTCACAGCTGGTGAGTTGACACTTTCTATCCCTCCACCACTTGGCAACAGATGCCTCTTCCTTGTGCACAGATGCTGAGTATCCACCCAACCCTAACATTAGCCTTGTGTTTTGAACTAATTGGGCCAACACAGTTGTAATTAAGATTTGAATAATTAGAAAACTAACATGATTACTTTCACAATTAGTCCTTATATTGTACCATTACATTCTCTTTTGGACTATTCTGCAAAGGTCTTATTTCTTTGAGTCCTGCAAATCCATCAGCCTTCTAAACAATGGAATAAAAACATATTTTGCAGATAATATTAATGAGATTTTAAAGGGCTGGTTTCACCCTGATTTAAAAGAGTTATAGCGTGCAATTAGACTGTTTTTTTCTTTCATTCTGTTTGCCCATTATATGGATCCCTTTATAACAGCCACACAGGAAGATAAACCATATACAAGAATGAACAAAGATTTTTAAGAACAGTATGTGAACATACTTGGATAGAGTGTAATATAAAAGATCTTTAAGATGAGCTGATCTGACATATCCTCTTTTATTCCTTTGACTTGATGTCTGTTCTAAAGTGGGTGCTGAGCAGGAACTGTTAAGCAGAGGAATATAGCCGAGGGGAAGGGAAGGGTCTTTTAAGGAGGAAGCCTGTCCTGGGGAAATGGCAACAGTAGTACTTGGAAAGAATAGCAGATAGTCTGATTTTAGAGAGAAGAAATAATAGGAGATGAACAATTAAAAATTGAAAATCGTTAGGTTATGTCTAATCAGAGCTTGAGTGGCATACAAAGTGTGTAAAGACTGGATGAATACGTCAGCATCTCACACTTTGGGTATTAAACTAACTTTAAACAATGCTCAATCTGACAGTAATATACAAAATCAAGATGTTCATGAATGTGCATGCTCGTAGAAATGCCAGTTTTTTTTCTCAGATACATTTACTAACCTATACATACAATCGGAACTCTCTTATCTGCCAGTTAAAATCAGCACTAGTTAAATTTTCATTCTTTGGCATTATGAAGACTGAGAACAATAGAGAAGAAACATTATAGCTGCATATTAATAAGAATCATAATTTATAAGTACTTATTAACTACTGTTTAATAAAGTGCATCCAGTTATGGAGAGGAAGGGGAATTTGTTGAAGACAGACTCTCTTGAACTAAAGATTTATGTTTGCTAGTCTCCTCCAGGTGTTTAAAACGTATTATTTGCACAGCTATCTGAACTTGCTTTAAAGGGCATTTCAAGAACATATTTATCAGGGAAATCAAAGAAACAAGAAAAAGAAAGGAGAAGTAGTTCACAAACCCGTTCAAAGGACCCTAAGTGTTAAATGGCAGCAGCCAGTAGCAGCTCTGCCTCCCCTAAGCCAGCAGCAGTTCAGTTCCCCTGAGGCAGGAGAATGAGCAAAGGCTGTAATTACTGTCTACCACTGTTATTGAAAATAAATATACTGCTTCTATATTCAAGAAGATATATAGCCTCAATCCCTCTTCCCCCACCAATTCCTTAATCCAAACTAAGAATGCTTCTATTTATGGCTATGATAATCCCTGGGGTTATTATCTGACATTATGGCAATTTGTGATCACAAGCCAATCTCTTGTAAAAGCTTGAGTTGGGTCTTGAGACAATGACTCATTATTTCCTTAGGAACAGGAAAGGGAACGTGATGCTAAGGACCTGTGGAGGGAAACATGACTTCCAGAAAGCGGTGTTTCGTATACTCACCCACTACCCTTCGTTTGCTGGGTTGTGATGAAATGAAAAAAGGAAACAGTCCCATGACTTTTATGTTGGGCGAATGGAGAACTTTCCAAAAGCTGGAAACAGAAACTTCTTTGTGGGCAACATAGGTGAGGAAAAGGAGACAAACCAAGTTTGTCTTTTTTTTTTTTTTTTTTGCTTTATTTGAAGGCAAAGGAATTTCAGCAGACAACAGTAATTTCAGTACTGTATTGAGTCTGGCTGAGCTGGAGTTCATTTCCCCACAGCAGCTCTCACAGTGCTGTGCTCTGCATTGGTGGCTGGAAAGGTGTTGGTAACGTACCAGTGCTTTGGGTACTGCTGGGCAGCTCTGGCACAGCATCGGTGCTGTCTCTTAACATTCCCCACATTGAGGGGCTGGGAGTGAGCAAGATCCTGGGAGGGGACACAACCAGGCCAGATGTCCCAGAATAACCAAATGGATATTCCATACCGTATGATGTCAGCCCAGACATGAAAGCTAAGGAAAGGAGGAAGAAGGGCAGGGTGGGGGCTTTCTGGAGCAACGGTGACATGAGTTGAAAGTGGCCTGAACATCACTTGCTGACAAGTGGAGTATGAATGTTTTCTTTCTCTTTGCTTGTCCACATGCAAACTTTCACTTTTACTTTAGCCAACTGCCTTATCTAGGAGCTGTTTTTTATCTTATGTTCTCTTCACTGTCCAGCTGGGGAGTAATAGAGTGGTTTGTTGGGCACTTGGCATCCAGCCAAGGTCAACCCAACACAAGCATTCATAAACTTCAATTTGTCTAAGAGAAAAAGCTCAATAACTCTTGACGGCATCACACAAGTAATCACATTCTCACCTAATCTCAGTCAGAGCCACTGTACTGTCCCACACTTGGCACTTCTTTGGTTTAATGACTGAAGCAGGAACTTGTCTATTACTCAGCATCCTAGCCACTGAATGACACTTCAACCCCAGACATAAGTGTACAGTAGAAATCAAGACTTAATAGTTCTAAGACTCTGTCTTGTTTAGACATTCCATGAAACTTCAAAGCTCTCATGAGTGCTTATCAAACCTACCTGCTCAGTTAGATTTTCTAATTCTATCAGTCATATCCAGCGTACTTCACAGCCATAGCCTGATCCAGCTCCTGATGAAATAACAGAAGGTCATTTTCCATCCTGGTTTGACTCTTCAGAACAATTTTTTGCCTCTTCTGTAAACCAGAGTTTGCCAGATATTTCTGTTGCTGTAGGTTTTTAAACTATGAGGTAATGTACTGAGCAGACTCTAAAACTTCTTTCAGTTGTATGGTTGGTAAACATGATATCCTTCTCAATGAAATTAAAGCTAGGTTATAGCTTTACCAGAGAAGCACTGCTTTCACAATACCTTCCATAAAACATAGTTTAATGCCTCAAAGAGGGATTAATAAGATTATCCAATTACCAAACTCTTGCTAATGATTATCAAATAACATTTGGTTTCACAGAGAGCTTGAGAATTTTTGCAATTTTAAAATATCTAATTCCAACATGCATGGAATTATATTTTCATATAGAATTATAAATTGATACTTCAAATGACTACTTAGAATTAGTTTTCATTTCTGTGGCTGTGTTTTGCTTCAGTAACACAGCAGTAGAATTTTGCATAATAAAGAAAATATGTATTGTGTATTTCATTTGTTTTCCTAATTATTTCCAGGAAAAAAAATAAAGATTTTAAAATGCTTTGAAAGGAATGAAGGTGAAACACCCCCGCTTAATATTAAAATAACCCCAAAGCCTCAGTAGAAATTTGCAAATAAACTAAAATATAGAACAATATTTTTTGTTACTGATGCTTTCTTTTTTTGACAAGAAATGTTTCTCTATTTACTTGTATTACATTTTGCCTTCTATCTTACTCCCAACATTTATCTTGGTGTTATGGTGCTCTCTGCCTTTTCAAATGTTTGCCTTCAGGGGTATTGATGCTACTAAAGAGCATCTATTTCATAGATCTGCATTAAAAATCACTTCTTTTTCCTGACAAGCTATTTAAAACATCACATTTATGCCTTATGAAGTGCACTTTAAAAAAAATATATCTACATATCCCATGAAAATGAAATCCATTTGACCCAAGTTTTGTTTCTTTGCAAGAAAGGCAATTTCTATCTGAGGAGATTAACACTAAAGAGGTATGAAGGAGACATTTGCCAAAAGAAATACCGTTGTTTACTTTTACTGGGGAGGGGGAAATATCCTCTCAGAAACTTTAGAAGAATGACTTCTAAAATGGCTAGTTTAACTATGGAAATCAGTAATATCAGGTCATTTTTCTTCAAAATTAAAATTTGAAAACAAGATGAGCAGGTAAGCCACACAACACAGACAGATATAACCTCCAGAACTTTTTATGTTTTAAAATTTTAGATGGCACAAGACCTGTATTTCCTTAATCATTTTTGCACAGGACATACATGCACAAAGAGGCAGAGAGTCAAAGAATGATATATCATAAAGTATGCTTTAAAATGATAATAAACTATGTCTCTACCATGGTATTTGTCCAAAGAGAACCTAAAGAACACCTGGTAGAAAAAAGAATGTCTGATGCACCTAAACACTTCATTCAAAACCTTTTTAGGTAGATCCACTTGTGTTTTGGCCGGTAGAACCTGCACTAAGAAAAACAACTGCGGTAAGGTGCACGATGACCAGCTCCCGCTGCTCTTTATCCAATGAGTGAGATTATATCAAGTTAGAGTTATTAAATCTCAGCTCCTAGTTAAAATCATCATCTGTCACTAGGTATGTGAACAACATGAACTGTGTTCATATCTTGACTGGACAGAAGACATATTTAGAAATAGTTAGGCCTTCCACTCAAGAGAAAATTTAAACATAGCATCTTGTTATTTTTACCTGAATTAGCATCGCTAGGCATGCAGCACAAAAAGGATTGTACAGCCACTAGGTAATGAGAAGTGAATGGTAACTCTGGTTGTTCAGCACCCCCCTTCCAACCCTGCACAGAACTGTAACAGCAGCATTTAGAAAGACGGTTAAGTGCGTGAGCTTTCTATTTAAAATATTCATGCTCTTTGAACACAAATAAGGCAAAAAAAAGTCATACAATTATTGCAGAAAAAGTGAGTTGATTAAAAAAGGGTGACCTTTAGAAAACATTTGCAAAAAATGTCCATTGTTTGTTGGAAGCTAATGCTCAAGGGAGTTCCAGGCAGAGTAAAAAAAAATCAAACCAAATAAACAAACAAACCCGCCCAGTTTAAACAATGAGCTTGGAGAAAAATACTTCTACCAGACAAAAAAAAAAAAAAGAAACCCAACCCAACCCAACCAAACAAAAATGGTTACTTTTTAATATTTCCTGTGGGGTTTTTGGGGGTGGGTTTTTTGTGGGTTTGTTTTGTTTGCTGTTTTTTTTAAAAAAAAACTTTAACTATTATAATTGTCCGTTGGCTAGCCCTGATGGCTCTGCTCCATCCTGCCATACATAGTATCTCTTCTACATCTAGCCTAGGATTTCTCACATTCTTGGCTGCTGGAACTCAAATATGTCCTTGACAGATAAATTTTGGCTCTCAGGGTGGGAAAGAGTGACAGGTAATTGCTATGTGCTGCATCTGATGGGTAATGCAGAGTGGGATTGAAGTCCATTGATGCACCTGAAAGTTGCTTACACATTCTGAGCATTAACAAAGGACGTTTCCAAATAATAATAAAAAAGAGGAGGATAGGAATGAGATGAGGAGACATGAGGACAAATGCAGAAGAAAGTGATGGTGTCTGAAAATTTTATTATATTTGCATGCAGTGAGGACCAAAAAATGGGATAGAAATCTTTACACTGAATCACAAAACCATCAGAGGCAAGTGATGCTCTTTAAAAAGCATTTTAATTAGCAAATTAATTTGAGTGTTTTCCTTATCAGCACTTACCTTTTCAACACCACCGCTCACACTCTGTACTTTTTCTGACATATACACTCTTTCAAGTAGAAGCCAGGTGTATCACGTTTTCTCTCTTTGTTTTTTTCACATGTTCTCCTTCAAGTAGCAGTTCAGAGGGGGAAGGGCCAAATTACAAAACCTCTGGTTTATAGAAAACTTGAATGTCACTATCTAGGAGGTCAGATTAAAAAAACCAAAAAAACAAACCAAAACAAACCAAAAAACAGGAGGCTACTTCATTACAGAAATATGAAACACAGCTCGACTGAGAGGTCTGCTTATCAGTCAGGATGTTTATTGAAAGGCATAGGGCTTCTTTTTTCTTTCTTTTCTTATAATAGTGTAAATCCGGACTTGTCTAACATCTGTTTAGAGTTACAGTGAGATAGATCTACATTGGGTATGTATACTTACACCCAAAACTATTACTCTTTATGTAGCAAAGGAATAAAAAGTGCTCCTTGTGACTGGAAATGAAATCTTTTTAAAGAGATATAGTTATATATTTAAAATTATAGCAACCGAGTACCATGAATGCTATTAATATTTTAGAGAGAATTGAAAAGACAATAAACAAGCAAACATACAAGTTTCCTAAACGGAAAAGCAATGGCTTTTTATTTTGTTATATAATTATTACTCCAGTTTAATGAATGAAATATTATTTGAACTAGAAGAGTTTTTATAGAAAGCTTGTTGCAATAAATTTGAATGAACTCAGATTTGGCAGAATGGCTTCATCATCAAATCCCTAGCAGAAGTATTGAGTAAAATTCTGCTCAGACTGTTAGTAAAGAAATACTAGTTACTATCTTTTCTTCATTCTACAAGTATTCTTAGAAATCTGTAATTAAATTTTCCATTTAACAATATTGGTTTTATTTGCAGCATTTTCTTAAATAGGAAAAATGAACCATGGAATGGAGTCTTTTTTTTTTCCTTTTAGATTATGTATTAAACTAAGTATAAAATAGATACATGAAAGTGTGAAACACACACAGAGAGTCAATATGCCTGAGGACAGAATGCCAAGAAGGTTCTTAATAAATGTACTTTGTGATCTTCATACCAGCTTTTAAGAGAGCTGCTTAAACTATCATGTCAACTCCATATACAGAAATATTGCAGTATAACTAACTAACTAACTAACGAGCTAACTATGTATAAATGGTCCAAGGGGTCTGAAGAACAAATACAAGGTAAAGGGAAAGGAAGTCAGAATCTAGGTCTGCAGTTCAAACCAAGTCCTGTGGGTAGTGGTTGAACTGCACAAACAAACCAAACTTTTTGTGAAATGAATAAATGACCACAGACAAGTGTTTAGCAAATGTGTGTCTTCATTTACAATTACACTTAGCACTTGCTGGCAGCCTTCAGAGAATAGCAGCCAGGAACCTACTTAATGCTTATAAACTCTAGGTCAAATGACCCAGTTCAAAAAGCTGGATTATGGGATCAGTGCAAAAGTACACTGTTCATCATGAAAGGTCAAAAGTCTTGACTGTTTTCTGGAAAAGGAATGGGTTTGCATACCAATTTACCTTTAGTGGAAAAAAATAATTATTTCAAGCATTTTACTAACCAAGTCACTCACTATGGTATTTTGTAAGTGTATTTGGTGTACTGGACGAAGTATTAATGTAGTCAGTGAGTAAATGTATACATGAAAAGAATAATAAATCTGACCTAAATTTGGAAACAAAAACTACTCATCCAAGTCATTTAACTGAGTATTTATCATCAGTTTTGGAGACTGTTCCAAATATACTGTACTCTGAAGGTTGGCAGACAACATAACTCTGGTACCTAAATATACAACTTTTAAGCTTACGTGGTAGGCAGCATTTTACTGTGAGTTAGGTGCTTAGATACTTTCTTATTTTGAATCTCAGATCTCTACCTGTCTTATGAATACTGTTTGTATGAATAAATGTTTGTATCTGAACTGTGGTTACAGATCTGGGCCATTCTGTACAACAGCACAGAGATAAACTTCAGCATCCGCAGACCCCAAATCTCACTCTGCTGCAACACAGGACAGTAAACAAAGCTTACATTACACATATCCCAACCAATGCAGTCATTGCCTTAAAAAGTATTGACAGTAGAGACATTTGCAGCAGAAAGATGGTCCTCCAGCCCAGAACTGGCTGGTGTACATCATCGAGTCTGATCTTTACAGGAAGTCTCTTCACTTTGAAACCTGAAGTGATACAGTTGACAGAAACTGAACCACAGCTGCTCCTAGAGTAATCTGACCAAGTCTCATGATGTGAACCCTCTTAGCTCCCATTTGGTGGTGAGAAGAAGAGACTCTTTAAACAATCAATTGCAATATTAGCGTTGTAAAACCTATGTTTTTGACTTCTGCTAAATATAAATTCCAGTAATCAATATGGCAGGGTAGGTTTGTATTTCATTTTGATGTAGAATTTTTCTACCTGGAAACTTTTTTCCCCCTCAAACCACCAGGCTTGAAGGTTCAACAAGAAAGCAGACTGAAGCTTTGTCCCTCCCAAAAGAGCATTGTATCCTCAAAGCTTTGCCACAAAATAATTACCTCGACAAATATTCAGTGACAATTGCCAAACCTAGTGCCTTCAATGAGTTACACCAATACGAAATAACTGGAGCCTTGTGAAAGGTTCTGTTAATAAAAAAGAAGATAGCGTTTGAAAGTCATTCTTTAACATGCCACATTTATGACAAGCCACAATAAAAAGAAAAACCTGGAAAAAGAAGCAACAAAGGCTAGATTAGCCTCTATATCAACTTATTAGAGTCTGAGAAGTCATTAAGGAGGTGCAACTTTCACAGTGGCTTGAAAAGCAACCCCTGAAAATATGCTTGAAGCTTACTCATTTAAAAACATAATATATACATTGTAATCTCTACTTCTTTTTAACTGTAATTTATTCTTTTGCAAGAACAATGTCATCCTGAGGCAGATGATTTAAACCTTGCAGTCTGTTTCCATGAACCAGTTAAGAGCACGTGATTTCCGCAGCCTAGACACGCGCATAGACTCCAAAGCTGGAAGCAGAACCACCTCTTACTGTGCTGGCTACTTACTGTACAGTGAGATACAGCCCCTGACACAAAGATTGTACAATCAGAAATGATTAAAAAATAGAGAAAAAGGGGATAAAGAGATGCTAGAGTGTTGGAGCATATGTCCCGTTCTTCAGTGGGTTTTTTTGTGTTTCAATTAAAAGTGAAAAATTTTCACAGATGGGCCAAGCGTGAAAAGTGATGCCTCTGCAGCATCCAAGGAAGGAAGAGAATCATGGTAGATGAAGAAAAGGAAAGAACAAGGGAGAACGCTAGGAGAAAAAGGTTGAAGTGAAGAGAAGCCTATATCATTAGGAAGAAAATGAGCCTATATGAAGAGGAAAGTGCTACCCAGAACTGCAAGAATAAGTGTCCAGGAAACAGATTATGAAAACAACAAATGAAAGGGAGATAACAAGAGTCTGGTGGGACACAATGGTCTTGCTAGGAAAGTTGATGTTAGTTCTTCAACCCATGTTAATAACACCGGGTTAAAAAGTCTCCTTTTCAGGTAAATCAATTTCCCCATACATCTTCAAGAAGGGAAATTATGGAACGTCATTAATCCCTGAAGCTTGTTCTATCTCACTGTCACACCATAATCTTGAAATTATATATCATTTAGTATATCTCTTCATTTTACATTATCTAGATTATGAACTATAGTCATTAAAAGTTGTTTCCTCTTTCGAATGTCACTATCCTTGTTTTAGTGGGACTGTTCCTCACTGTTCTATATTTGGTTTTATGTCAGTTTTCATAGAGCTCCCTTTCCTTTAACCGTTTCCAAACCTCACTTTAATGAATTTTCCTAAAAAGCTCCTAAAACATTAAAGCATTATTATCAAACACTAATTTTTCGATGGAGTTGGGCCAGATAGTAGTTGTAGTCATTTGTCAGTAATAAGGAGCTATAGCTTGATGCAAAAAAAATTAACACCGACCTCATTCAAAGAACTTTAAATATCTGAAATAAAGTTGAACTCTGCATATAGCTATATATTTAATAGTATTTGATACAACCTTAGAGTAAAAAAAAAAAACAAAAACCACAAAACTTCAAGAGAGGGAACTAGACTATACTGCCTTCCTGTGTAATCTGTCTGCCTGTGTTTAACAAGTCTGAAAATCTTCAGTAAGTGAGATGCCCCAATTTATTTGTTTAATGAGGAATATTATTTTCCATATTGCTGAGGTAATTTTTAGGATCATAACTATGTATGAAGAAGCCCACGACCCACCACTGGAAAAGACCAGGAAATAATTATAGCATTATTGTCTGTTTTTATCAAAACATGAGAAAAAGCCAGCATTTCCCTGTGTTAGGTAAGCTGTCATGTCACAAAACCTCTGAGGCTGGCACACCGGAAAGCAAGCGCTCTTCACTTACAAGCAGATAGAACATGTGATCTTGTAAAATAATAATAGAGATGTAAGTGTATTTGTTAGACTTGTTTAGAAAGCCACAGACACACTGCCATGAAAGTGTGATTTATTTATTTTTTACTTACAGCAACAGCTTTGTGAAACAAAAGGAGAACAAAGCCATGATGTCAAACAATGTTTGTAGTCAGACCAGTGAAAGACTGGAACGGAACTTCCTGCTATTTGTACGTAACCTGGATGTCTGCAACTGCAATTGTTTTATACTTGATTTTTTTCCCTGCAGTGCATTAAGTTATTGTATTTGTATTTTTTTAATAATGAATACTCTGATGTACATGAATGAATACTCTACCGAAAAACCATTGATTAGTTGCGAAAGAAAAGAAGTGAAGACATATACAATGGATTCTCATACGTGCATTGAAATACTTCTACCCTGGTCAAGACTTGCATCTCTGGGCGGAAGAAGCACAAAATTTAGCAAATGTCATATAAATATAACAAGAAAAATGAAGTGAGCCATGTGCTACACCAAAATGAGGATCACTGCATGTAAGAACTTCAAAAACCAGCTTCCTTTCCTAGAAAACAGTGGACATACTGAGTCACCATGATAAAAAATATTACTTTCAAAAATAATTTTCAAGGAGGAGAATATACAGATAGACAGTTAAAACTGTCAGTATTCTTCAAACGTCCTCCCAAAATCCCAGGTCATTTTCCCCCTACACTAATGTTTCTGCAAGAAAGACAACTTGGTATTTTTCACTGAAAAGGCTAATGGAATAAGTAACCTGCAGATAACCAACATTTGCATGAATTGTTCTTTCTCTTTTCTTTTAATTTTTCTTTTGGGAGAAAGGGGGGCAGGTGGTGAGGTAGTGAAGTGGGGAGGGGGAGTGGACCAGGGCAGGGGCTTGAGAGGTATATCTCCATATTGATTAGCTGAGTTTTTAATGCAGGATATAGTGCTATGAATTCTATTTCCAACAATAAATGATAAACAACAATACAGATATTTAGTGACAATAAAGAGCATTGCCTGAAAACAGGCAGTACAATTAATTCACACTTTTGTGAACTGCCTAGAAGTTATACATCTGTCTATATTATGAAGATTTCAAATCACTTAACTTTCCATTAATATTTTCTTTCTACTATTATGGAGTTTTAAACACAATGTGTTAACTTTTGGGGGCAACAGAGAGAACACTGACATGTTCAATACAACAGATCTTAATTTTGTTCCTTATAGTATTAAAAAGTTTGGCTTCTTTACAAGCTCCCTAATTACGTCCCCTGATAGCACAGCAATCAAGCGTGGACATGACTGAGACTATCCAAGTCAGTTCACTTTAGACATTTCAGGGTGGATACACCATAGGTACAAGGCTAGCTAACTCCAGGCTGTGTGAAAATCTCTGACATTTTCTTATTACTCATTTAATCTTTCAAGACAGCCTCCTTCATCTACTCTCTTTTTTCCTTACAGATAAAGATCTTCAAGCATCAGTCTATTTCTTTTGATATGCCTCACTTTCTATCAGCCCATGAAAAAATACATCCTCTATCTTCAGTCAAACACTACTCTCACCCCATAGCAACCAATTTAATTTTCTGGCCACTTGTATTGAAACAGCACCCCTGCTCACCCTTTCCCCCCCACACACAGGAGAAATGCTAATTCTAAAAAAGCAACTGTCCAAATCCTACCATCCTCCAAGCATAACATTCCTTCCAGATGCCAGTCACAGACCTCAGTCTGAGGGTAGCCTGGAAAGCTGCATGCATATTTTTGACTCACATTTCAAGAATCCTTTACTGTCTCATATAAATGCCATGGGACCTTGAAGCCCTGCATCTACGAGTTCCTGCTGGTGAAGAAATGATGCTCCTTATTCAGGATTATGTTTTACCATAATGTACTTTTGCTTTCCAGCTGCTGTGCTTCCTCAAATACATGTACAAGGGGGAAAGCGCACTTGCCTTTCCTCCCTCCTTCTCACACCCCTGCATGCTTCTAACATTTGTTTTGTTTTGTTTTGTTTGCTTCTTTGTCTGTTGGTTTGGGGGATTTTTTGCAAGCTTCAGAGAATAGCCGGATCAGAAAAAAAAAAACCTGCAGCCATTCATAAGATGCTGCTTAAAACTCGAATCCCTCCGGAGAGGTGTTCCGGGCTGGGACACTCGCTCCTGCCCCCAGCCCGCTCCCGCGGCGCGGCGCGGGCTCCCTTGCTGCAGTGCAGGCTGGCAGTTCACTCATTTCGAACTTTCCATGCAGAAATTCGGCACGATGCAGGCAGCCAGATAAAGCAGCACTTACCTTAACTGCGATCTTTTCTCTGGTAATGCTGGAGCATCAGTCCAATCAACAGTGATCGGGGAGAATCTAAGTTTCAATCAACACCCTCCGGGTAGCCGCATGCTGCTCTGCCTTTTATTCAGTGAACTCCTCACTGTCTAGAGGAGAGAGAGAGAGAGATCAGCTGAAATCCTCAGAGGCTCGTAGGGAGTGAGAGATGAGGCACCAAAGCTATGTTTCTTAACACGAGATTCTCAGCAAGCGTGCTCAGGTCTGGAAGATCCTGTAACTGCTGTGATAGGCTCCTGTCATGTCCCCTGAGCCGTGAGATGATCATTGACCTGATTAGCTCTGAACACTCCCTACATGCGGAGAAAGCGCTGAGAGGATTGGTGGGTCGCAAGGGAATTGGGAAAGGCACCAGGGCCGCTTGGGAATCTTCATTCTTCCAGACTAATGGATGTGCTGCAGCTGAGGCTGTAATTTGTGAGGAGGTTATGCACAATGTTAACCATCTGAGGACTTAAACAAATGTGCTTTTGCATGCTGTTTCTCAAGGTACACCAGCAGTCAGCACAGGGTACAGCTGAGTAATTAGAGGCTGATGTAGTCATTTCGTAATACAAGACTCACTGTATGAGATGTTCTGTAAGCTGAGAGATAAAGTGGATTCATACATTTGTCTTTGACCCTGGAGACAACAGCAGTTAATGGGTAGAATAAGTGAAATTAGTATGGTGGGCTCATGTTAGCCCCCAGATGGCAATCAGTCACCATGGAAAGAAAAAGAAAAGAACAACAAAACCCAAACAGACTAGAATCATTTAACAAGTGCATGTGGCAATTTAAATAAAATGTGGAGAAAGAATTTCAGATTAGTACAGAAAGGAGTTTTCAACATGGAGATAAATCAGTAGAAAAGCACAACAATGCAGCAATGCAAGTTCTTCCCTCTCTTACAGCAGAGGGGGAAAACTAACAAGGAATGCATTTAAAGGATCTAATTTGCCTTTCAGTTATACTGATACAAATAAATCTATTAAAGATGACAGTTGAAATTTAGATCAGAGAAAAAAAAAAGCAGTGTGAAAGAAGAATGAGGTGTATTCTTTACTTGTTTTTGGTTCAAGAGTATTATGGAAACTAGACTTCAGTGTACCAAGTATTCGGGCTAACATGGTCAAATGAGTCAAGCCAAAGTGTGTCAACTTTTATGACTGTCCTCATCTGCTGTTTTCCTGTTCTTGGATGATAATTATGGCACTAGGCATTGACTCCATTTTCCATTCTGATTAATCTATAAAAATACCAGTTGGCGACTAAGAATAATTTTGTTCACAGAATAATACATTTAGTGTTGGTGATCTGAAGCATGAATATAAAATGGAAAATGGATATTTTGATAGCAACTAATGAAGAAGATTTGGAACCTATAGTAGCAAAAGTACATTTGCCAGTTCATATGTGTTATCATAACTTACTCTATGAATGCTGAAACAAATTTAATCATAAACATATACTGAAATTCTTAATCAAGTTTATTTACTTTAGATCTGTTTTTATACATTTTTCTGGTAAATTTGTGTAGTTGTGTTTTAGTAGGAAAAGTAGCAAACAAATTTTGAAGTTGTTAAGCAAATGGCAGAGAAAATGGATTATACGTTTACTTTCTGAAGGCATTAACATCAGAAAACTCATTTTTACAGAGAAAAGAGTATCATGTGATTTAGATCACTCAGAAGTAACCATGAAAGTTTGACTCTCCAATTTGTTTAGCAAGACAGAAAACAATGATTTTTCACCCTGACTTTAATGCCTGAGAAACAGGAAATAAATCTAAGTGCCCCATATTTCCGCTAGACAATCTGTAGGAAGAGATGAACTTTTCTACTCTAGCAGTACTAGCCATAAGGTTTTCGGGCTCCTCCTCTGGACGTGCCACTCTCCTCCCACTGATCAAAAGCTCCTCCCTGTGCAAAATCTGGATAATAAGTTTGGCAATATTTCATATTCAGACAGCAAAGTTTTTATAATGTACATGTTACTTTTTTTGCAATTTATTGAATGCCTATCACCCAGGGATTCGTGCTGGCCCTGGGACTAATGGTAACAAAGTAATAATTAATCAACTAATTAATAAAATAAGAAGGTTTTTACAAATATTTATATGAAACATAAACACATTCTTGAGTAAAGTGTTTCATGTGTCAAGACTAAGATGATTTCCTGTTACAACCCCCACTGAAAAAGAGGCTGTTCTCCTTTCCTATACATTTGTACCAGTGAATGTGTGGAAGTCACCCCAATGCTTACAACTTTATCTGTTCTGACATGGCATCCCTCATGAAACATGTAATCCACAGACACAGGTCGTATTATTTATGATTTCAAATACAATTAGAGAAATTAAATATGAAAAAAACCTTGTTAAGACATTTTATTTGCCACTGCTGTAAGCTCCCAGTTTCAGGTTTCATGCTGCTTTGTTTAGTGGAATCTTAGCTCTTACCAGCCCTAGAAATTTAAACACTTCTCTTAAATGGCTGTTCCAGCCTACAAGATCTCCATAACATGAATTATTTTCCTGTTATTGCCCCCTTTTCAAGTATTTTTCAGTCATTTTATACTAAAAATATTATGCTTTAATAATTTAAATGGTAATCTTTCACACTCAATGTTCTGGTTGTCTTTTTAAGGTTTAAAGGTCAACATTCATCAGAAGTTCCTTGTACAAAACTGAATTATTTTAATTGTTTCTCACCACAAGTAAAGGTCTGGGTAAAAAAATAACGGCAGATCCAGAAAAGGGACTGAAGCATGAAGGAAAAAAACCTGAAGTGACAACATGATTTCAGTTTGTGCAGAAACAACTGGGACTTACTGTAGTCTTGGACTATTAGGTAAGACACTGGCATTTTAAATTTGGTGTTAACAAAAGGAAACAATAATTTGAATCACTCATGAATCTTGCTACAGTCTAAATAACAGAAGCAAAGTCTGGCACCTTGGGTCCTATTCCCAATCCTAAATATAACTTAAAATTTTGAATTCAGTTCTTATGAGTCATCTCAATAAAGGGACAGAGGTTTTTCTGAACAAGCAGATCAGAAAAGTAATATGTTTTCAATAGGAGATCATATAGTTACTTATATAGATTAAAAAAAAATAGGCACCTTTCTCAGGACGTCATTCTTACACAAAGGGGGCAGTATATTAAAGCAGTAAAAAAAAAATAAAATAAAATTCTATGCAATCTCTAATTAACCTTTTGAATTCACTGCCCCAAGCTATGATTATAGGAAAGAACTAATATGTACATGTGAGAGTATTTTAAAATCACAACAGAATTTAAAGTGGCTACACAAGAAAAATTTCTTGGTTCAGTGTTGTTCCTCAATGTGAACCAAAACCATTTCCTCATGGGCAAGATAAGATACTAATCATGGGGAAAAAATCCCCGACCAGCTAATGATTTAATAGCAAAATTTAGAAGACCTTTATAGTATCATTGAATAATCCATGGTATTTTTATTGTCAAAGGCCATTAAATATTTGTGCTTCACTAAAAGATATTTTTTTTAAATATGAATAGCATATTTTAAAAAGCTGTATTTCTAAAATCGATCATTTGAATAGACTGAATGCCAAAATAAATACAGAAACCTGTACTAGTGTAAGTTTCTTAATATTGTCATAAAAACCTTTGGTTCGGAGACACAAATTACTTCAGCACAATACTTTATCATGCATCAATGTAAATTCAATAGGGAATAAAAGGCCATAGAGGAACAGTAAGAAAAGTGCTAATACAGTCACAATTTTCCTGCTGGGCCAAATCACACACAGGCTCAGTTGTGACAGCCCTGTTGATGCTCTAGAACTAGAAGTAAATTTTGTCTATGTCCATAGCTTCAACACACAGAATCTTCTCCTGCATTTCAAAAGATCCTTTGGTTTGAAAAAAAATACTATACAGGATGTCCTAAGAGAGTCAATTTTCTGAGTAATTTCTTCTTTTCTGATAAGTACATAGCAAAAAAAGGTATTGTCTGCTTCATTTTGGCTGAAAACACAGAAACTAGAAATCAGGTGTGCAAGTACTGTAGGATAGCAGCAAACCCAGCAGAATGCATAGAACAGATTAAGTAAACCTGTATGTATCCTTCATCTCTTCAGAGAAAAACATAAATAAACCACTTTAAGTCATTATAAATACTCTGCAGAAAAGCATTCGAGCCATTCAAACTTTCACAACCAACATATTTTCTATATTTTTGCAACCATTTCTTCCCCATGGGCTCCATAGACAATGAGACTAGTTAATTCTTAGTAATACTTAACTGCCATCCACCGTAGCTCTGAAATTTTGCTCTCATCCTCATTAATTTCAAAAGTACCAGCTGAGCAAATGCAACTCCAAACTCTCGTCTGATCTATATCAGCATAGCTGCATTGATTTAAGTGGAATCGTACAGTAGATTTATAAATTAGTGAGATCTCATGTAAAAGCAATATAATTGGTCATCAATGAATACTACAGGAGGTTTTAAAGATCAACCTTCCTGCAGCATCATCCAATATTTTATTTTTGATACAGATCATTCCTTTCCAAACTTTTTGGCTGCAATGTGTCCAGACAACATGGGAAATTTCTTTGCAACAAAGAGTTTAATCCTGAGCATTCAGTGCTTTAGTTCAGCGTCACATTCAAATGGTGCTTGATGTTAAGGTAAAGATGTGATCTGGATAGAAGGAGACAGCTGAATCCTTGTCATACTCAGTGGAAAACTGCTGACTTCATCAGGCTTCCTCTTGTGGTACCTCAAGAGGCTCAGACAAATCCAAACTGCTTTTTCTCATCTGATCACTGTTCTCACTCCCAGTTTAGCAATATTAATCAGTACCATTCTTTTTACTTAGGCCAGATTTCCAAATACAAGGAAAGTAGCACAGCATATTGCTTTAAGATACTTCTGATAATGTTATGTAAAATGTAGTTTGAATTTCGTTGTATGCTTTTATTAAGTCAGCCTTGTAGGCTGAGACATTTCAGTGGTGGTGATCTCTGTTTCCTTGGAGGCATTCTCACAGTGTTTGAGGCATTTAGGAGGCACAGGTAACCCTAGAATAAAGTAAAGACCCACAAAATTTATAAACAGATGGAAATTTTGGTGCATCCTAATATGACAGGTCCCAAAATCATAATGACAGTGGAAAAGCAGGTGGTGAGTAAATACTCTACGGTTCAGCTCTGGGAAGAACTTAGGAACATTATGCTTTCCAAGAGTAGGGAACTTATGGGTAGAGAGGGTACATACCCCTGTCAGTGAAAGGAAATATAGAGGGATAATATTTTTAAGGATATATTCAGGTCTAATAATGAGAAAATGAAAATAAAAGTAGAAAGAAGATGTAAAATGGAAACAACCCACCACTCTTCCGATTATGTACCTTTGGTTTTGCTACCATCTGAGAGAAATATACTTTGTATCTCAAAGGAACACCGTTCGTGTTTAAGCACCAAGTAAATTATTGTTGTCCACAATCATAAAAAAAGGAAAGAGAATGAACAGTTATTCAAATGTGATATGTGCTCACAATACTATTTTATTTACAGATGCATATTATAAAGGCACTTTTGTTAAACAATGGGATCGAAATTCTGTTCAGTCTGCTTGGTGTGTCATTCTGTATGAATTGAGAACCTCAGGACTACTAGAATGTACTCTACAGGATGAAGAAAACTTTATGTTTGAATTTAGTAAATCGCTGCTGAAAACTTCTGCCAGCAATACACCTATACTGCTCAGCTGGAAAAGAAATTAAGCAGCTGTAAACAAGAGCATGATTTTGTAGCAAAGTTTGCAGTTTCTGGTCTGGGTCTCCTTTTTGCGAGGGGCTGTAAACCTCCTTTAGACATAACAGCAAAAATAGGAGCACCCTGCAATTTGCACCAAAGGAGCGGTGTGGGAAACAAAATGACTCAGGGACATCCTTTCTAAAGTACAATTCCTCCCTCACATTCTTCTTGTTCAGGTGAAGGGAACAGTGTGATTTGTGGTATGATCTGTCTCAGCAGCAATTTACAACTTCCCAGTAAAATCTCTCTGCTCAGTTCCTTTTGCCATCAGCTTGCTTTAGCATGCAGGGACAGGGGGAGAGGATAGTGCAGAAAGTCATGTGCAGGGATGCAATGTACTGCTTGTAACCACATAAATATCTTACACAGATCCATTAGCCTCCCTGTTCCTGTCTCTCTGGATAAGGAGGGCTTGCTTGTCCCCTTGAAGGGGACAAAACTGAACTGCAATTTAGTCTTGGGATTCTCCCTGGCATTTTTATAGCTGAAGCCTGTCTGCTACTTACTCAGACTAATACTATAAATCTAACACACTTTAAGGGCCACATTTTCAGTGTCATAAAGCATCATATCTGTCCATTTTTCAGGGTAACCACAGGGCTTTTATAATAATGGAGCAAATCAGGTCTTAGGATGTGACAACATCTCTGCCTGAGATTTTTCAGATGTTACTGGTTTCTGGAAAAGCTCAGAAAGATACAGTAACAAGTATAAACACTAATTAAAATGAACTTTCCAACAATCCTAACTTTCATCTGTCTGACTAGATTTTAGTCTTCTAACTATGGGGAATTTGGGTTCGTTTCATTTTTTTTGTTGTTCTGGTTTGTTTTTATTTTTATTTCATTCTTGACTGTTTTTCTTATACGATATTGCGCTTCTCTTTTTCAGTTTGTCCATTCCAGAATCATCTTCTAATCTGTTGTTTTGAAATTTCCAATCTCTTTTAATACTCCTCCTTCCTTGTTTTCTTGCTCTCTATTTTGCCAGTCTTAGCAGGAGAAGTATTCTGCCTTTTCTTGGCGGTGTTAGAATGGATAGGTATAGAAGGAAAAACAGGGAGAATAATAGCTGCATTTTTCCATATACACATAAAAAAATCTTCTGTAGGAAAAGGAATCAAGTGCTAACAAAATTGCTTTTAGCATCACATTCCCTCAGCTACTATTCAGGAGGAGCTGGAAATGCTGCAAAGGAGCATGACCAAAAACATTTTAATTCCTCTTATAGTCTCATTCTTCATAGTCTGAAGCAAGTATTCCCTCAGATATAACAGACATCAGCCCATTAACTGAGAAAGACAACATCCTTGTAACAGGGAAGAAGGCTGGGCTATGAAATAAAGAGTACCTGCAGCATTACCATGCCAAGCCCCGAGAGAGTAGGCTGATGGGAATAGCAGCCAGTAAGACAAGCCCTTACTTGTGGTCAGCACTCTCCCTTCATGTGGGACCATGCTGGCTAGCACTTGGTTAGATTTGCAGAGGGAATACTCAAGCCACACCACATCAAGGTGACAGCGAACAGGAGGGTAAGGCAGTCCCTCATCCCAGCTTCCTCAGAGGCTATCAGGAATAGAAGTTATTTAGTGCCTTCCATGTGCCTAATGGCAAGATTATTACTCCCAGAAGAATTGCATTGCATCCAATTGTCTAATAAGTTAAGTGGCTTCCATGACATAAAGAAGTTAAAGCGTGTACTGTATATGGATCTTATTTTTAGACACCAAGGAACATGAAGATTTCAGTCTAGTACAAAGACACTGGCACTGATTAGCAGGGCCGAACCCTGTCGAGTTTCCTTCTTGTTTGCACCATTCACATAATTACCCCCTCTAACACCCTCCTATTACAGGCATATGCTACATATTATATCCTACATATTACTCCCCCATTAGTTTGCCAACCTATAGTAAAAATTTCAGAAAAAAATATTGCTCCTTTTTGCAGACCTACATGTTATTTCTCATTTGCCTGTTTTTGATTGTATCCTGCACTTCAAAGGGCTCATAAGCCTTTGTGCTTATCAGGTTTTCTAAGGTGTACCTTAGACAATCAGCTGAAAAAAGAATGAAAAAGCAATAATATTCAAATATGTCTTCTTAATTTTTCCATCCTGTAGTCATTATTCCCAACTGGATCTATTAATGCCATCATTTTAAAAGCTCAGAAGGCAGAGAATCAGAGCACAATATGAAATGTGACACTCAGTTCTAGCCAGCAGGAAACTGAAGGTGGCAGGAGGAGATCGGAGCAAAAAAAAACAGACTTCTTATCTAAGGCAGCCCAAGCAAAAGCCATGTCTCAGCTGCTGCCTCCTCCCTCTTCATGTGGTCTCTCATAAACTTGGCCATTGTATCCCGCGGAGGGAATTAAGCAGTGGCATCTTAAACTCTACATCACTGCAGCTTGCTGCCAAAAACCAGTACAGAGCACGCTGGAACAGTTTCTTTAACACAATCTTGCTCTGGAAACATGTTGGAAGAGAACATGCTTCCACAAAGCACAGCCACCTGTTACCTCTTTTAAAGATGGCTTGGTTTGAGACAGTGGCTAAGTAACAAAATTTGGCCTCCACTGATAAAACAGAATAGAATTCTCTAGCCACATATGACAGATTAATCATATGACACATTAAAAAAAAATGTTCAGGTTAATTATTATATCTTTTCTGGACAGGAAGTATCATTATATGATCACACCCATTTTGAGCCATTAGCCTCTCTTTTCCCTTTTTATGAATATGGCGGAATGAAAGATGGCTTAATTATAGCACTAGGAAATTACTTGCCTTTTGATGGGGGGTAGAGAAGATGGTCTCATAATCACAATACAAAGTTGAGACTGTACGATATTACCTTAAAATATTTATTCTCAGTTACTCTCTCAGTTCCATTTGCATCTGTAATAAGTAGCATGTTTAAAAGACACTCACATGTATGGAGTGAGATTAGAAGAATGTGGAAGCTAGAAGGTGCAGAGCCTCACTTCCTGAATGCACAGTCACATTTTCTCTCATGCTTGCAAGCTGTAATTTGTGATTGATGTGAAAATGTGTAATATTAATATTAAAAATAATGGGTAAAAACCACAAACACTACATATTCATTCATGTTAATTTGTCTCTTGACTAGCAAAGCCAGCTAGCCTGTGTTCATCTATCTCCAGAGCCACCTATGCTGATATTAATCAGTTTGCTGAAACTCTGCATCTTTTTTTCCCCTATCCATGAAGGCACTTCTGAGAATAATAATTACACTACTTAGCCTTTATCTAGTGCTTCTCATCTTTCAAGTGCTTTACAAATATTAATTCACTAATTAATCTTTCCAACAACTCACATTACTTCCATTTTACAGATGGGGAAGCGTTAGCAGAGAGGGCAAGTGACCTGCCTGAGGCCATGGAGAACAGAGAAAGGGGAGAGGACTAAGGGAAGAGGTGCTTATAACGAGAATGAAATGGAGGCAGATGGGACAATTATGGTGATTGTTCAGCAAATAATCATGAGATTCCAGTGAAGGATTTAACATACCACCGGAGGGCAGGCAGTGCTAGTCCTACTATGTATTATACAGCCACTCAGTATGACAAAGGATCCATGAATAAAAAAATGAAATAAAAAAATAACTGAAAAAAACCTTATTGCACTTTCATCATTTTTTAAAAACCAGATACACTCTGTTCTTAGATACTGGCAAAAACCTTAAAAATAATCATGAGCAAAAAAACTAGGGTCAGGAAACTAGAAAATTCTAATTTATTTGGTACCTCATTTGATGTAGGGCCATCTGTACTCAAAATTGGATCAACTAAATGCTAAGACTGCCCCATGCTAGTGACATAAGGGTTTCTATGCCTGGTTCATTTTGCATCTAGGGAGTCTGGTAGAAAACATACTCTCTATAAGACTAGATCTAGCTCACATATTTAGCTCCAACAGTAAGCAAAAAAATAGACAAATAAACTTCCCTCTTAAACCTTGGCTTTCTGCTCTCCAAATAACCTATGTTTAATCACATTTTTTTCCACTTTGTTTTAGTTCGATTTTGCTTTGTTTACAATCCCAAATGATTCCAGGAAAACAGATATTTCTACATAAGGACTACAGGAGAATATGGGATGATACTATTGTATGATACTGCTGTCAGGGAGACTTTTTCCTTAAGTCTGTAAGACATACATCATTGCCTGGAATTTAGGACAGCGACTGGGGATGTGAGGTATCCATGCTAAATCCAGGAAGTGAATTATCCAAGAGCAGAAACTATTCTCTGTGTCACAACTGATATAAACCTGGGGACTGGTTTTGAATTGTGTTAGAATCTAGCGAGTACAGTGCACATCCAAATCAAACGCTCCAAATGATTACACAAATATTCAAAGAACTTTATGCTCTTATGCAGACTGGGAACAAAGTGGAAAAAAACACTGAAAGCTGTACAAAATCTAGCAGATACACAATCAGGTCAAATTGAGATCCCTTTTGCCCCTCTCTGAGCAGCTTTGCTTTCTGCTCCATTGATATGTTAAATGTTTGTTCCAGTTGCACTTTATGCCGACATTGACATTTTGTATACAATACTGTAGCTCACTCAGTAGTGGGTAAACAATCCAAGAGTACAGAAAGCCCCAGCGAGAATGAAGGGGGGCGAGGGAGAATGTAAAAAGGCCCCTGACAATTTCAAACACTGCGTATGTGCTGTAATGTTCAGCACTAAGAGAGGAACTCTCACTCCTGTACTCTGTGCATTTCTCTCACTAGTTATACCCTTGTCTGGAGATGCCATTAAAATGAAATTTAATTACCAACAGAATAGCTACAACTTTTCAGGTTTTTAGAGCTTGGGAAGCAGATAATTTTCCAAGACACAGAACTGGTACACCTATTCTGTGTCTTGGACAATTATCTGCTTCCCAAGCTCTTAAGAACTTGAGCCAAAACAGTTATTTCAACAAAGAATAATAAAAAATATATTTTGCTTCTGCAGGAATTTGAAAGTAAAGTTAACTGCTTTCTCTCTCTCTGAGTTCTACATCCTCGTAAAGTTAATTCTCCCTTTAAACTTTATTTAAGATGCATATTCAGGAAAAGATTTCCTGGAAATTACAAGGTGGAAAAAAAACCTTTATTGGCACTATTTTGATATTAATAACACAATTCTGTGGTTTCATCATTTTCAAGCTTTGCAGACAATATACAATCCAATCACTGACAACAGCAAGCAACTTACTACTTGTGACCTCAAAATTCTGTAGCAATAAGAAACAAATTGACTGGGAACAGCTCCTAGAGTACATTGTAATCAAGATGAAACTATTGAATTTGTGGTTTCATTAAGTGATTAAATTTTTGGTTAGCTCCTGTGACAGAATGTGGTTTATGTTCTTACAAAAAAGTAATGCTCACAAAACCTTCATAACAGATCGCATACATAGGTACAGGACTCTTGAGAAGGATGCTCAGTGATGACATAAGCGTATCATGACAGAAACAAACGCTGCATTTTGTCTGTGAAATTTAGTTAGATTTGCTTTGCTTAGTCAGCCTGCTGAAGTAAGGCCACAGATCACTCTCACCAATATTCAGAGCACTGTGCAGAAAGGACTTTTAGCAGATAAGAAAAGTGGCAAAGAAAACAAAGTGCCTGGCTCAGCTCAGCTCGACATGGAGAAGACAAGTTTTGTTTATGCAACAGACATAAAAATGCCAAGGATTCAGACCAGAAGCCCTGAGTTTCTTCCCAGATGCTGCTGGGTTACACATAAGCTACTGCAGCTTCATTTTGTGTTCCCTTTCTTCAATATATTTCACCTCTATAAGGAAGAGGTGGATTTTATTTACATGCCTCCATAATTATATTTGGATGCTGTTGAGCAAGGATAGAGCTCAAAAGTGCTGTTGATAGAAACCTAATTACTGTTTTAGGAACCAAGTTCTTTTAAACAATGATTATTATTTATTTATTTAACCTAGATCTGTGTCAAAAACTAGGCAGTGCAGTGTAGTTCAATGCTGTAAGTTAATGAGTGGTTATCAAGGTAAGGCAAACATTGGTTCTTAGATGTTGGGAACTACAAGTGAACTAGCTTTACATATCAGCTCATCTTTAATTAAAACTTGTTAATACATTCTGAATGTTGCTGATGCTAATATTTTAAAGTACCTAAGGTTGTTCTAGGCTAAGCAGGAAAGTGTCAGTTTTCTTTCTTTAACACTCTTTTTGTTTGCATAGGCTTTAGTTTTACATTCTTCAAGCAGGAAATGGTATGTAATTATTTTGGATGTCTTCTTTTATTGCTTAATTAAAACTATAGAAAATGGAATAAAATAAACTCTCTATCTTATTGACATTTGCACAACAGCACATTTGCAATCAACCAAAAGCATATTTGTCCTATGTCATTAATGATAAAAAGGCACAAATTATTTATTTACGATGATATTAAGAATAAAATATTAATTTGTTGAAGAAAACACTGTATTAATAATAAATAATCCTGATCTCCATGAACATGATACAAGGATGAAACTGCTTTAATTTGGTTTAGAAAATAATTAAATACAGGCATACACTCATAGAAAATTACTGTCTTGTAAACAGTGGTAAAATGCATATCTTGGAACAACCTCTAACTAAGAACTTGCACAAGAAGTGTGTTGCAATGATGGAGCAATTTATTGTACTGTACCATTGACAATTAATTCTGAAAATGCTGTTTTTTCAGAAAGAACGTTCTGTATAAATAAAAGATATAAAAAGTCTAGAATTCACAATCAACACCTGAAAATAAAATAAAAGGAAGTGTCTGTACTTTGGATCATTTATTTTCTAATCCAGGAAAATATACATGTGAGATTAATGATAAATCACCTCATAACACTTCTCCAAAACCCTGAATCATTTTTCCAATGCTTGGAACAAAAGAATAATGAAATAATGGGTAGGATGGGCCAGGAGAAAGTCCTGTGTAAAACTATGGATTTACCACAACAGAAATTCATAGGCAATGTTGGCTGTAACTGAGAATTTCTAAAAGTAAGTTTACGTTGTTATTCCAACCTTTTTTCCCAGTATTTTGGTCACTCTCACAATAGTTAAAATACTTGTGGTAGTGACCTGTCTAAATAGTTGCCTGCTTTTCACATGACTGGGGCTTTCCCATTGTTTGTGTGTATCTTCACCTCAATGCGTTGTCCTTTACATTTGCTCACATAGCAAATTATCATCCTTTTCGTATGCATCTTTTTTCCAAACTGTTTTTTGAAGCACACAGGAAAGCTATGGCAACAGTGATGACGTCTGTACCCTTTAATTTGTAGCACAATGCTGTCTCTTTCTATGCCTCATTCTCAATACTAATAGGCATATTTCCAGTCACTTCACTTCCACTTGATATTATATACATTAACAATCTTTTCATGCAGGTCCCAAAGCACAAAGCTCAGGAGTATCACATTTTGTAAAACATCAGACACAAATATTCATGTTCCAGAACTTATGAGTGATTTTATCCTCAAAAGCAAGCAGACTGGGAACGGTTGAAACTCACACAGACATATCTGAGTTAGTCCTAATTAGCTCAAATACCAGCAGCAGCATAGCAGGGCACAGTGAATAACTGCAGGAGAGCTGCCCAAATATGTTCCTTACAATATCATGCCCAGCAAACAGTAAGTTTGAGAGACCAAAGGAACAACACAGGACGTATCCCTTATATTTCATTAAAGAAAGCCACCCCATGCTTCAACTTTTTTCACTGCATTCTCACAGAAAGTGGTTCCAGTGAACCAAGTGGGATTATTTACATGAAATTTGTAACCCAATAGGTTGGCCAGACCTTGCATACATTTCTGCAAGAGACTGTCCTCACCTGTGGAAGCAAGAGACAAGCAAAAAAGGCGTTGCTAATACATATCTACACACACACATAATTAACTTGAGAAACATCTTAATAATGCATTGCTAAGATACGTAATACACATATTGTTCTGGTTTCAGCTGGCGTGGAGTTCATTTTCCTCATGGTGCCTGGTGTGGGACTGTGTTTTGGATTTGTGCTGAACACAGCATTGATAACACAGAGATGTTTTTGTTATTGCTGAGCAGGGCTTTCACAGAGCCAAGGCCTTTCTGTTTTTCATACTGCCATGCTGGTGAGGAAGTTGGAGGTGCATAGGAGGCTGGGAGGAGATACGGCCAGGAGAGGTGACCCAAACTGACCAAAGGGATATTCCAGACCGTGTGACATCATGCTCAGTGTGGAAAGTGTGGGGAAGAAGGAGGAAGTGGGGGATATTTGGAGTGATGGCTTTTGTCTTCCCAAATAATCATTCTGCATCATGGGGCCCTGTTCTCCTGAAAAAGGCTGAACACTTGCCTGCCCTTGGGAGGCAGTGAATTAATTCCTTGTTTTGCTTTGCTTCTGTGTGGAGCTTTTGCTTTCCCTCTTAAACCGTCTTTATCTCAACCCACGAGTTCTCTACCTTTTACCCTTCCAGTTTCCTCCCTAATTCATGGGGTAGGGAGGTGAGCTGGCTGGGGTTAAACCATGGCACATATGTACACCTAGATGGAATTATTTATAAGAAGAAAGGGTGGCATGCGACATCCTAACTAAAACTAAAGTTTTCAGAATTTCAACATTTTCACAACTAAAAGTCGCATTTTAAATAATGCCACAGCATACCTGTATGCTTTGCAATATCATTGCAACTCAAGGTTCTCATGAGTGGTTTATTCAACTGAGTTTGCACTGTAATTTAGGCTACCTGATAGTCCATTATTAGAATAGAATGTCAGTAAGTTTTCTTCCGTCTGAACACAGACATCTTTTTCAAAATGAGATTTATCATTCTTGTTCGGCATCTATGTCTTCCTCCTTCAATTATGAAAGCATCCTAGACAATTTGCTAAGATCAAGTGACAAGATTTTAGCAAATTAATATTAGCTGAGTAGAATCCCACCATCTCTTGTCACAAGTTTACTTCAGTAGACATTGACAGAGAAAAAACCTTATTTTTCTGAAAAGATGTATTTTGGTAAGTGCTTTATCTTTCCCTGTCAAGATTTTACAACTTGTCTTTGTTTTTACCAAAGCAGTCTTATCCAGTTTTTTATAATTTTGTAAATATTTTGTAAGCATTTTTCATCTATGATTCAGGCTGGGGGAAAGAGTGAAAGTTGAGGAATAAAACTGCATAAATTTTGTTTCACTGTTGTTTCACAATGTTACCATCTGTCGTGGTTGAGGAATTGTACTCCCTGTTTTGTGCTGCCTTCACCCCAAGACTCCAAAACCACACGCTGCTCACTTGTTTCCCCTCCTCCTCTCTTCCACCCCTGGGTGGCTGCATGAAACTGCAGACACAAAAGGGAAACATCATGGGCTGATGTAAGAATAAGTTGCTGGAAAAAGCAATGAGTTAAGAAAAGGAACAATAACAGCAACAATATCAACAACAAAAGTGTACGAAAGAGCTAATGCAGAGCTCAACCCAACTGCAGCTGTGGCATCCAAACTGCTCCCTCCAGGCAGGACCAGAATTACTGCTCCGCTCTGCCTGCCACACTGGTTCCATTGGAAAAGCATAACCTTCTTCTGGAGAGTCCTTTTCCCCAGCCCTGATAATGACACAAGGTGGTATTAGATGACATAATGCCTTGGCTGCGTTCCCTCCCACCGATCTGGGTTGAAAGCAGGCCACTTACTCATCAATTAAATGTTTTCTCATATATTCAGAAGGGTACATTTTCAATGTTAAGGAATTGGCCACTCAGTCCCTACTATTTCTGCCTCTGAAGAGCCATGAAGTTCTGCTCTGGGTGAGGGCAACTGAAAGGTGGGACTCCTCAGTGGGAAGAGGACAAACACGAGCCTGAGTGAGTCGATGTGTTACTTAACAAAAAGAGGCTTAACCTGCAATACCATTATAGGATAAATCTGTTCATTTCGTAAATGAGAGACGAGCTGAAACTACAGCTACCACAACTTCAGCTATAGCACAACCACCTGTCACAGGTAAAAGTTCACATCAATCAGATGTAGGTGTATGATAGCTGGTTGTGTAAACAACATGGGCATTCCACGTTCATTTTTTAAATCACACCTTTTCTTCAACTTCGTATACAGTGCAAGTCTATAAATTATCATTTAATACATTTAACATTTAGATTGTAAGATAAATATTGAATAGCTACCTAAAGGAAAATTGTTTGTTACACAGAGTTTATGAGCATCTACAAATTGATTTAAAACATAGAATGGTAATTCGAACTGCAGATGCTTTTAGGTATAGACTATGGACCTTAATTTCATACAGTTGGAAGGAAGAAATCTGGTCTATGACCTCATTATTTACTGTTGCCAATATAATAAAATATATAAATAGGGGGAAAGAAATATCACAATTTTGATAGTTTGTTTTTTATTTGAAGGCAAGTAACTCCTTCTGAATAGTTAAAGAAACACTCAGCAAAGAAATAATGCATAGTCTCTGTATGAAAAAACTAAGGAACATGGCATATTTCTTCATTACTCAAGAGTGGAGAAAGATGGACAAGGCCAGCTAGAAAAGACAGGGGAAGAGCTGTTTAAAAAAAATCTTGTCAATATCTTATTTTCTGAGACAATTTTCCATGCCAGCTATGTGAAAAAGCAGCATCAGAAAATAAATGCCTTGTTTGTCATTATGTCAGCTGTTACCTTTTCTGAAATAATGTTATTTTTATATTATTTTATAAAGTAAATGCTGTCATCCTAGAGATTTTAGTTTACAAATTAAAAGTGTACCTGACTCATAAATATTCCCATCTTAATATTATTAATTATTTATATATATATTTGATGCTTTCTTTCTTGCTGTATTTTAATTCTAATGATAAACAAGAAACTGAAATCAAAATAAAGGCAGTTTGGGGTTCTTTTAGAGTTTATTTTAAAAATAATTGCAAAGTTTGTCTGATTTATTAATTCTTAAGTAAGTATAATGTAAAGTCAAAATGGATTTCAACTTGATTTAATTTAGGATTTTTCCCTTCATATTGGCACTGCCCTGAAATAACAAAAACAATTTCAACAACAAAGAAAGCCATGGCTAAATTCCCCTTCACTTAAATAAGGTCAGACTTTCAGCTCACACTTACGCTATTTTATCTTTCTATGCCCTTCACTGTAAGCATGAGGACCTGGACAAATGAAGTCAGTGGAATTAAAGAGAGGTGGAATTGGCATTAACATGGTTTGCTATTGTTTATCCCAACAATTCAGTATGGTTATGTGGAAATAAAATGGTTATAATGTGAGCAGAGTATGGAACAACACAAATTCATTCTCATAACAGTGATTGTAATGTTAATGGCACATTGTGCTAACACAACTCACACCAATTCAATTTAAGGAATTTAATCATATGTCCATTTCTAGTTGCAATTTACTTTTCTTCTTACAGTAATAAATAAATAAATTCACCGACTATGTGTAAATTAAAAATAGAGAAAACACCTCTCACTAAAAACTACCTCTAATCTCCCCATCTGTCACTATGCAATGTGTGAAGCAACAGATATATAATATCACCTCTGTATTTAAACCCTTTAATACTGATAACTTGGTTTCCAGTTCCCGGTATTCCATTTCCAGGCACACGAATGACGAGTAGGTCATCAGGTACAGCCAGCAGGGATTTAAAAAGGGGAACTCATGCTTGATCAACTTGATAGACATCTGTGGTGAAATGACTGGCTTGACAGATGGGAGGAGAGCAGTGGATATTGTCTACCTTGACTTCAGTAAAGACCCCACAAGATCATTGTACAGAAGCTATTGAACTGAGGGCTGGATGAGCAAATGGTGAGGAAGATCAGAAGCCTGATGAACAGCCAGCCCAAAGGGTGGTGAACAGTGGCACAAAGCCCAGTTGGAGGCCAGTAACTAGCAGTGTACCCAGGGATCAACGTGAGCTCCAAACCTGATCAATATCTTAGTTCATGTCCTGTACTGATCTGTTTCTGCCAGCAAGTTTGCAGATGACACAAAACTGGAAGGAGTGGTTGATACACCAGAGGGTCATGCTGCCATCCAGAGGGATCTGGGCTGGCTGGGGAAATGGGCAGGCAGGAACGTTGCAAAGTTCAGTCAAGGGAAGTGAAAGTTCTGTGCCTGGGGAAGAACAACCCCAGGTATGCTTGTAGCAACTAGCTTTGCAGAAAAGAACCTGGGGATCCTGGTGGACACCAAAGGAAACATGAACTAGCAATACGCCCTTTACAGTTGGGATGAGTAATAGTTTCCTGGGATGTTTTATATTAACTATGGCTAGGAGGTAGAAGGACTTGATCCCTCCCCTTTACTCAGCAGTGGTAAGACCACACCTGGAGTGCTGTGTCCAGTTCAGGGTTCCCCAGCACAGGTATAACATGGAGCTATTGGAGAGAATCAGTGAAGGGCCACAAAGATGAGCACGGAATTGGAGAATCAGTCACACACACACACACAAAACATTTTTTATTTCCTTCATTTAATGTTGATTTTGATAGAATGAAGGATCTCAGGTTTTGGTTCTATAAAGACTAAGATTTGACAACAGCATTGTATACCAATAGAGTCAGTTCCAACAAAGGAATGTGACAATTACCAAAAATATTACTGCAAGATTGATTGCAAAAAGGCACACAGAAAAGCTACCTTTAAAAATACTGCTATCCTTAATACTATATAACCAAAGAGTTTGTTGTTTATATATCCATAGAGCAGAGATATCTTAAAGCAGGCATTTCTTGCAGGGTTAAATACAGCAGGGTTGGAACACAAGGAACTAGATGAAGAAGATTAAATACGAAGATTCTCCCAATTGTGGCCCAGAACAATACTTGAATTACATCATTTAGATTTGTGACTTTCTGCAGCAGCAAGAGATGACAACATGACATTTTTTAATAGCATTGTGAAAGTAGCAAGCATAAAGCATTCAAATACAGGACTGGTTTAGGTCTTGAGGCAGCAGCATAACTAAAAACAAGGACAAGATGGTTGAACACATATTCAGTGTACTCCAAAAGCATTATTTCTTACAGCAAATGTGATGTCTGTGCCAAGTCTCCTGTCATTTTACTGTGCTGTTTTGTTATTTTGTCTTTTGAAAAAATGGGCAGAAATTGAAACCCAAAAAAAGTGTGTATCCTACAAACTCTATCCATATATAATACAAAAATATTTGATTCTGTTCAGTCTGCATTTGCTACAACACTCAATAATCTATCAAACAGTTAGCATCAAGCCCTTATTTTGCTTTTTTAACTTTCTTGTCAGAAATTCACAGGACAGCCAAAGAGGGGATCTGGCTAAGCCGAGCCCTGTAGTTCTGCAGTTACATCACTTACAGCATCTCACACGACGAGTTCAGAGCTAGCCTTCATTCATTTGTCAAGAGATGCGTTTGCATCTCTGAGCGGGAAAGGTACTATGGATCAGCTTTCCATATGAAGACATGCTTAATTTTCTATATCCCACCTAAGTGGCCTCAGGAGCAAGAACTAACTTTACTTTATTAGGCATTGCTTTAACTGTGCTATGCTGCGTCTTTGGTGGAATCAACTGCCTTGATGCTACTCCTGGTATTAACATTGATCTCTGTTTCAACCTGGCATCTTGACTTCTAGTTGAGGAGACAGAGGAGCACTCTGTCATGTTACATCTGTAGCTGGAGTCCACTGATGATCCAGACAGGGAAGTGTCCTAACACTGTTCCAATCTGCCCGTTAAATGGAATCCTACAATTTAAAAATATAGTAAGCACTGGAAATTAACTTCAAACCTTTCAGCTGCCACAAAAGTTATGCCTATGCTGTTAAATTACCCAGTGTCTGTGACTGTTCCTGGTACTGGGTTCAGTCATTCATACTGCAAATTAGAATAGTGTCCAGTGCACTTGCAGCCTCAATGTTTTCTTGCAAGTTATTCCTGTGGAAATATGTTGGGAGGTAGCAAAGAGCAGCAGGGAGTTTATATAAAACCATCTTATTCTGGAAGTTAAGAGAGTTTACTTGCATTGCTGTTCTCTGCTTTTTAGCCTCAGTGCCAGAGAATCATAGAATTATGGAATAGTTTGAGTTGGAGCGGACATTTAAAGGTCATCTAGTCCAACCTCCCTGCAATGAGCAGGGACATCTTCAACTAGATCAGGATGTTCACAGCCCCGTGCTACTGACCTTGAGCGTTTCCAGGGATGGAGCATCTACCACCTCTCTGGAAAAGCTGTGCCAGTGTTTCACCACCCATGTCATAATGACCCTGGTGTGTTTCACTTCTTGATACAGATACTGCCAAAGTGACCAAGATCTGGAAGGAAGACCTCTCTTATTGATGTCCCATTGGAATTTCAAGTTAGGAAGAAGGAAGCTAACATGAAGAATGCATTATCCATGTTGCATAAACTTAGAACAAAATGTAAAAAAAACCCTCTGCCTTTCAGGGCTGTTAGGCACAAATCTAAAGCCTTAGTGTTACTCAAGAAGACAGAGGCAAAAATTCAATATTTGAATTCTTAGTAATCCTGAACATATAAGCCACCACCACTAGACAAATACGCAAGAAGAATGCAAAGATTGAAAATCTAATCCTTGTAGTAAGTAGCAATTTGCAGAGTGTTTAATATAAGAAATCTCCCGGACTATAGAAGACTGACATTTAAATTACAAAGGAAAAAAAAGTGGTTTATATCATTCACATCATATGTGATGCATGTGTTTTTGAGCTGCTGAAGAGCTCTTTACACTTTTCAGGCACTTTTTACATTAATAATCTCCAGTTTTGACTGTTCTTTCTGGAAGTAGACATCCTCAAAATACAATGGCTCAGGGTTGCCAAATCCTGCATTTGTCTTCCATACAGACAAGTGCAGAGATACCATTGAGACTTCAGTTCCCAGAATAGTTCATATCCACAGTGGGATGAGATGAGGGTTTTTTTGTTTGTTTGTTTGTTGGTTTTCTTTTCCCATCCTGATTCACCAAAACTCTATTTTATAGATAGCAAGTCATGTGTCTGTTAGTCATTTAGTGCGAAATTATTAAAAAGATCAATTTTATCTCCGTGTTTTTTGCTACTGTTTGTTGACATCTTCAAAGAATATTACTTACTTACGAACTATTATTAGTGATTTCCATCCCTTTAGTCAATAGAGATGCCAGTTCTCACAATGAAACAGAGAAAAGCAGAAAACCCTGAAACCGTTTAGTGTTTCAGTGTGGCAGACAGTGTTATGGAAAAAGATAAAACTTTTTTAGATCATTAAGAGCCAGATCCAACTCTCCTTAACATAGGTCAGAAAACTGCCATTGATAGCAATTGATTTTGGATGTGATCCAAAGCAAGTTAAGAATACAATGAAGTGTCACCAGCCAAGATGTATTCACTATTTGCTAACTGCTCCAAGACACTAAATAACCAGATGCATCATTGAAACAGTAGCTATCACAGAACTTTCGATTAACTTCTGGGTTTGCACCAAAAAGTGTTCCAATGCTGTTTGCTCATCTTAGTTATTTGGGAACATCGCTTCCTGTAAAAAGCATTGTTTAGAGTTTGTTGATTGCAGCCCTGTCCTTGACATCAGCAAGTACTTCACTAAGTACTCCATTAACGCTGGAAAATTGCTGGTAAAACTAATATTTTGCATAAACTGTGTTGAAAACATTTCAATGCAAAACAATTCAAGGGACTAATATTTCATGAAGAACATGTTTTTTAGTACACACTTTCGCCTCACTCTAGAAATTTCTTGGGACTTCCTGGGGGTATAAATATGGATTCATTTCACAAAAGCCTTTTTACCTTCTAAAGTAACAGACATACTGGCATTAGAGCTATGCAAACCTCATTATTTCTGTGGCAGAGGAAATACTACCTTTCAACATTTGTCTTTTCTACCAAGACGGAGAAAGAAAGTTCCATTTTCTGAAGCATGAAACAAAATTTCAGAATGTAACAATCTACAGTTCTCTGAAGTTTCTTAATATGAGAAACTTCATTCTGATTTAAGTGTATCTTGGTACCATATTTTTTTCCACCTTAATAAAAGTTTTAATGTCCTTCCCTTTTTAAATGTAACCAAGATCAAGCAATCAGAAGCCTACATACATACATACATGCATTTCGCATAAAGAGAGAGAACAGAATTAAATAATCTTGTTTAAATTAACTGTTCAGAATGCAACATTTAATTCTGATTTTTTTCTCAATGAAAAGCAGTCTACATGTTCAAAATTTTCAAATTCATTCCAATTGAATTTTTTTTTCCTGCAAAAAGTCATTTTTTAAAAAAAATCTTCACTGTGACAATGAATTATTTATTTTTCAGAACTAAACTTCTAGAATGAGATGCTAAAAAGTGAGGTCCTGTTCCTGGACCTCCTATTGGCTTCTTAGATAATTTGGGTGAGCCATTTTTCTCTATCTGGCTCATGTTTTTTACCATAATGAATATTTTGCAAAAGAACTACATATAATTTTAAAAGTAAAATAAAATTACATTTTTTATATGGTTAGGTCTATGTGATATATAGAAATAGTTTTGTATTATGATCTTTATTGATTTTGGTATCTTGTTAATAATAAACTGCTTTTCATGAGAATATTAAAAAATACAGTTATTTCAAGCAGCTGTATTTAACTCTTGACAAGAATCTTCCGACTAACAGAAGCTAGCAGGAGTGACTGCTATCACCCTTTGGATTTCATACTCAAAGTCCTCTCTGCCAGTCTAAAAGTAACATCTCTAACTGCTGCTGTGGAGTCGGGCTGCACTTTGAACAGCTGACACCCTGTTCAGGTTCACTGACTACGAACATAGCCAATCTTCTATGGGAAACACTATCAACAGCCTGTTGATTATTTTCAGGAAATTCATGGGAGCAACACATTAATAGTTTATAGAAAAAACCCTCCCCTTTGTATGCCCCTAGGGATATATGTATAGAATAGTAGTTTCACAGAACAGCTTTATTTCCAAACCACAACATCCAAATAATATCAGGCAAATTAGTTCACTAAGCTTTCTGAGATCTTTTTCTTTGATGATATTCCCCTCCCTACTGATAACTTAGTTTAAAATATTTATCAAGACAGAGAGGGGAAAAAAAAGCCAAAAAACCCCAAAAAACAACCTAACAGAAACATTTTCAGTGTAAAAGAAAGAAAAGAAATAAGAGGAATATAATACAAAATGTGAACTTTAAGAATATACTGCCCTTTGTTGCATAATTACAGCATCATTCTAATTGATCCTAGTTAAATCTCAGCGGTCAATGTCACAAATTTTCCTGAAACACCTTATTTAACTGCATAGCTCCACAGAATCTTTTTAACTGCATAGCTCCACAGAATCATCTGTTATGCACAACACAAAACAATACATCTTCAAAAAAAAAAAAAAAAAAAAGAAATACAAAATTACTTAGATATGTATTTCTGGAATTCCATTATCTGAAATGGAGCAGATATGGAAAAACGTTAAAGGAAAGATGAATCTTTCCAATCTACACAGACACATGCCCTGTTCAGAGAAAGATTCCTAACCCAAAGTCTGTCCTTGATTCATTTAAAATTCTTTCGTACTGTGCCTGCCTAAAAGCCAGACATGGAGAGTCTAGAGCTGATGTAGAGTCTGGTAATTCTGATGCTTCCTGCTACAGGAACCTGCTCAGACCCTTTCTGCTCTGAAAGGGAAGGTAAAAATCAAATTTAGAAACTAAACAAGGAACATACAGCATAGATTTCTTCTCATGGATATATCTTATCCTTCTGCTCTTGGCAAAACTGTCTATTGAAATAAATGTGAAGACTGAATTTCACTCATAATTTGCATACGCAGTACTATAGATAGAAGAAAGACATTTCTATTCTATCTCAGAGTCTTACCAGACCTATGATTCAGAAAAGGAGTGAATTACACGCTTATATGGTTTTTTGTCCTGGATGCAATAAGCCAAAGGCAGTTGTGAATGATTTATTTTTCAATCAAAATAAAATATTTGTGTCCAAAAATCTTAATAAATCTCCAGATATTTTAATATCTTGAAAGTAATCTCTAATAAAAGTAGACCTAAAAGCATCATAAACCAGTAGTAAGTAATGATTTTTAGGCCACTAACCAGAGTGCTTATGGTAATCAAAATTTCCCTCAAAGGGCAGAATTGTGTTCTGGAATTTAGTGCTCCTAAAATCGTCCAAAATGAGAAAATGTAAAACAAACCCCTAAACCATAAACAGCAAAGCCTTAAAATTTTTCATGCACATAAAACTTCCCCTTTGGGATGCAACTAAATGTCTGAATGTCAGACCTAAAACAAAACTTATCCAATAAAGAGAAGTGTATTATTTCATTTTACCTGCAGTGTCAGTCAGCCTTACTACTCATATTATGAAAATTATGGGATCATATTAACCTCAATGAAGTACAGTCTTATTTCTGCTCTGATTGCAAATTGATAAAAGTTTCAAAGTAACTATTTAAAATCTTACCCATCATGCCTCTGAAACAAAGCTACAACAGTATAAGGAAAGCATTACAAGGATGTTCATATGGAGAGATGAAAGTATTAGCACTATGATCAATAGGATTTGACAAAATACAAGATGTAGGATCACCTTTGATATTTCAGAGCTCCTTAAAAGGATTTGATAAGAAGACATACTAGGCTAACAGAGCTATGGAAAAGCAGAGGATAAAAGCAAACCCCTAAATAAATACAGCAGTTCCTTTTGCTCTTATAGGCTTTTGTTCTAAAAGCATTTGCAAAGTCTAGAAGATGAAGTACACGGTCACTGTATTCAAGCACTGATGAGAATTCAAAGAAAATGTGCAAGTCTGAAGAATAAGCGGTAAGGATACCAGCCCTTGAGTAATCTCAGCTTTAAATGCTAAGCTAAAGGTATGCATCCCTGGATATTTGCTGTGAACAAAAATCAAATGAAGACTGCTTCAAAACCCCAAAAAAGAAAAAAAAAATAGTATATTTACAAACAGACCACGTTTGAATAACAAAGTGGGAGAAGGACAAATAATGACATGAAGATAGGGTAATGGGGATTTTTTTTTTTAAAATTCATCTCTGATAACAGAAGAAATGAGTCTATATAGTCTGTGCAAGTACCTGTTTCCCTCCCCGGTCTTTCAACATGCATAATTACCTCTTTTTGTCTTTTATAAAAACCTTCTACCTGCCCATGTGAGAGCTTACTCATGGAAGATGATCAAAAGTATAGATATGGAATGCGGATTGTGGCTATCTAAAAGAAGTGAACAAAAATTACAGAAGTGTACACAATGTTTATGGAATACAGAGTGCTACGTTGTGTATCTGCATAGAAGGAGAATACAACTTTTTTCAATTCAGGGGAGTGAAGAGATGCATCCATCCATAAGAACACAGCAAAGTTCAGAGATTTGTAGAAGTTCAAATAGATTTATAATCCACATAAGTTGCGCTCTTCATTTTGCCCCAACTCAAGGAATGTATCACAGTAACATTTCATAGAGCCTCAGCTAAGAGAATACTCTGAAGCCAAAAGTCACACTAATCATACAATATAATATATATGCCACCCCTGGAAGTAAAAATAGGCCATGAAATAGCCCTCTAGCAAATCCATTCATGAGAACTAAGTAGCCAAAAAAGTGGCCCACCATATTTCTACATATAACTAACTTAGATGTGGATCTGATTTTCAGCTGAATTCAGGCAAAGCAAAAAGTACAATCTACTTTGCTTTCAGACTGATTTGGGATGTCCAGCACTAGCACTCTTATTACAACCTAGATAAAATTGTCTCACAGGCAGAGCAGATAGGGCTCCACACACCTATCTCAGGGTTGATACATTCAAAGTGGTGATATTGGAAAAAGAACTTCCTATGAACAGGGATCCTAACTAACACGTATTGGTCTAATTACATTACACTTCTAATTCAAATTAATAACAGAATAAAACTACTTTAAATGGTACCTACATTCTCTTTTTATCCAGGTGCCTATTTTCTTATGTTTTTAACTTCAGCCATGGCAACTGACTTCAAGAGAAAACTATCCTAACTTTTGTTTTTCCTATATTGAAATATGGTAATAAAAACCCAAATCAAACCAAAATCCAAACAGATCAAAGCTGTGCATTACACAGCTAACAATACCCATAGGATTGACATTGGTTATTCATCCTTCTTTTCTACCTATAAGGATAAGAAACCATATAAACAAACAAACAAACAAACCCCACAGAAACTTACAACCAAGACTGCTACGAATGGCGATCTTTATCAGTCCCAAGTAAAGGATCTCCTTCCAGAGGACTTTCTGGTGATATTCCATCTAATTACCACCATTGTTGCATTGACAATACATTTTGCAGTATCTTTTATGAATGATTTTAGTACTAGGTAAGAACATTTTACTTTGTGTGCTTAAGGAACTGTTCAGTGATCAAACAGCCTTACTTCTTACCCCTGGGTTTCATCTCTATTTTTAGAACAAACACATAAAACTTGATATTTTAACTTTAAAAAAATGCAAGCACTTGTACTTAAACTTTTGCCTCTCTCTTTTTCTTCTTTCCTTTAAAAATAAATGTCTTTCTGAATGCATCAATCGCAATCATCCCTTACAGGTTTATATTCTTGCTTATGCAGTTAGCTCTGCCTCACTTCACTGACAGCTACTTAAGTATAGAGAGCACTTAGACAATGATTCCGTGCTTTAAAGCTCTTTACCTCCTTACATTTTTTTCCCCCCACCCTTCTACTCTTCTCTTTTTTTTTTTTTTTTTCCTGAGGTCTTTTTACTTCTCTCTCCTCTTTGGATGTCAGTGTTCCCAGAGGAAGCTCTGGAGAGTTACTCTGCAAGAATCCCTATGCCGGACGCCCATCCCCAGGGCTTTGGTAACCCTTTGCTCAGTTCAGCCTTGAGAACTCATGTAGCAGCAGAGCAGGCATCTAGTGTGAGGTCAAGAGAGTAGGGGAATTTGCTCTTTTTCTCTCCCTTGTCTTCCCTATAGGTGTGCCTGGCCTTCTGCTCTTCCCACCAGTTCACAGAAAAACCTGCCAAGAAGACCAAATAACAGAAAACAGAGACCTCTGATCTCCTACAACTGTGACCAGACCTGTGCAATGAAGCTACATTGCAGCAATCCTGAAGTTTTGACCTGGATGCCACCTCTTCTCAGATTTCTTCAGGGGCTGCCTCTTTTCTTTCTCCTTCTCAGGTTTTGCGCTAACAATGTGAGACACCAGCACCTCTGCCACCTCCTCTCCAAAACAAGTTTGTCCAGCTGAAGTTGTAGCCTGAGAGTGAAACCAAGACAAAATAAATTTTCTCTTCCCTTTTCCTCATGTTTTGGGGGAGCCTCCACCTCCTGAGCCATTAATGAAATGGAATGAACTAAACTGAACTGAAATGAAATGAAACACAAAACAAAATAAAATAAAGTAAAATTTCACAATTAGCTAACACACTTGACACAAGCTCTGCCTTTCTAGTCTTCTCCTATCAACCTGCAGAGACACATTTGCAGAAGGTAGGTCACTGGGCCTGGGATCACTGAGGGGTTTGCCCACCTTTTTCACCACTGGTTACCCTCACAGGTCTGTCATGGGCAAAAGGGGCGTTGTTGTGCCTGCAGTACTAACAAAGTGCTGCTGGTGCAGATCATGCTCATGCTCATGGTTTTTACAGTACACATTCTCAAATGCAAAACCCCCTCGATAACGATCCAGTAGAAATTGCTGTAAAACTCACACCTTTCCTACCCCTTCCTAATCTCTGCCTTTCCATGGATCCTGGGCACCCCAGGCTCTTGGCATCTGCACACACAGAAGGGAGGGTGGGTGGCAGGGGCCTTATGGCAATTGCCGTGTTCATGAAGGGGGTTTCTCCCTCCCCAGACTTAGGTCCACTTCCGTTGATTCCCATACATGCGCTCAGCACATCCCACACCACTGACGGCACTGCACAGTCTGTCCCCAGGGAGTGAGAGACACTCAGCCACAGACTGCAGGTCAGCAGAACCACCCATGCCAGCACCAGGCCCCATGAGGCTTCTGCTGCCGATGGCTAAATCTCATTTATTTGGTGTCAGGGTCCCACTGTCTAAGCGAGCTGGCAGTGATGTGCAGAGAGAGGAACAAGAGAGAACAATGACAGTAGTTGCAGTGTTAGTGTACAAAGAATGAATAAATAAAAATCTTTGATAAATGTCAGCAAGTGCATTTTCCTTATTGTAACATCATTGCCCATCTTGGGAGATATTAAGACACTGAAAATTTGGTAATGTGTTATGAAATGTACTGGACTTGATAATTGCTATACTGTGTTGACTTCCAGCGTTCTGCATTTCGGAATATTTTTTAATGAAAACAAACAATTGCAGCATGTTGCAAATCAAAATCCTGTAGAGTCATAGTCCTAGCATGCGAAAGGTGGCCCATGTCCTACAGTTCTTATTTTCCTAACTTTTCATTTTAGAGAAGATGGGGAGGGATGGATTTTTTTTTTTTAAATTTATTTTTTTTTCTGGCTCAACAGAAGTCTTTTATTTCCTTCTGTGGAAACACAGTACATGATGTCTAGAAACTTACTACTGCAGAAAATATGAGAATGCTTTCTCATAAAGTCTGCCTGATCATCAATGCACATTGACAATAAAGACCCACAGAGATCAACTACCAGATCAACACAGAGGAAGATGAATCTTAAGGTTCTACCATTCGTGTGCATTTTTTTTTAATCCACTTCAAGGAAGAGGACAAAGGAACTGAAATAAGAGCAGGGTTCTACATAAAAAGCTTAAGATGATTTAGTAAATAGATCTCTGTGCATGACATGGAATCTTGCTCTGGACCCAGTCACTTGCTTCTTTGAGTTTAAAGGATTTTCGTCTGACTGTTAAAAAACTTGTAGACTGTTGTCTAAGTCCATCTCTTGGTCAGTTTTTAATCATTTGCTTCTTTGGATCCATGTTAATTTCTGTTGATGAACTTTTAAAAAGCTCACTCTTGTTTTAAAAAAAACCTCTTTTATAAGTTCTCATTCTGAGAACTAGCAGCACATATGAAATTTCAAAGAATATATTCCAATTTATTTTGAGAATATGAAATCAACCATAAATAATTCTGTTCCTTCTTCCATATTAAAAAGTATAAAACAATAATCATCTGAGGAGGAACTTTAATTGTGAATGAAATATTAAAATTATTAGCGGGTTTTTGTTCTGAATTTCTGACTAGCTTGGTCACTTCAAGGAATGCTATCTAGCAAAAAGATCAAGAAATAAGCTACTACAGAACTGGAACATGGACATCAGAATCCAGTTCTAGTTCAAGAACAGGCCAATCTACATGTATTTGCATCCTGGAAATTTGTTGCTCTTAGATAACTCAGATTTTATTGCTGAACTATGAATATTTTAATATATTATAAGAACAGTCCAAAGTCTCTCAGTTAATGTCATAAGAACTACTTCAGACATATCACAGAACTATCATTTTACACAAAACCCCTTTTAGAGATTAATAAAAGAAACTGAGCTGAAAATCTATCTTTGTATGACGACCTTGTTTTTCAAAAGGAACTTAGCGCTCATCAAAGCACTTTAAAGAAGTGCTCACTTTTTTGGGAAAATAAGCCAGTTTAAATGAGAAAGGCTATAATTTGTATAGCAAATTATTTTATGGTACTGAATGCTTTCTTTTTCAGAATTATTTTTTAACCGAGTTAGCTTTTTTGTTTCTAGACTTGGGCGAGAGGGCATGTTTAAATGCTGCAAGCTAGCATACAGATTTCTTCAAAAAATATGAATCTTATTTCAAATTAGGAATACAAATATCTCTGTTACATGAATCAATGAACATTAGGACATGCAATGACATTACTTCAGCTCATTTTTTACAGAAAACTTTACTGTGAAGTACTGCGGGTTGAAGAAAGCATAGTGTGACCACAAACAAACAATATAAATAAATAATCCCTGAAAAATTAGTTAGAACATTAAATGAAGTAAAAAGCCATTGGTTGCTGGACTCTGCTGTAGTGCTTTATGTGACCTCAGTAACTGGCACATAGCTGGACCAGGTTGGCTACCTCAGACACTGCTGATCCTGGGTAAGTGGTTGCTATCCCATGGCCTGGTACTACTATTTCAGTTCTGATGGCTTTGTTATTTACCTGACCTCTCTCCGTCTTCATTAAATAATCTAAGACAACAAGAAAAAACAAAGCAAGATGCAAAACATCCTTTGTGCTGAGTACCATAGGAATATGTGCAAACAATACAGGTCTGTTTCAGCTAACAAGGTAATTAGAGTCTATTCAAAGCTATCATAAAAACAACTCTTTTACAGTCAATCAATTTTCTGACCATAACTGCTCCTTAGGGTTCAAAAGAGAGTTTTAAGGGCTTTTTCTTTTCCTTTTTTGCTTTTGGTTAATCAACATAGAAATAATACTAAGAAGAAAATGCATCTTTGGGAGGTTTGCAAATGGCTTCTGGCTGAAATGGAAAAATACTTTTTAAAATTATAACATTTTGAAGTTTAAATTAATGTTTCTAAATTAATATATTTAATATACTTTTTACAGAGTGCTTAATCAGTTTGAGATTAAATCAAATTCACTATTTTTAATTTTCATGCATGCTGCTATCATATATTCTCTGTACCTTTTTAAATAGGAATATAGCCTAAGGAACTAATCGTCCTCTAAGTCTTTCAAATAAGGCTGTTTGTGTGGATGGCTTGCTTTGAGGCAATTTTTTTCTGCACACTGATGTGTGCTGGTTAGCGCTAGATGGCAAAAGCATGGAAAAGAGCTGAGTTGCAGAGCACAACAGCGTGCTATGTATGTTGAATGTATTTCACCAGGGAAATGGGGAGTTGCAATTATTCATATGTCAGTCTTGCAAGATAAATTACATTATTTGTACACTTCAAGCAAGATTTATCTCTTTACTACTACATTTAAAAAGCCTAGTTTAATTGTTCATATTTTAATTCTTCATGTTTCATTCCAGCTCCATACACCAACCAGATGAATATAAATGTAGCTCATTCTTTAGTCAGTCAGGCCTCTTCAACCAGAAATATAAAATCTGAAGTACTTATGAACCATGAATTCTTTTGTAATAATATGTAAGCATCCTATCATCTACTCTGGCAACTGAAAGAAAATGCTTCACTTAAATTGAAACATAAAAATGATGCTAAAATGGGCTTTCTTTGAAATCTCGTAACAAATAGGCTTTGCATTATGTCCGTAAATCAGCTTAATTTTAG
>VZRS01006744.1:316116-326309 GCA_013398055.1 Ifrita kowaldi | reverse complement strand
GCTAGATGGCAAAAGCATGGAAAAGAGCTGAGTTGCAGAGCACAACAGCGTGCTATGTATGTTGAATGTATTTCACCAGGGAAATGGGGAGTTGCAATTATTCATATGTCAGTCTTGCAAGATAAATTACATTATTTGTACACTTCAAGCAAGATTTATCTCTTTACTACTACATTTAAAAAGCCTAGTTTAATTGTTCATATTTTAATTCTTCATGTTTCATTCCAGCTCCATACACCAACCAGATGAATATAAATGTAGCTCATTCTTTAGTCAGTCAGGCCTCTTCAACCAGAAATATAAAATCTGAAGTACTTATGAACCATGAATTCTTTTGTAATAATATGTAAGCATCCTATCATCTACTCTGGCAACTGAAAGAAAATGCTTCACTTAAATTGAAACATAAAAATGATGCTAAAATGGGCTTTCTTTGAAATCTCGTAACAAATAGGCTTTGCATTATGTTTGTAAATCAGCTTAATTTTAGTTTTTGGACACTTTTTTTTTTTTCAAAACACAATATCAAATTTGATTCACAATTTTGTTTCAAACAGACTTAATTTTAATTCTTTTCTATTACAGTAATTACTGAAATCTATATAGATGCTAATTTCATACTTCTTGCATGTATGTGTGACTTTTGCTTTCTCCATTATCTGAGAATTGTATCCTAGTAAGTTCTGTATTTCTGTGCAGCAGAGACAAACAGTAAGAAATAACCCATACGTTCACACACACAAACAAAATATATTCTTAGCAGAACCTCAAAACCTCCTCGTTTCCACAGAAGCCTATCCCTTCCACATGATTTTCACTGGTGATTATTCCCAAGATATTAACACAGGCATCCACACCACAGCAATTCAAGCAAAACCCATTTACCAGTTACATAGTTATTAGGTCCAGATACACAAAATCACCAAACTATCAGAGTCTTTCTTACGCTGCTCCTAAAAATTTCAGGAATCAGTAAAAAGGCTGAACTGCTTCCTATCTTTTTCCTGTAGATCAACCCAGCATTATAAAACTTTACTCTGAAAAGTCCTTCAAGTCTCAACCTCTCATGGCAACTGAATAGCTCTCCTAAACTAGGAAACCTGATCAGATAGACTAAGCAGATGCCGTAGAAAACATTATTCTTACATCTCCTTTTCATTGCTTGTATGCAGACCCATCTCCTTCTTTTCTTAAGCTTAAACAAAAGCATTAAATCATGGCATGCAGTTCAGTAAAATGGAACGTGGCAAGGAAAAAACATCAACAGTGAGATCTGAAAGCATGCAGAGTAATTCTCACCATCCAGTCTTCCCTAAGATAACATAGGCTGAGATTAGATAGTAGATTCGTACCCTTCACGTGCTTTAAGTTTTATCCAGCATATCTCTGAACATAATTTATCTGTGAACAACCAAGCTGGTGATTAGTTGGTCATTAGATGATGACCCAGCCAGCCTGTGTCATATAGCATAGAAACAAAATGGAAATGATCCTGGTGTGTTATATAAGGATGACCTGGATTGCCATGGATTGCCACCCATTGACTGAAGAACTAAAACATAGTTCAGACAATTGCTCAATTTCCTTTCTTGTGGCAAAATAAATTTTGATCTTTGTCCTTATTTGACTTAGAGGCAGCTTCTCTTGCAAGATGAAGTTTTACCAGAATTCAGTTAGTGTATTTACATATAACTTTGGAGATTGAACAGATGAGAAATGAAAGATATATCTAATTTCCAAATGCATTCTATAAAATGTATTTAATATCTGCTAACATTAATGTTTTAAATTACATTTAAAGAAGATTCTTCATTTTAAAGTGCCTAAAATCTTTATTCATAACACAACTCTTCCTGAAGTATCAAGAATAAGAAATATTTGCTGAAATGATGAAACCAAAAACTTTTTATATGACTTTCTGGAAAAAATAAAAAGAGAGAGATAAAAAAATGAAACAGAGAGTCAAAGGGATTTTCATTATAGGCAAGATGAGGATATTCACCTTGTATGTAGCAAATATCAGCTTCTGATCCCTCAATCTATTGGTCTTCCTCATGCTAACTGAGACCTCCTTTACAGCCACTTTGGAATATTTTGGTGGCAGAATCTCCAAGTTGCCCCCACTGACATTGTTTAGACCATTCTATTCATATAGCAAACCATTTTTGAGTCACTTAAAATTTGATGGATCATTATAAAAATGTCTCTTTTTAAAAGCATATCATTATATGGAATAACAATTGATAAGAGAATCTGATATTGAATCATTATGTCTAATAACAATTGAAAAGAGAGCCTGATTTTGCATCTCCCACAGAGTAGGGGAGTGAAGCTTTTCTCTTTTTGATCAATACACTACTACCTGGATTTCAGAAAAATTCTCAGAATAGGTACACTGGCATGAAAAGGATTTTACTTTGATGAAAATCCTATTTTCCAAGAAGAAAAAACATGCAAAACTCACAAACGTGTATTTATTAACAAAAACAATGTGGGGAGAGATAGGATGGAATTGAGCTGCGGACTGTGGGATTCGCCTGCAGAATGCCGTGGCAGCACAGAGAAACTTGTCTTCGCCTGACCTTGGCAGGAGGAGATGTGATGTGGCACACGCCCTGCGGAGAGGAGCCTGCTGGAAGCTGCCAGACGCCTGAACAGTGTGTGATTACCCCCATATAGGGACATTGAGAAAGGGTGTTGGTGACGTGGCAATGTGTGATAAGTCACCCAGTGAAAAATACCACATAAGGAAATGCTGTGTCTTGAAGAAGTCTATAAAACCAGCTCGTTTCTCTCAATAAATGTCTCAGTATCTCTGCCAGTCTGAGTCCATGCCTTAGTTGTTACAAAACAACACAAAACAAAACAAAACAACAAAAAAAAGAGAAAAAAAATTAAAAGACAGACAGGGAGAGACCAGCTGTTTAACTGATCCAATGACTCATTGCTTGTAAGATGTTTTGGTACATAAGAAGCAGGAACTCATGCTTCAGAAGGAGAGTTACACTGGTACTTTTTTAAATATCGGCAATAGTTCAAGATTACACAATTGAATGTGATGTGTAAACATAGGGGTAGTATTTTAATGTAACATGTCTAAAAAGCATTTACTCTGAACTAATGCGTGGCTATCCATCTCCTTCCTCATGATTTCCAGAGTAGACACTTCTAAAATAATTTACCATGGATGGAGGAAAAATAAATACTACAAATGTCATCATAAAATAAAGTCCACTTGAGCAAACATTAAAGTAGATAAAAGGCACAGACTTGCCATCTGTAGTGAAAAAAACCTTCCCTTTCTACAGGCTTCTGATGTAATTTAGCATATTATGATATGTGGTGAACCTTTTGGGATGATTTCTGAAACATAAGAGTGGTAAAGGACGTGCACTGACTAATATCTTCTGAGAAATAGCACCATAATAGATATTTATAATTAGGAGTATTGCTTTGCAATGAAAGAACTGATTGCAGTCAATTTCATTTTACCAGTGGACAGTAAAGGCTTTACTTATAGAGAAAGTTGGTTCTGCTTCACGTAAACATTCAAACCTCCCTACCTTTGGGTAATCAGACCTGGATACACAAGGGGGTGTTTTTCTTACTCTGTCATGTGTGATTTGAATTACTTTGGAGATATTCTTCTGCACTAACATAGTAAGTGCAGAACATCTACAAAAGCACTAACAACTGAACTTGGGAGTTAAAACTGAATTCCAGCTTTGTAAATTCAAGCTGTATAATCTACACTGGAAGAGGGGGAAGGAGGAAAAGAGCACTGTCTTTTGGGATGCAGTGCTTGCTGTCTGCTTTGGACATTGACCTAAGAGTAATGAGTCTGGAATTATATTCCTGTTAAGAGTTCCTACTGAAGTTGAAGAAAGCATCTTGATGCATTCTGGAATGGAAGAATATGCTTCTCATTTTACTAAAATGGGAAAAAAAAAAAAAAAGAGAATTTAACTCATTTTTTCCAGATGAAAGATTCCCTCAAACCAACTTTCATTAATATCTGTTTATTGATGTTATGCTTCTGTGAAAGTGATAAGAAATAAAACACACAAGATTTCTAACTGATAATCCACATGGAACTTATGGATGTGCAGAGAAGAGGGACGGTCTCTCAAACAGAGTAAATTATCCCACTTTTGGATCACAGGGTCAAAATTTTGACAGAATTTCACTAGGCACTAGAAGGACGTACAAAGTGTCTTCATGCTTAGCAAGGCCTTTTTTTGTCCTGTAGTATTGGTTCCCTAAAACAGGCATTTCCTATTGAATCAACTGAGGCATTGCAACAAATCTAAACTGGAGCACTTTCCTCAGCATTCCAGGGAGCTGCTTGGTGTCAAAGTAGGGTGAACAAGGCCCTGCATGCTCTCAAGTTTTCTGCCATTAATCCCCATTAGATTTGCACTGAGGAGAAGTCAAACAATACACTGCTGAGCTGACAGAACACATTAAACCACCTCAAGCAGAGAATTCAGTGGAGCTGATGATGCTGTAAGATTGTACTTAAATGTTGTAGGATGCTCACTTCCCAGACCAGTGGAACCTTAGAGCTGTGATTTAAGATATTTGTTAGCTTGCTGTGTTATCAACACAGGACATGAGAGTTCTCTTTTCAACATTTAATGGTCACTAAAGGGCAGGAAAAGCTTGAGAATTCTCTTTATGTTCTGCTGTACAAGGTCAATAGCAAGGCCAGAAGACCATGGAAACAAAACATAAAGGAAATTATCCAAGAGAAAGAAGTCACGCGGATGAGAAGGCATCAGGAAGGCTAAAAAAGAGTTTCGCTGAGTTGCTATGAGACACCACAAAAAGAAGGGTAAGATGTTAGAGTGGAATTTGATATGGTCTAAAGGCTAAACAGGTCAGAATTTGCTGAAACATGTACAGAAATATAAATACAGAGAGATTCCCACCATGGCCGACCCACCAATTTCACTCCTGACTAGAATCAAGAAAGTGCAGGTGCAGGGAAAGAGCAGAAAGCCAGCAATTGAGGGGGTGTTTTGAAAAGGCTAGCTAGTTGTGGCTATTCACAGAACAGTTCATCCAGTATGCTTCCTGATTACATACTCCCTCAGAAGTCCATACACTTCAAATAAACAGAGATGTCAGACTTTTAGATTTAGATTTTAATATTAACCCACTTAGGATAAAGATGGTTTAGAAAAACAAAACAAAACAAAACAAAACAAAACTGGATCCAGCTTGAAACACAGACCAGTTTTATCAAAAATTCATCTCAACTACTCTATTTCTTAAAAACATATGGAGCCTATACTCAGGTCAAGCCTGTGATTACACATTAACTAAGGCTAACACGGAAAGCTGTCACCACAGTCACATCTGGGGCTTGTTCCTCATCCTTCATAATCTTCTAGTACTTTTGAAGAGATGAAAAACCATAAAGTCTTCTAATTTATTTGGTCTTAGATTTCTTGTGAAAGAAAATTTGTCTCTAACATGTCATCTTTCCCTTTTCAGGTAGCAAATATCACTCAATAAAATCATGACCTTGGAATGCTTACCAACTTACAGATTTGACATTAGCAAAGGGAACAACATCAGTGCAGATGCTTGTTTCTTTTCTAGGTTTTTAAAGAATCTCACACTTTCATATTTCAGTTAAACTATAGAGCCATTGAAAAAAAATGTAATTTAACTGTGTTTATTTTATGTCAACACAAGATCAAGATAATGACATCAGCTCATACAAAAGTTTATGGAGAATTTATCTGATCACCACAAAGGTACTTCATTAAGTAATTATGTGCCCTTGCTAGTAAATTTAGCCTAAGTTTAAAATGAACAAGATTTATTGGATGAAGACATGAATGAAACACAAATCTCAACTAGTTCTGGTGTGTTTAAATCTGAACTAAATGACATCCAATAAAATCTGTGAATCTTAAAAGAGTGCACTACAGGTGAAAACAAGTATTTGTCCTAAGCAAATAATTCAGGATCAGACATCTTTGTATCTGCATTCTACATGAAATAGCCAGCAATGCCTGGGTTTCCTACAAAAAAACCTCAGTAGGTTTTTTTTCAAGCACAAATACAATGTAGGACATAATAAAATTACACTCAGATGTTACTTTAAGTCATGTGGCAGTTAGCCATGATAATTGCTTTTATTGCCCTTGATAATTTTATATATCTTGCTCTTGTATTCTCTTAACAAAACTGAGTCTTGAACTACAGAGTAAATACAACCCCATAAATGTCCATGTCTGATTATCTCCGCTTATACTCTTAGGAATTTCAGCTGTCAATTTTCATCCTCGGTCATTCCTATACAAGTTTTTTTCTCATTTATTCTTCACATCAATGACTTACTGGTTTTTGCCACTGCATTTTTAATTTGGCTGCTCTGTTCAACACTACTACTATTTGAAAAATATTGGTTAACTACTGGCAAAACACATACCTACTGTTTAAGGAAATATAGCCACACCATTAGAGTTAAAGCTCTGTCAATATATCTGCAATAAAAAACTGCATTTCCAAGATTTATAATTCAAACATAAAGAAAAAATCCTTCTGGGATGACATTCAGCATACAAGGTCATAGCCCACAACAAATATGTTTTACCAATTTTCAAGCAAATTGATTCTGCCATTTTGAGTGCTGAAAGTGTAAATCAAAACAGAGATTTACCTGTTTAAAGCTAAACACTGTTGGCCATGTAATCATCTGTGCCAGCAACAGGATTTTTATGGCTTTTCTTTTGGAACAAACTTAACCTCCAATCCAAATTGCATATTGCCAACTTTACATATAAATATATACATATATACATACATATAAATGTATATATAAATATACATAGATACATATATTTACATGCAAAATAGAGGACCTTGTGATCCCTACAGCTGACATCTCCATTTAAAGGCTAATTCCGTTATAGAACACTGGCTTGTATGAATTAAAGACCTGACCCATATTTTATGTCTGTCCTGCTGTGAAGGTGCAATTTTCCAAAGGAAGCTTTAGTACAAAATGCTCCACCGCTTTTGTTCCAATCACACAGCTGTGGCCACTCTGCCCTTGACTGTCAGCATGCTACCTGGCTGAAAATCTCTGTGCTTGCTGGGTTTTGTACACCCAGAAAAGTACAAATGGGTTCATCCTTCAGGCTGTACTTGTAGACTTTGTGTGGACAATAGGCCCATTAGGATCTCCCTGAGAACTCCTGCTTATCTTGAACACATTTAGAAAACTAAAAGAAGATATTTTTAATCAGTCTAGTTTACTTCTGTCAGCACACAGCATTGTTGTACTAATGTAGATGTCAAATAAGTGCTTGTTCCAAATGTAATTTTCTCATTTTCTAAACTGATGCATCCCGATATTCCATAAGTGCTAGGAAGACGAGCCCTTGTACTACTGCAATGGGTTTAATAATATCCTTGACCTAGTTTAGCAATCATCACTGACAGATAGCAAGGCTTTTTATCTTTGTTTCAACTGAGAAAATACTTCTCTTGAAAACAGGGTTGACCCATATTGTTAATTTCTAGTATTGATTGAAAATTTGTGAAGAGTCTTTCAAAGGGTCAAATTTCCTTCTAAGGAAAATTTGCATAGGATGGTTTGCCAGTAACTGCATGCCTTTGGACAAATTTTGTATGTCATACTGAGAATTAAGTGGTATCTTAAGCCCCTTAAAACAGTGAAACCTTCTTGTACAATACTACTGAAGAAGTAAAAATCAGCTCTGTGTTACCTCTATGAACAGATGTAATTATGGTGTAAAGTCATCAGATATTAAATGCACCAATCTAGCTGAAAATGTAACATGTACAAAGTAGCATGGTTTGGAAACACATTTTTCAAGTCATGCTCTGTCTTGAAATCAAAATGAATGTTATAGCAGCTAATCTGCAGTGATTGAACTGTTCTGTTTTACTACAATATTTCTCCCAGACCTGTTTCAGCTTGATAGTTGCGTATAGTTATTTTCATTTCCAAGCTACCTTCAGTTTATCCATATAGAATTGTTTCTCCTTCATCTTTGCTATTTGTAGGATTCTGCAATTCCCTTTCTCTCAAATCTTTTTGTGCATTCATATTTTTAGACAAAGTATTTATGAGGTCATATGTTTTAGAGAAGCTTTATTTGCTTGGGAGAATATTTATTTCATTCCCCTTTTGCTATATTTTAAAATCTTTATTTAATTTCTTCTTTTAAAACTTGCTTGAAAACTAATCTCACTGCGAAAAAGAAAGATCAGTGGACCTAATCTAGTTAAAATAACACATTTCGCTTCATTGCAACTCAAAAAACTAAACAATACTGGCTGGTTAGGTGTCTGAATTATCACGTATCTTGGCCTCTGTCGGTTTGGAAAGTTATGTCTGTGATGGCCTTCAATGATGAGCTGTGTGAATATATTCATTACCATACTCATGGGTATTCACTGACTTTCAGCTTTTGGGTCTTTATATTAATCTCAGTCATCTACTTATCTTCTCTCTTTACATTTGTCCAATACTGTTTAGATCACCATTCTTCACTTGAAGAAATGGTTTTGCTTCACTTTCTGTGTATTTTTACTTGGCATTTATTAGGATTTTACCTAATTTCAATGGAAATATTTAACATAGATATTACTCAGACAGAGGAAGATGTAAATAAAATCGAGAACATTTTCTAATGTCCTGGTCCTTCTCCTTCTCCAGTGCAGAGATATTAACCCTAATATTACAGTTTGTAACTGGCTAATTAAACAACCTGTCTGAGTATCTTCTTTTCTGCCTGTGCTGGTTTCTCCGTCCTNTTTTCTCTCTCAAGCTCAGTTTAAAGACACAGAAAAGGCACAAAATTAATTGTTTGGCATAAAGCCGTGATAGGGGATATACATGATGGAGTCACCCCAAGACATTGCCCCAATTTATTTGCATGAAAAATGTGTTGACCATGTTAATTAAGTACACTGGATGTAATAATGCTGAAAGCAGCGTTATTACTTTCATGGTAAACAAGCAGACAGACTAGATATGTAATTACCACTGGGAAACTACCATTTAGATACATTTTTAGGAGCATCAAAACTGGTAAGTCAATGGGAATTCGGCTTTGCCCAGCCTTCCAAGGTGGCACATCCTTTGAAATATAAGAATCCCAAATGCTGCAGCAATTGTCCAACAGGCTGTTTTATTCCAAAACACTAAGCTATAATACAGTTCTCAATAAAGGAGAAGACAAAGGCAAAAATTCTCCCCCAATGGGGATACACCCCTGGGAGTTTGTTATTGTGTATTCGCAAATAACAACCCCCTTATGATCTCTGTTTTTATTGTATTCTAGGCAGAAGGTGCAGACTGAGTGTAGAACATTTACTGACTATTGGGAGGCCTGAAAAGTTTGTGAATTTTACAGTTAATCATTAATTAAATATAGAAGGGCATATTTTTTAGAAATTTTAAAGATAATTAGGAAACTGAAACCTTGCAGAGCATCTGTGCATTGAAAGTGGAGGGAAACAAATTAAATTACCTCTATACATTCTATAATTTTCTGTTATGTCAGAGAAGTGTGTACTGTTATCAAAACTATTTAAACAGTCATTAGGGGGTAAATTGATTTCTACTGAAAAACAGGTTTTAAAACTAGCAAAACATTAATAAAGTTTACTTAACCAAATGACACACAAGGGCTACATAAATAAAATATTTGACAGAATAGAAGAGAACATAAATAGCAAAAAATAAAACAAAAAGTTAAGGACTACCAGAGCAGAAAAATAATTTGAGTTATGCTCTTCACCTAAAATAAGATCTGACAGACTCAATCTTATCTTCAGTGCACTTACAACCAAATAGAATTACTTCAAATTCAGCAGTCTGGCACTTGGTTTCAATAGGGTCTCAGAGACATATGAGGGTTGAATGAAACTCAATTTTGTTCTGATAACCATGCTTAGAGCAGAATTTTCCAGATTCATGCAAATATTTCGGGATGCCATAAATATTATACATTTGAGGAAATTATTATGTAATCTGATATGGATATAAGAGTTGCCATTTATTAAAATAAATTTCGGTGTGGATGGTTGCTTGACATACTATTGATGAATTTACAAATTTTTTAGAAGAGGTATAAAGGAGCATGTCTGTTTGTTTCTAAGATACAGATGATGTTCTGCATCCCTTTGGTTTTTATTATTTT